>OZ025244.1:74918072-75248072 GCA_964019155.1 Osedax fenrisi
TATATATATATATACAAATATGAATAAGATATATATACAAAAAATAATATGATATATATATATATATATATATATATATATATATATATATATATGTTTATACATATAATATATATTACGTAGCTAAAGTTATAAATATATGTACAATATGGATATAAGTATATATATAATAGTTATATTTTTATTATGTTATTATAATATAAATGTATTTATTTTATTAATTAACCAGAATATAACTTAATTATATTATTTATAATAAATATATATATATATATAGGTGTGTATGTGTGTGTAGCATGAATTTATGTAACCATATTGATTATACTGTAATAAAAATAAAATACTCAATCTTGTTATTAGTTTATAAAGCGTAAATTACGTTTACTAAATAAGTATACACATATATATATATATATATATGTATATATATATATATATATATATATATATATATATATACATATATATCCATGGTTATATATTATGGTAAATAATATATTATACTGTATATAATATATGCAAAAAGAGGGTATATTTGTGTATACATTATAGAGTATACTCTATTATATATAATATACTCTATATTATACATTCCATGTGTTCCTGTGTGAATACTTAGTAGAAACTAGGTTAGATGCAAGACGAGCTTATCAATTTAATTTCCCCTCGACGTTTATTCCACATTTGCGTGGGGGCGTAACGAAGCGTGACGTAGGGTCCAAGGTTCCATTCAAACCGACCAATCAGCGAACAGCGATATGAAAATCCACTCTCGCGTAAACATTTCCACTTGATTTAGTTTAAATAATAATTGATAAACTCTATTAAAGTTAACGAATTAACTTTAACATAATTAAAAAGTATATACGTAGAATATTAACAGGTTTTTCTATTTCATATGTATTGTGTATTCATGTCGCGATCTAATTAAGTAACTTTTAAATCGTTTTCTGCGCGGATTTTGTATCGGATGAGTACACACGTCAAATGAGTATTATACATTTGTATATTTCGGTGTTTATACTCTTGAGTGCATATTTATAAATTCTATAATAAATTAAATTAAATTATTCATTTAACTTGACATTATTTATAATGAACACTTCGTGTATATTAAAAATAATACTTCACACGATAAACAGATAATTCGATTGTTATACTGATAAATATATGTACACATCACTCGAGTTGTACGATATTATTATAATAAATCTTACTGATCTCAGTTAATTATAATAATTATTAAGTTAATAAGTTATTAACTTAATAACTGAGTTATGTGTTTATTAATTTAATTATTATTATATTATAAGTATAATAATATTATAATTTATAATTAGTATACATTATTATAATTATTATAATAATATTATAAAAATATAAAAATCATATGATTATAAAATTTAAATATTACTTTAATTTATTATAAAATACAACTATATATAATAAATAACTATATTATTATAATATAATAATTATAATATAATAAATTAATATTATTAAATAAATTAATAAAAATAATACAACTATATTATATAATATATATATATATATATATATATATATATATATATATATATATATATATATATATATATATATTGTATATACACCTAATTTAGTTATGGTCTTATATAAATTATCTACTTTTTAATTCACTAAATGTATGTTGATATTTAATTAAATTATATATTCTATGTTAACTTTCTGATTTTAATATAGGCTATATACCCTATAACATGTTATCAATATATATTATTGTATTTGAAATATATATTACTATAACATATATACAAAACAAAAATGAAGTATAAGTAAATACAAATAATAAAATACAATACTGTATTGTGGAAGGCATTGCCTACTATTGAATACATGTATTGCAATATTTTAATGCAATATTTATAAAATATCTAAATTTAGTTGAAGAAAAAATTATATTATACAAATTATACAAATAATAAACATAACTGTATTAGCAACAATGTTATATTGAATCTTGTAATCCTGAGGCATGTAATTAAAGAAGTTGTGACAAAGAAATATGCTAATATATACCAATATATACTATATATTATGTATTATGTAATACAATTCATTTAATACTTTATAAGCATAAACTAATTTAAAATAGTATATTGTATATTATTTTTAATTACTTATTATTATTATTTAAAAAAAATAACTATTATTGTAATTTTATCAAATATATATTAACGTTTTATTATATATTATATGGTAGATATTTATATTCTAATAAATAATCTTTGCTATGACCCACTAATACAGTAGTAATATTCTACACAATAGTATATAATATACTCATTTATTGTTGTTATATGTGTGCAACTGAATGAAAAGACACATATTCAATATAATATTGCATTATTCATACTTATAAATATGAATACTATGAAATGTATTCAAAAGTGTTTTCTGACACTAAATTACAACTATATTAATACTATTTAATAAATACTATTATTATACTATATATATACCATGTGTATGTATTCATTGCATTCTATTCATTAACATAACTTGTATACACATATACTGTATAGTATGCACTCAACAGCATACAGTGTATACTATAATAGTGCACTTCTAGTCATGTGTGTGTAAATGAAAATCTACCATATTTCAAATAAAATATTTGTAGGTAATGCAATACCTTTAGAAATGTCATCATTACATACACACATATACACACACACATACACACATACATATACATACACACATACATATACACATACACACGCACACATCACCCACATGCACACACACACATACATATATACACACACACATGCACACATATTAATTAACAAATATTCACTAATAGTAATAGCAAAGGGCGTTGGTAATAGTGACATAGACTTGTCACTGTATTTGTGTATCACCAGATAACCTATATAGGTAATGTACTCTTGGTATATACATATGCACTGGTGTGTGTGTGTGTGTGTGTGTGTGTGTGTGTGTGTGTGTGTGTGTGTGTGGGTGTTCACCTACATATGTATGTGTGTGGAAGACATAAACGTCAGCCTCTATTGAGAACTACATTGAGAATATATTCTATAGGTAATATACCTATAGGTACGGCAATTCTATTGTAGGTAATGTTATCTAATTGTGATTAAGTTATTGCGTCATGCTTGGTACATTCTATTATGTAATAATGTGTATAACCAGGGAGGCATGTCCCTGGTATAACTAACAACGTATCTATATAATGCAATGATGAAAGGGAATTACAAATCCAATTGCAATATTCCATATATTTATTTTTATTTGTACACCCTTTGAGTTATATATATATATGTATATATATATTTATATTGATAAATGCATATATATTAATATTTAATCATTATTAATGGATACAGGAGGTTGGTACAGAGTTAATGCCACTGCAGGGGTTACTAACCATTCGGTGAACACGTGCATACGCACACTCACACGCACACACGCACATACTCGTGTCAACACATGTATCCACATCGGGTGCATTATACACATACTATATATAGTGTAGTATTTATATATATATATATATATATATATATATATATATATATATAGAATACATTATAGTGGTGAATATAGTGCATACGTTTGCACATCAAACACGCGCTGCTTATGATATATGCTACTTTAATTCTGATAGATGTACATTCCCGGCGTAACCTGGCAATTGATGAGATAAAGGTTACGAGACAAATGAGACCGTTTACATACGAGACAAATGAGACTACCGCGATATTAAATATTAATACATGCGTGACGATATCGTAGAGAATAGTGATTGACAGGTCGCCACGCCCCTTTCACAGACCGATGATGCCCGAGATGATGATGGAAGAGAAGACGTTGAAGCTGGCCGCCACGTGTTCAGCCTCTAAACCCGTGTTTCCGGTGAAGACAGCCACCCAAGACGACGAAGACGACATGGCCTTGAAACCCCCTCCACCACCCCAGCGTAGCCGTGCAGCCCGCAAACCGGTCACTCCCACTAAATCACCGGCGCCCCGTGCGGTAAACACGAGAACTACGCCCTCACCACCACCAGTAAAGTCACCTAGCGGTCAGAGGAAGCTACTACCCTCACCCACTAAAGCCGTATCACCGGCGAAGGCCAGTAAGGGTGTTCCGTTCGTTAACGGGGTTGTCGTTGTAGTGGGGGACAGCGACATCACCGGAAGTACGTCAACAGAGGATACCGCGGCTGAAGTCGCATCTCCCCTTCATGGTAAGTAGACCGATGTGCAGATTACTGATACAACTGTCGACCACGTACATTGTATGCACACCCAAACCACGCATATATTCTATATATATATATATATATATATATATATATATATATATATATATATATATATATATATATATATATATAGCTTATATATAATGTGTACATGTATACATAGCTTATATTACAAGGAATACACTGGCACCCGTCGTTATCTGTGTACATCCTTTGTGTTTGTGTCAGTGTGACGTAATCACGATGCGATATTGCGCAATAACCGGTTACGTCATAGTTGTTGCTACGGTGTGCGCTGCGGTGTTCAGTGAAGCGTGTCAATCACCGCACGGGTTACGTAACCGTTATGATCACGTGATGGTTATTAGTTCTGGTCATCACCGTCAGGGGGAGTGCACTACACGCGATAGGAGTGTGTGTGTGTGCGGATGTGTGGGTGTGTGTATGTGTGTGTGTGGATACATGTGTCCAGAGAGCCTTCAGAAGTAGTCCTACTGGTGATAAAGTACATACACATATAAGCATGTATTCATACGTATACATGTATATGTTTGTATTTGTTTATTTATAATCATCATTATGCTTGTCATTACAATTAGATTTCTATAGTTGTATATTTTATCTATTATTTAATGGCACATTTATTAATTAGTTCATTAATTAGAACTACATCCGTTTTTAACATCAATAATAAATAATAATGTAGTGTAAATAATATTCAAAGTGTCATTCACATTAGATATTGTTGTATATGATATATCTCTATCTATCTATATACCATGAAAGAATATTTATTCATGTATATTCAAATATTTACAAACATATGGTGTAGAATTATACTTGTGATATATATATATATATATATGTATACAAATAATTGTTATCATATTTATATATATATATATATATATATATATAACTATGAATTTATATATTCAATATTAATATGTAGCTACCCAATATCAACTAGTCCCTTCAAACAGCATTATTAGACTCATATATGCAGTAATGAAAATACTTAATCATACATGTTATGATTAATGATATCAAAGGCAAACTAGCTAACACATTCCAATAGAATATTATGTAATCAATGCTAATTATAATTGATTTTCAACTGAAGAACATTATTCTAGAATAATTGTTTACACATACAAAATATAATTTTACATTTATTATATATTTTTTTTAATTCGATACTTTTTATTATGATATTAAATTTGATTTAAATTAAATTGATTTTGAATTTTGTTCTATTCTCATAAATAACCTAATTCAGTTATAACTATTACAGCTTCAACTGATAAACAAACAATAACTCCACCCCAGACAGAAGTTATCATGTTAGTACTTTGTACTATATTAATACATTACTTAAAGCAAACAGATTTAAATTGTATATAATAAATAAATACTGTATTTTTAACAATTAATAATTCACCAATATAAGTATTGTGTATTGATTCTAATGTATTACACATGTGAATGTTGATCAGAATAAAAGATAAAGAGGATGACCTTCCTGCTACAAGCAAGACGACCTCCACTGAAGAAGATCCAGGTATGTGATACATGTTATAATGTTTGATAATATATCTGTGCAGTCGAGTAATAGCTTTATATAATTGTATTATAACATAAATCAATAACATAATAATAATAATTAATATAATAACAACTGTTGTTGTTATCTTTTCTTTTGTTGTTTATATATATATATATATATATATATATATATATATATATATATGTGTGTGTGTGTTGGATTCTCCTAAATGGCTTCATAATAAGTCAGAATCTTTATTATTGTTGTCGACAAATTATATTATATTAAATACATATAGTAAATAATATATTATATATTCCTAGAGTTTATTTTCATTTTCACAATTACCTATTAATTAAAGTTATCATTTAAAATAGAACTTTCTTATATTCGTACTGTGATGTACAACATATTGAAATAGATAGCATAGAGATATCACTGCTTCATAGTTATAATACTAGTATAATATAGGTTTCAGAATTGGGTAAACTTCAAGGAAGATAGAAGCTAAAAGCGAGAGAGATATCCACCCTGTGATTAACATGTGGTTTATGTTACATGTTAACATATATGAATAATTGTTATCACACACACATATATATAATGCACCAATTGTTTGTAGTGAAATCTACGATGATAGTGAATCAGTACGGACGAACGTTTACTAACGGACGACCTCTACCGGATGACCTTCGTGTAGACATCCTCCAGATGGCGATACGGGGAATCAGACCCTGCGAGATCAGTCGAGGACTTCAGGTAACACTCACTACTCCTATAGGATGTTTACTCATGGACCATGAGTCATGGTACATGCTTGTCATATAGTGGTTTTGAATACCACAAAATAGAACATGTTCTATTTATGTAACGAGTAAAACATAGGCAATGTAGTATGAATAATTTCGCAAGGCAAGTTTCACACAGCAAACTTTGATACAACAATCACTTCAAATGGATTGTGTGAACAATCTATACTTTAGTAATACCTACTATTAACTAATCTCTCTCTCTCCCTATCATCAGGTATCTCATGGCTGTGTCAGCAAGATATTGAATAGGTTAGTTCACAGAGTGGCATGATTATTATTGACTGATTGGTAATCATATATACTACTACTACTAATACTACTACTACTACTACTACTACTACTACTACTACTACTACTACTACTACTACTACTACTACTACTACTACTACTACTACTACTACTACTACTACTACTACTACTACTACTACTACTACTACTACTACTACTACTACTACTACTACTACTACTACTACTACTACTACTACTACTACTACTACTACTACTACTACTACTACTACTACTACTACTACTACTACTACTACTACTACTACTACTACTACTACTACTACTGCTGCTACTACTACTACTACTACTACTACTACTACTACTACTACTACTACTACTACTACTACTACTACTACTACTACTACTACTACTACTACTACTACTACTACTACTACTACTACTACTACTACTACTACTACTACTACTACTACTACTACCACTACCACTATAGTACTGCTACCTATACTAAAATAATTAATCATGCTTTGATATTTTCAGTATATAGACCTCCAGCCAGACAGTAAGTATTTGTTATTAATTAAACCTACAATTCACATGCCAACATGTGCACACACACACACACATACACATAGTAACACGGTTATGGAACTTAGTACTGGTGCCCCCCTAATTATGGCGTTGTCACTACTAATCGTACACTAACTCCTAGACGAAGGTGTATTTCTTTCACTCGCCTAACTTCACCTCGAGTTGATATTAACATTCCACCATTGCTAGGTATCGCAAGACGGGCTCCATTAATCCGGGTCAAATCGGAGGCTCCAAACCCAAGGTCACAACACCTAAGGTCGTGGATCGAGTGAAACACTTCAAGGCTGAGAATCCGCAGATGTTCGCTTGGGAGATCAGAAACAGGTAATCCTTGGTGTGTGGTTCTATCTGACACTTTACGTAGACATAATGGTAGACACAATGGTAGACTGGCCCCCTTCCTATGCTACAAACTTACCATAACCCTTACGTAAGAAACTTTTGTAGTATACCTGATATAAGTACTATTTTCTTCAATAATTATGAATGGATCGTAGTGAAAGTTTGTGAGGAGTTAATACTGCTAATATTAAACCACACTTCTAAATGAAAATATATTTACAATTATAATTAGTTTCATATTCCTATAATTAAACATCATTTAAACTCTATTCTAGTAATCCTATGATGTCACAGGATTACCTACAATAGTGTACATAAGGGTGTGTTATCGTAGCTTGGTCAGTTGACCAGTTGATCAGATGGACACTCTCATTGTATCTACTGACTGTTCATTTGACCAACTGTCAACCTATACAAATCACATCCTAAGTTATGCATAGTCCATTGATTATTATGATTAAACAATAGACTGTTGATTAAATAAAGCTATCGATAATGTAGACTTTTGGACGAGGGCACCTGTAACGAGGAAACCAACACACCGAGCATCAGTTCTATAAATAGAATTATCAGAGAACAAGCGCATCTGAAGGAGATGAACGACAACTCAATAGTTTGTATCGTCGAGTTGTGAATATTCTCTTAGGGAGGGGTTACAAGATAAATAAAGTTGCTCTGGACGAGAATCTGGGATAATTAGATTCTACTACCACATTATTATTATGTTGTAGAAGTATGAAAAGTACAGTGATTTATAAGTAATACCCTTATATACTATGTCATGTTAACCTAAAAGTATATATTACAGCATAAATAGTCTATCAAATTATGTATAGAGATATTAATGTAAATATTATTATATTAGGTATACATGTTTATTGATTTATATAATCATGTTATATAATTATTATTATATTTAATTATATATTTTGTATTTCATTTTCAATTTAAAAATTACAACACACCGAATCCATTATTCCATATTAAGCTCTTTGTAAGATTTTAATTTATAAATATTAATTTTTTTCCTACTAATTAATTATTTAATTAATAATGATTGAATACTTTTTATTTTCTCATTATTAAATTTAATTATGTAATGCCACTGACTTGCTTAATGACTGGCTTAACTATTAACTATAGGGGATATTATTGTTTGAGAATTCAAAGTTAAAAATTATGGATTTAAAAAAAAATTAAGTTATTTTAATTCTGTAAAAAGCATATTGTAGGGTGTAATATTATAGGAAAACAAACATTATTTTAGGTTATGCAAGATGTTCACTTATAAAGAAAACATCAGATTACATTTCTTAGCAGTCAATTATCATAATAGTATAGCTAAGGACAGGATAGGACAGGACATATGCTAGCTATATATTTTGTGACATTTTTATTCTAGGCTCGTGTGATATTATCATATTGTATCATGGTCCAGGAGCACACATTTCAATTTGATACAAAAATAAATGTAACAAGTCGTTTTAAATCAATGATTTCAAGATGATTACATTAAAAGTGTAATATAATGTAATAAACATTATATTTGATGAAAAAATATGGAAAACACATTGCTCAATTCTAACCATTATTCTAACCTAATTTATAAATAAAATTGTAATTTTAATAATATATCTATATAGAAATGAAATTTAAAAATATGAATTAATTTTTATTTGAAAAATAATATATAATAATAATATATCCTTGATATTTGATTCAAAGATTTAAATCATTGATATCATAGAATCTATATCACGTGAAATATACCACTGAAAATATTTAGTTAGGAGTACAAATAGTTACCATTGCAGAAATAGCGAGTATACGTCCCGTCCTTGGTAAAGCTTTCCTAACTATAGTTAATATTATTACATAACAAACAGTGTTATTGTTACAATATGTTGATGTAATGCAGCATGTGATTGTATCACCTATTGCATAATATCGCTGTACTTATAATAAGTTATTAATTTACAAAATAGTACAATATTATATCTGAATGCAACGCGAAACAAGTCATTTTGCCATAAGAAAAAAAGGTGGATTCACTCCCACGAATACAAACCGAAACAAATAAACTATTTCGGTATCCGGTGACTTATCGGATGATTCGCCCTGCGAACCTACTACATTACTAAGTTCACCCGACCATGTCAACCATAACACAGACACTCTCTCTCACATACATGATGACACCAACTATAACTCTTGCAACCTGGTTCCCTTACAACAATTCATCATCACTACCCCCCCCTCCCCCGTCAATAACAAACACACACTCATGCACACAGAATGATGCCAACCACAACTCTGACCTGCCGACCCCGTCGCCCTTGGTGATCGCCGCTACAGAACTAGCTAACTCTAAACTGCCGTCACCCGATGTAGCAGAACTCATGCGTAGAGATGTCATCAGACTTCAACAGAAGGTCAATATCTCCGCATATCTTACTTCCTCTCTCTCTATTTCCATTCCTTGCTATATTTATATATCTTCTTATCCTCTCCTATCTCTTCATCTCTATAAGCAACCATTCAAACATAAGGTCATTAACTCCACCCCTCTACATCTCTATACTTCCCTCTCTTGGATATCTTTACTGGCTACTATATAAACGAAATATTAAGACTAATATAAGTCATTATCGAATCTCTCTATTTCAAACTATCTCTCTATGTCTCCTACCCGTCCCCTTATTCTACGCCTCCTCTCTCTATATCTCCATGACATACATTAGTATCAATACTATAATGTGAAATCCCTATATTATATAAGCTATCCTGTATGTAATAGAAGAGCTATATGATTCTCAACGGTTCTTGATTTATGAGCAATGAATTCAACTCTATCTAAATAAGATTAATATATAATCAATATATATATATATACATTTATAAATTTTTATATAAAGATGAACATTGAATATTTTCTTTAATATTTATAAAAACTACTTATGAAATGACTTTATTATTATTTTAATATCTTCTTAAAGGCAATTCAAAATTTAATATATTTTGTATCTATTATTTTTTATTTTATCAAATATTTGAAACAATATAATATTTATATAATAAAATAGCTGATATGTGAATCAATGAATATTATATAATAATTGCATATTACTCATTAAATAGAGTGCTGGAATTCTTAAGACTACTAGAAAAAGAATATCAAACACGAAAATAGCGTCTACTAAATCAAAGAAATTAAAAATAAATGAAATGTGTATGAATAATAATAATGGTTAGTAACGTATAGTAGTATAATGTAACCGTTTAGATTGGCTACCGTCGGTGATAGTAAATAACTGTTGTTATCACATGTGACAGATGAGATTAAGATACTGCACGATGAGCGGATAACTTCGATCTTGTCGAACCCCCTGCCTCCGATTGAGACTGCCCATTCTCCTGCTTCTCCAGCAGGTTATCATCAGCATCATCAGTATCTCCCTGTAGGCCACACAATATCTCCCTGTAGGTCACACTATATCTACCTGAAGGTCACACAATATCTCCCTGATGGGTATTCACTTAGCGTATGAATACACCCGTATAGATGTATTTGCGTATAATATCGCATATCGTATAGTACCGAAAGTACTTCTCTTATGTAAGTTACTAACTGATAGAACACCTATACCAAACTAAATAGTTATATATTAAATAAGTTAACATTACAAAGATGTAAGGCACAGTTAAACTATATAATGTAGAAGGAGACGCTAGCCTTGAATCCTAATTCTCTTTTTGTAGACCCTACAATTTACATTTATTCTATTTAAGTTTAAAAGTTTACATTCAAGTAATTACATATTTATATTAATCGACCAACTAACAGGATAACATACAAATGTTATATTACGATGTAATCGCATGTATTATATAACTATGTAACTCCTCAGTTGAAGGTCAAACGGACACTATTCAGCCTCTCGATCTGTCAATGTCAAACAGCAATAACACGTCTCCCAATGAACACCATCAATTATCGCCACAAGATTTGACCTTCAAAATGTCACCCGTCAATGGTTAATAGGTGTTTGGAGTAATTACCTTGTAAACTATGCGAGTACCAATAGAAAATATGTACGCTTTAATTTAAAGCCTTTCAGATGGACAAATATATAGAATCATTCTTATTTGTATGTATTATATAATATAAATTTAATAACAAATATAATTATTATTTATTATAATTACAAATTTACATTTGTTAAACAGAATTATTAGTTGTATGAGATGTGGGTACAAATTTAAAATGTTTAAAAATATACCCAATATAATATTAAGTTTATCATTCTAATAAAAAATGTAGATGTATAAAATTGAAATAAATGTATTCATGTAATATATATATTAATATGATAGTTTAATTAGTTAGATGAGTGTTTGAAATTGAAATAAATAATAATTCTATTTCATTACTGATAATTGTACACACAGTTAAGAAGGAATCCGCTGCCACAACTGAGAAGGATGATGATGAAGACAATAGGCTTATTATCGATGAATCTGACACCCAAACGGTTCGCTGCTCCTTAGTATGTGTGCTGAGGACAATTAATGATATTATAGGGGCACATTTCCAAAAATAATTATTTTTCTTTCAATATTAAATGAGAACAAATCTAATAATTTATACTAAATTAATAGGATTATGAATAAATCTGTAAGCAAGTGTCAAACAATAATAGTGGGGGGCAATTTCCCACAAAATACCCCTTAAACAGACAATGAACCATATTCAATGTATATAATTATTACTTATCTAATCATAATATAATATAATCTTTAATATGAAATAGACTACATCCCATGTGATTATAGATCTCCTAGAAAGATGTAATCTATAACAATAGCAATTTATTCACTTACAAATTTGATATGATAAATACCACTAAATCTTATATTACAACATGACGAATGATAATGTGTAATTATACTTGTTTACAGTTGTTACTGAACGGCAGGAAGTACAGTATCGTTCCTATAGGTGAAGGTCAATGGGTCAGCCAGAGTGAATATGACCTCTCTAGAGACCTCCAGTGTAAAAACGGTTTCTATCATTTAGAGCGCGAATGTACACATAATATTGATTCATATGCGCTATAATAATTAAAATGGTTTCTATTTTTTTTTAAATTATCATACATATTTTTTATTTTGTTCAATTACTGTAATACATTATTTGTTTATATTTATCAAAACTTTTTAGATAGAAATTCTGAGAATAGCAGTGAGATTGTACAGTTTCAAAAGAGACAGGATACAGGTAAATAGTACATACATACATACATTGTATACATGTTATATATTACTTTACTTTATTATCCATTTTTCATCGACAGACAAATGAAAATAACGCAAATCTACGAGAGTTCAAAAGATAATTCAATTATTACTCTTATTATTATATTATATGTTCAATAGTAATAACTACTACTACTACTATTATTATTATTGTTATATTAAATGTTCAATTGTAGCGTTCACTTTTCAAAATGCAAATCAAATCACAACTAACTACTCATCATACGTAAACACTTATTCGTTTAAATTCTCATACATGTACCAAGCGTTCAATCATCCTCACATCAGCCTCACGTCGTCATCGCTGCAGTAGAGTGTTTATAATATAGTTCTATATATATATATTAATGTTTGCGCGTTCAAAAGCGACGGCCAATCAAAACTCAATTCATAGTATTCCCAGGCGAAGGGCGACTTATTCTCGTCACCATCTCTTATTCTATAATCACCCCACCCCCTCCCCTCTTATACTACGGTGGACCCCCCCTCACCCCTATTCTACGGTGCCCCACCCCTACCCCTTACTCTATGATGGCCCACCCCCCCCCCCATTTTACTCACGTTTTATACTCCTCATTATACATGGCACAAGCGCGAAATTTAATCGTTCAAGAGATATTTCCAAATACTCAATTTGTATTTCTTTTTATTATTATTATTAATTTATATGTATATGTGTGTATGTATGTGTGTGCGCGTGTATGTATGTGTACATTAACACACACGCATACGTACTTATCACTGGGGACACTGTCGCAATACTCCTGTGTGCAATACTCTGTTCGATTACGTAATACTTGACGTGATTGTAACAATGGCATTACTTATCCGAGGCGTTCGTAGAAACGTTTCTATTTATAACAATAAAATCAAATACATTTTTAAATAATATGTTTTACTTATTAATATCTAACCTATAAATAATGATCATACATTTTATGAAATACAATTCTAATTATTTTAAACTGATTATATAATTACATTTTATAAAGTTCTATAGTAAAATAATTATTTCCAATTTAGAATATAATTATTTTTTATATGTATTCAAAATATAATTATTATTAAGATTTCATAAAAAAATAAATATTATTTTGATAATAATTATATATTTAATAGTTACAGAATAACTTTATTATGTAAATATTGTATTCTAAATATCAATTATTTATATTTATAATTTTATTTGTTTTTTATTTTATGTAATTAGATTCATATTTTGAATATTAATTATAATATTACATAATATAATTAGATAAAATAAATTAATATTTTAAATTTTACTTAGATATAAAAAAGTAATCAATATTATATATTTTTTTTAAATAACAATATTATAATAATTGGTTATATAAAATTGAATATATATTTAATTAGGGAAAATATATAATAATATGTATTTTACAGATCAAATTATATAATTCTATATAATTAAATTTACATAATATGCAATTTAAAATATATTTTGAATTGATTTTACAATATGTAAATTGATGGTAACTGTTTTATTATAAATAAATATTGATGAACTAGAAATATTGAGGGCACTTCTTAATTTCAGCGAACAGTCTTATCTCAATGTTCAGGATCAGTTCTTTGTTAGCATCCAGCGATAGGCCCTCGCAGCTCACAAACACTTGTTTATTTGTTTTCTTCACTGTTATAATGTACATATAAATATATCTATATAAATATACCCTTAATAATATAATTATATTTACTAAGTTTAATTTGATTAATTACACACTACTTGGAATATATAAACAGAATTATTGCCAACAAGTTTGTGGAGATGCTGGTATTTATTTAAAATTAAGATTCCGCAATTATAACAATATTTCTGATGATAAATATAAATATTTAATAATTTAATAGGTATGTTTTTAATAGGTACAATTTTGAAATATATAAACTCCTATAACAATTTTAATAATAAAATATGAAACCATATTATATAAAAAACTATAGTATATAAAAATATATATTTGAACATATTATAAAATATACCAGAAGTAATATTCACAACACTTCGCTGATAACACATGACTCATAAGTTATGATGATTCATCATTGATGAATATAATATAATGAATATTATAATAATCTATTATTTAACAATTAATATAATAAATTGTATCATTAATACATTTTAAGGATATAATAACATTTATTAATTAATTTTAATAAATTAAATTAATAAATGAATTAAATATAATTAGTTAAAATTTATAAAATAAGAGAAAAAGTAAAAAAGCCCAAAATAAAATAAAAAGCCCAAAATAAGTTATTTTGGGTTTTTCAAAATTCTTATTTACCCAAAATAACTGGGCCTGCTCATAACGCATGACTCATAACACAACATTCCCTAACTAATCTAACTAATCACATGGCATTAAATCTTTATAAAATCAAAGTATCAGTATCGTATCAGTATCATAAATAATATTTTTAAGTATCAGTATTGTATCAATACTAGTGTTGGACATTTTCAGATTTTTCAATCATTCAAAGTTTTTGAATAGTAATTATACACGAAGGTTTCAAATAGTATTATTTTTGTTAAATTATGTATTTGAAGTTTTCAAATAGTAAAATTATTCATTTAGAAGGTTTCAAATAGTAAATATATTCATTTCGAAAGCTTCAAATAGTAAATACTAGTCGTACCCAACCCGGCATTGCTCATTTTTAATTGTTTGCCTATCTATTATTTATTAAGTATAGCTATTCCTGATTCTACATTGCTAGTATATATATGCAATAACATTTTATACAATAAAAAAAATTTAGGTAAAATACAAACAAATGTAGACAAATATTTTTTTTATATTTCAAAAATTAGAGTAAAAAAAATTTAAAAATACAAAAAATATCAAATTATTACAAAATATATTTTTAAAAAAAGTTCTAAAAATAATATAAAAAATATAATATTTATATATTATATATTAAAATAATATTTAAAAATTAGAGGAAAAATATAAAAAAAATACAAAAAATATAAAAAATCACATAACATCACATAACATGAAAATAGTATCTGTCCGATTCTTACTAATACTTTTAGTGTATCAGTCCGATTCTTAACAAATTGTAGGTGTATCAGTGTCAGTCCGAATTTAAAAAAAAAATGAGTATCAGTCCGAGTCCGAAAACCAAATGTATCAGTCCGAAGTCCGGTTGCAACACTAATATATATATTAGATATATACTATAAATACACCGTACTGAAATACCTAAATAGGATGTAGAATTCTAATGCATGTTACTAATAATATAATTAATTCTGTTTTAAAACATTTTCCTCAAATTATCCAGATATATTTACTTAGAAAACTGACATGCAATAGTTGATGAGGTTATGCAACAATAAGGATTTCTCCTTTTACGAGAATTATCTGTTATTATCATATATTACTTATTTTCTGATTAATATAAATGAGAGAATTTTTATTTCCAATAAAATAGCACAATAAATTTCTACTATTAGTTTAAAATGTTATAAACATTAAAAAATCTATAAACATATTTTAGATTTATCGGTTATTAACCGATTAAATTTAGATTTCAATAACATAATTAATTGAATAACTGCATGTGTATTCTCTCACAGATAAACATGCGAATTAGTAATACCGTATTACTGAAGACTATAACAAATACTTCAATGTGAAGTGTTAATAAGGCAGACACACGAGCAGGCGAGACGTGTCGCGTTATTCAGCAGTCGAAACTCGGCGTTCATTCATTTTATAATTATACATTTATGCCGTTGTCACGAGGCAGATATGGGGGCACAGAGATTTGTACCTAGACTGGATATAAATATTTACATATACCCAGAATGGGTTACAAAACTGGTATCCAAACTTGCTACCCAATACAGCATGTGAATATGATGATATACCTACACTGGAGAATATATCTGGGTAACTACCGATCTCATTCACACGATCAATAATCTACCCAGATATTATTTTACAAATTACTAGTTATATAGGTCATAGGTTACCAGTAATAATTCGAGAAACTAGGTCAGAATTAATTTTTGAATCATAGCATTATCATATATGTGGGTAGTGTGTGGGTAATGGGTGTGTTTAATGGGTAGTGTGAATACACATTTATTACCCATGCTGGTAAATCAGTGCGCAGTGTGAAAGCAACCTTATAATCTTATTTTAATGTTAAAGCATTGGCTAAAAAAATGGTCCGAAATACCATGTAATAACTTTTTTGTGATAACAATTATATCTATTTTATGTTAAATTAGCAACCCTAGATCGGATAAATAGATTTTCACGATAAAATAAATATACATATATATATTTGTATACATTGATAATTCATTAATACGTTATTAATATGAGAACTTATTAATATCGTACGGTATAAATTCTACAAAAATTTCTAATAAAGTACACTTTAAACAACTACATCTATGTTCGTTCAAGATTATTGCAATGTTAATAAACTACACACGAGGACAAGCATACACATGTATGCACAAGATTAGATATGTAGTAATATTAACACCTATAAATATATTCGCAATTCTACAATATAGACGCGTACTCTTAATCGGTATGTAAAGTAATGATGAATTACGTATTTAAATGGCATTAGTTACGAATAGTGGTGCGCTGACAACGATCGTAGATCTTTAATTATATGTTACGTGTTATAGGTCATGAACTGGTAACCTAGTTTTGTAGCCAACGTCTTGGAAAGTGTGTCGACTCTGTTCTTGAATAATTCCACGACCGGTAGTGGAAATCTGCCCTGTAGATGATATTAGGTAACTATTACATCTACTATACACCTGTAATAGCATTAGCACTTGCATTTACACTTTATATAATTATTATAATAATATATCATTCTATTTTCACATGTTCAGCTGTATATATTTCAGCACATATAAATATATACGCAATATTATCTACATATAATATGATTGACCATTATAATTAGGGTATGTATATTTACAGATAATATTTAATATAGTGGGTGTCGCTTGTGCAGATTTTTAATTTTCGACCAGCGTATTATTTATAATAATTATATAAACTTAAATAGATATCTTAGAAAAGTATTATATACATATAAATATTAGTATATTAACCTTATTAGGCATCGACATAGATAGATCATTAAATTTTCCAGATTTTCCAATCCAAATAAAAAAACATTCGTTCATCTTCATTACATGATAAAATATATTAACATCATCAAAACTTTCACAAAATTGATGCACATTAATACGACTATTCTTTTTTAATTCTTCAATATCATAAATATCTGATATTTCATCCTTCATATCATCCATTTCTTATATATGTATATATATCTAATTATTCAAATAATTCGTAATTATAGTAGAATTTATAAAATAGATTGAATCAATTTGAATATTTTATTTTGAATATTTTGACTGAGATCTTTGGTTAATAAATTTCAAAGATTTTCCAATGATTTTGCGAAGCATCCTTCGGAAAATCCAAAGATTTTCCGAAGGATGCTTCGCAAAATCATTGGTTTTCCTTCGGAAAATCTTTGGTTTTCCGGAAAATCTTTGTAAATTTATATAAATATGTTATAATCTTTGTAATTTATGAAGAATTCAAAAATAATATTTTACCGCTATATTTATAATAATAAATATTATTAGATTATATCAAAGCTAAAATATTCGTAACAGTAAAAAGTTAGAAAATATATTACTCATTAAAATTATCATTTGTAACGATATATATAAATAAATAGTGATATCTGTATGTATCATTATGATAATCATATATTTATTATTTCATAATTATGTTCATTTATTATAAATTTTATAATAATAATTATTATAATTTGTATTTGTTAATTTGATTTTTATGATGATATTATCATAATATTATAATCATTTAAAGACGTAGGATTTAAAGATTAAATATTTATCATAATCATAATAACAAGTATACGAATCAATTGATATATACTTGAAATATATTATATAGAAATTTAAATCCAATATAATATTGAATATTTAAAATAAAATAAATGCTTATCTGTAAAAGGGGTTTTACACCAACTCAAACGCAATTATTAACTCTAAAAAGTAGGTGTAAAACCTCTTTTAAAAAATATAGCTAAACTTTAACCTCTAATAATGCGAGTTAATAATTGCGTTCGAGTTGGTGTGAAAAGCCCTTTTACTAAAATAGTTCAATAATAATTATTATTTAATAATTTATTATTATAATATAATTATTTAATAATAATGTATTATTATTAAATATAATATTTAATTTTCCCACTTTTCTAAATATTCAATATAATATTTAATAAAATAAAATTATCTTAAATATGAAAATCATGTAAATACATCATGTATTTATTAAATATTTATTAAATGTATTAAATTAATAATTGTTACACTTGTCTTAAATAATATATTTATATTTATAATTTTAAATAAAATGTATAAAAAGTGTATTCATTACATTATTATGGTCTACGATCATAACGGACTGGTTGAGAATGTAAATAAGCGCGTAAAAGGATGAGTTGAGTTTTTATAGGCTCACTTTGGGATGTAATTCAGCTACAAAAAAAAACAAGTAGAACACAACTAAACCAAATAACCCTCACATATAAATACAAAATATATATATATTTATATTCTCAAACCATCCATTATGATCGGACACCAATTATTAGAATGATTATAAGCATATTTATTAATAGTAATTTAAATCTTGTTCCTAAACAGCATGAATAATTTTTTATCGAAAAAGTCAACCAAGCGGCCTGTTAAACATGCAACACTTTGGGTCGAAAAATAGTTAGCATATATATTTTTATATTAATTAATTTATAATTTTATAACTGGTTATAATGATTATGAACTTTTTACTTTTGTGTACCACATTTTAAAATTTACTTAATTTTTATCTGGATAATTTTTGTATGAAAACTATACAGTCGGCCAAAGAAGTTAGATGATATCGTACAACAAGAAGACGTTACTAATATGATGAAACGAGCACTTAGAACTTTTGAAGTTTGAGTTTATCTATCTTTAATCTTTATCTAATCTTCTCAATAGTATTGATGATCTATATTTTTATATATGTAGGAATTTGTAGTTTATAAATTCTATATAAATATATCACAATTAAAATATCATTATTATTAATTTAATTACTTGTCCCTATCATAACGATATCCATACTATTACCATACGATATCATATAACATGTCATATTTATTATTTAAAATAGAGAATTTACGATCGTATGATAATGTTCATGTGTATATTTACTTAAAATACTAGAATTCCTCACTGACACTAGATGCCACATTTACTATTCTACGGATCTCCCGGAACTGGTAAAACTTCAACGATATTAGCGCTGGCTCATGAGCTCTTCGGGTTAGTGACATCAATAATCACGTCGTATAATATGATTACTATGTCCTATGATGTAAATATATCTTATTAAATAATTTTTAACAAATAATCTGTATTATTATTATTATTATTTATTTGTATTTATACACTTTTTAAATGATTATTAACTAAAGTGTTTATAATAACATGGTAATAGGAGATGAATATAAAATGGTAATATATGCTTGTGATACATTATATGTAATGTTGTGATGAAATGTTGTACATTATATTTGTTGATAATAAACTAGTTAGAATATTATATATATATATATATGTGTCATATTATATTTATGAGATTTTGGGACAAGATGTAGATAACTATATTATATTTAGAAATTAATGCATTTATTTTGAATTCTAAAATAATATATTAATGTTTCAAGTTTCAAGTTTATAATTTGATGATTTGTTTCAACGTTATGTTACAATACGTGTGAACACACCTATCTAGGTAGTCAATATAACTTGTAACAATTGTTACTTGTTATTTATATATATATATATTGCTGTTATTGTTATTATTATAGTTATTGTTATTTTGGTGAAGGCTTATATCCTATCCAGGAAGTTATCACTTATAACCATATATGGCTTTAATGTCCCTTCGAAGCCACTCTTATATTAATGCAGCCATGGTTTTAACGAGAGCCGATCGTTATATATACACAATTATATAAGATCACTTCTAAATATTATGTAAGACCTTTAGCCCTATTACATTAGTCAGGATGTGTTTTAATCCAAATACTATTGTTAGCGTTGCTGATGTCTTAGCTTTCTAATCTACCTAGCAATTTAATATATATATATTGATATTATTATTATTATTTGTTAAATATTATATAATTATCATAATATATAAAATTTAAAATATATATAATTAAAAATCTATCTATATATTTAAAATAATTAAAATTAATTACATTATTATTATCCTATTTATAGATTGTTGCAAATACAATTACATATTTTTATATAATTAACAAGGTGTATTAAAATGTAATTCTTTTATTAAATTAATTATACTGATTTATTTATAGTCATATTGTTGTCAAATAATTAAATAGATCATATGTGTATTATGTATAAATATGTCTAATATTTACATGTATTATATATAATAAAACTAGAATAAAGATTTTTATTAATTTTTATAATATATATGTATATACATATATATATTTTTATAAATTATATATTTATTTATATATATTTCATTTATTTTATTAATAAAATATATAGTTGGAAAACACATATTAAATATTACTTCTATACTTGTTATTGTATTGCTATATTATGTAGACTTGATATTACATATTACATAACTAATAATCTTATTGTTATATTCTATTTGAACATTTAAGTTTTTTATTTTATTTTCAATTTCGAAAAAAAAAAGTACAATTAAAGTATCATGTTTTATATTTATAAACATTTGTTATTAACAGATATACATTTTATACTTCAATAGAATGAATACTTCAATAGAATGAATAATTCAATAGAATGAATAATTCAATAGAATGAATACTTCAATAGTAACATAAATATACTGTAGTTAAATATTAAAAAATAATATTATGTAAGCATTTTTTTATTTCCTCATCTCATGAAATTTATTCGATTATCCTCAATTATATCATTTAAATTTATCATGCTATCGTCATTAATGTCAATCATAATAGTGTAGGTAATATTGGTATTTATATATATCATGTACCCTTGATATAATGCGAATTAGAGCTGGAATGTGTTTCCAGCCTATCTATTACATGTTATAGATGCTATATTTGATATACCGCCCAAAGAGGAAGGTCCCGACCTATATCAATAAGGCACTATAGGCTGGTTGAACATAAACGCTTCTCTTATAGAGATGCTCATTGGTCACTACTAAGTTATTCATCGTTTAGGCAGTAAATACTGCGATTAGTTAGCCTATAGATCTCCTCAAGCGTATACACACCGCCAGCCTCTCTCTGATTGGCTAGCTACAGATCTTACGATCAACATAGCATGCCACACACACAACATGCTCACACACAAGCCACACCCACATAGTAAGCCACACCCACATAGTAAGCCACACTCTCATAGTAAGCCACACCCACACAGTAAGCTCACTCTCATAGTAACACGGGTAACTACAGGCTGTGTACGTAGGGCTACATTAGTGTTCCATATCCGTACTTAGGGCTACATTAGTGTTCCATATCCGTACTTAGGGCTACATTAGTGTTCCATATCAGTACTTAGGGCTACATTAGTGTTCTATATCCGTACTTAGGGCTACATTAGTGTTCCATATCAGTACTTAGGGCTACATTAGTGTTCCATATCCGTACTTAGGGCTACATTAGTGTTCCATATCCGTACTTAGGGCTACATTAGTGTTCCATATCAGTACTTAGGGCTACATTAGTGTTCCATATATGTACTTAGGGCTACATTAGTGTTCCATATCAGTACTTAGGGCTGCATTAGTGTTCCATATCAGTACTTAGGGCTACATTAGTGTTCCATATCCGTACTTAGGGCTACATTAGTGTTCCATATCCGTACTTAGGGCTACACTAGTGTTCCATATCAGTACTTAGGGCTACACTAGTGTTCTATATCTGTACTTAGGGCTACATTAGTGTTCCATATCCGTACTACTAAATCACCCAACATCGGTCTATATAATGTTTAATTGATTCCTAATAATGTGTCTACATGTATAATATAAATGATAAACAAGACTATATCTTTAGATCTCATCCCAGCTGTAATATACATCCATGACTCATCCTTCACGCAGTGACCTGTACAAAGAAAGAGTTCTCGAGTTAAACGCATCCGACGAACGAGGTATCAACGTAGTCAGAGAGAAGATTCGAGATTATACTCGACTGACCTGTAATAATCAGAGATCCGAGTTTGTACACCTTCGTTGTTATATTGCAGTATCTCGACTAAAGGATAATACTTTTTAAACAATATTATGAATAGTTCAAGTATAGAGGCCGCTAATGATTTTGAAATAAGATCGTAATATATTGTTACGATTATTGTTTAAGCATGAATCTCTTCATGTTTATCATGTATAAAACGTGTGTTTATATTGTATAATGAATGAATATATGAACAAAATATAATCAAATAAATAGTAAACTGTTGTTAATATAATAATATGATAATTTGATATAATGATTTCCTATTTTTAAATATTTATAATGCTGGTTTTAATATTCAATTTAAAAATAATATTTAACTTCACTCTTAACATACACTCCGTTTCAGTGGTAAGAAATGTCCGGAGTATAGACTTATCATCTTGGATGAAGCTGATTGTATGACGAAAGATGCCCAGGTTCAGTAGTATACTTTATATAGGTTTTTATATATAAATATATATATATATATATATATATAATTATATATAATTATATATAATATCGATACACAATATATTAAACAGATTATCTCAATTATATTAGCTAATAATTATTTTAAATATTCTCATCATTTCAAGACTATACTAAATATTGACAATATTCTAATAACATATATATATACAACTACATACATAACACACTAGAATAGCGTGTATAACCTAGCCCTACTGTAACACCACCACCCCTACCCCCCTCGTCCCAACCACCCTTACTCCCCTCATCCCTACCACACCCCTACTCCCTTCGTCCCCACCACCCCTTACTCCCCTCGTCCCACCACCCCTTACTCCCCTCATCCCCACCACCCCCCTACTCCCCTCGTCCCCACCACCCCTACTCCCTTCGTCCCCACCACCCCCTACTACCCTCAACCCACCACCCCCCTAATCCCCTCGACCCACCACCTCTTACTCCCCTCGACCCACCACCCCCTACTATCCTCGTCCCCTCCACCCCTTACTACCCTCATCCCCACCACATCCCTACTACCCTCGTCCCCTCCATTAGTCTGCGCTTCGGTTCCTAATGGAGATGTACGGCAACAAGACGCGCTTCGTGTTGATCTGTAACTACTTGTCGCGCATCATCGAACCGATGACCTCGCGATGCGCTAAGTTCAGATTCCGGCAGATCTCCGAGGAGGGTCAGATCACTCGGCTCAAGCAGATCTGTCAACTGGAGAAGATTAACATCGACCAGCAGGTGTGTGTGTGTAATACAGCCACCCACTCGTACCGTATTCAATAATGTCAAATATATAGTCAATATGTTATTTGTATGTTTTATTTAAGCGAATATAATTGATTATAATGTCAAGTTGAAACGTATGTATAAATGCATAAGTTCACCTGTATGTGATGATACTAGGTTATCCGATACATCCGCTGTACATCACTTTATTTATTTAAGCGTATATAATGCATAATAATAGTTATAATAGATATATTTGGCAACTATACCTCTACGTTATTGCAATTAAAAAGGAATAATAGAATATTTAAAAAATAAAAAATGTAAAATTTATTAACCTTTACCGTAAACAAAAATAAAAATAATCGACAATAGAAATATATTAAATAAAATACATCGTTTGTTAAATGAGAGCATAACAATATTTATAAGTTTCATTCACAACTCTCACTTTTAATATATTAAATAGGCGTATCTATTCACTTTTCTACCTTTAATAGTAATACATTGTTAATTATATATTTATATGATAATTATATTATAAAATAGACTTTCAGTAATAAGAGTATATATTAGTAAATACTATAGATGATATCATCTGAGAATAATCAGAGTAAACTTTTGAAGATAATATATTTGTAAGATCATATTTATTAAAAATAAAAGTGCAACTAAAACTGATCCTTATAAGTTATAATATATACAATACTTATCAAAAACTTAACAAAAACTTTAATTATTAATTATAATAATGAACATTTATTCTATAATATTATTAATTATATATTTATCAGTATATTATTTTTATTTTTGAAAAAGTAATAACACTTTTTAATTAAGAATTGCAATTTGTATCAATTAAAATTAGTTTTCTCTAGCTTGTCAATCTTTAATTCAATTTAGTTTATGAAAATATAAATAATATATGTTAATATTAAAAAATATATTGACTTATAAATATTTACAAATATATTTTATATATATATATTATTTATTGATTTTGAATTGAACGTACACTATTATATGAAAAGTTAATACAATAATTATTTTATTATATTTACAAAAAACTTCTAAAATATTTGCATAACAATTTGTAATTTAATTGAGATATTATTTAAATTTATTAATAATACAGCAATTTAATTATTACAAACGTCTAATTATATATATAAATAACTTTAATTATTATATCTATGAACTTATAATTTTAATATTAAATGTGCAAATTATAATAATAACTTGGGTAATAATTATATTAATAGGGTCTTGAGACATTGGTGAAGGTATCGGAGGGAGATTTACGAAGATCTATAACATTATTGCAGTCGTTTCATAATCTTAAATCTGTAAGTATGTCCCGTTAGTGTGTCCCGTATGCTACACATGTATCTTAGAGATATGTCCTTCCTTCCCTCCCAGTCACATATCACAAGTAGTATAATGATAATCTTCATTACTAATGTTTATCTATAAATTAAATATTTCATATAATTCACCACACGAATATTGAACCCCTCACATGATATATGATCAGTGTAAGCTACTATAGTGGTATTCCTATCAGATATCGTAACTGTTGTCTACATTGAATCCATTTCATAACAGCAATATTCCATATTAATCGTACACTGTATATCCACTGTTCATATATCTGTCTATTATCAGTGCTAATACATGTTCACTAACGTCTATCACTACTGACAACAGTGTAACATGTCATGGGGTAAACGCTGCTATATTTAATGTACTCCTTCACCCTCACCCCAGCTAACATCTCTAGTAACCCCCCCCTCCAGCACCCCTACCCCATCTAACATCTCTAATAACCCCCCCCGCACCACCATCTCAGCTAACACATCTAGTAACCCCCCCCACCTCTAGCATGACACCATGGCCTCCTCGTGTAGCAGCCCAGGCCCCAGTAAACTGAACAAGAAGGATCAGAAACTCACTAGAGACGATGAAAGTGACATAGTCATCACCGGGGAGAATATAGCGGAGATAGGCGGGGTTTGTATACTATAGTAGTAGTAGTAGTCAGGGTACTAGTAGTAGTAGTAGTAGTAGTAGTAGTAGTAGTAGTAGTAGTAGTAGTAGTAGAGGTAGTAGTAATTTATTCTATTAGTAGTTATAATTCAATGTTTACCTAATATAATAATTAATAAACTAATACACATCTCATTTTATTATATCTTTTACTAATTTATTATATATATCATAATAATAATAATGATATTATTTATTAGAAGAATTTAATTTATTTTCTGTTTCGTTTTCTAGTTTATGGTATCAATAGCTTTTTGCCGCTAACGGGCTTCAAATAATATAAATAGGCATCCATCTTACAAATACCATATCTTATAATGATATCTCTACTAAACACGACATTATGACTCATATATCATCACCAACGATTACAGTACATTCCCAGCGAGCCGTTCAATAGGTTCCTAGAGACATGTGAGAACGAAACCGTCACTGAAGTAGCGAGAGAAGTGTCGGTGAGTTAGCCACGCCCATATCTCTCCTGTGTCGCTTACAGCTCTCTAGCGTTGTCATCAACTATATACAGTGTATATAGTGTATATTATACACTATACACAAAGTCTGGTGACTTTCTCGTATATTTTAAAATTTAAACTGTCATAAATTTTTTTTTTTTCAATATAAATATATTATAAACGAAAAAGTCTCCTACAGATATATTCTATTGTACAGTGTACAATGCATTAGATCATCTCCATAGTGTATCGCTTAGTGATTATACAGTATTAATAGTAGCATCGTCTTTGTACAATGTCAGACACTCATTACAAATTGAATCACGCTCCCAAATTAAAGAGGCTATCACTATGCAACATTCCCCTTTATGCACTTTCACACACACACAAATGCATGCACCTTGATCTCTACATACATTTACCCCAGTCTCCCAGCCACATATTAACCCCTACCCACCCTCACGACTTGATCCCTTACAGTCACCCCTACCCACCCTCATGACTTGATCCCTTATAGTCACCTCTACCCACCCTCACGACTTGATCCCTAAAGTCACCCCTACCCACCCTCACGACTTGATCTTTTACAGTCACCCTCCGCCATCCCTATGACTTTTCCCCTACATACATTCACCCCTATCACCCCGCCCCTCCACCACCAGTACTTCGCCCCACTTCACCCCTATAACCCTCCCCTCCACCCCCAGGACTTCATCGCTAATGGTTACGGGGTAGGGCAGCTACTAGCTCAGATCTGCGACCATTACGTTGATGAGGTGCGAGTTACTGATGACAAGAAGGCCCTCATACTGGATATCGTAGCGGTTACTATACTTTGTGTATGCGGGTATAGCCGTGCGGGATGTCAGCTGTTCGAGTCCCGGCAGAGGCAATATTTATAATTGATATCAATAGAATGTTGTATACAATAAATAAAGAAATGAAACATTTCATTTACGATGATATAGTGTTGTCTGAGTTTTAATACGCCCCCTTTACACCCCTTTAACTTTCTCTGGGTGCCATGATAGAATAGGTCTTGGACACATTCAAAGTAATCATTAATTATATGTAATTACTAGGGGCGTATCCTGTATGATTGAGGGGCGGAGCCTATTTTATTAATTTATAATAATACATTAAAATATTAAATTTTATATGTATTTTATTGTCGTATATTTAATAAAGTCATTCTTCTTAGATTGTTCAATGAGAAATTATTGATAATAATTGATCTAGAATAAGATAATATCTAAACACATCATTAGTTGTGTTTCTTAATATGTCAAAGTGGTGCTACACCCCACCACCCCCCTGCATCCACCTCTTATTACAGTAATGAAGTGACTACTAAGTGGATATGCAAACATTATCATTATTATAGAATATATGTTTGGTAAACATATCTATTATAATATCATTTATATTTATAACATCTCGACAATAATATATATATATATATATATATATACTTTGCAGTAGCATTTATATTTTATAGATACCAAACTAAATCACCATCAGAGTTTACTTACAATCGTTGACAGGAAGTACAAGGTTGTTTACTGGACGGTGCTGACGATTATCTGCAGTTGATGAAGCTCGGAGTCTGCATAATGAACACTCATCAAGTGGAAAGTTGCTGAGTCGGCGTGTTGTAGCTTTTTTCTTATAATTAACCATTCTTAGTTATTAATAAACATTTTTGTAATCATAATAATAATAATAATAATATGCTTTTCCTTCTAGAGCGCTTCATAATAAGCTATAGAGTGATATGTTCTGTAGTTGTCATCCATTATTCCTATGTCGTACTGAAACATACCTTACTTTGTCACCACCTCTTACTTATTAGTCCCTTGACCGGCTAGACATAATGTAGACATGAGTCGATGTATTGTATAAGTTTATCTCCATCCATCCCGATACATCGTGGCTTCAAGTTACCGAACAAGATCCACTGTAGTGTAATCCTCGATGTTCACCATCCAGTTGTAGGTGGGTCTTCTTCTTTTGTTTCCTCTCACTCATCATTGGGTTGACACTAACATTGATATAGTAGTTTTGTTTCCTCTAGAATAACTCGCGATATCGTATTACTTTCTTTCATTGAATTAGATAATAAACATAAAGATTATAAAGTATATATATATATATATATTTTATATAAAATTTAGCAGAGTAAAAATGACTGGTTTATTTAGGTATATCAATAAAAGTTAAAAATATTATACAAATAGTAACTAATATAAATCGAATTTCGACTGAAAAGTTTTCAGCGAAAAAACTTAATAAATTCTATTTATTATAAGAATACATTTTCAAATAACATATCAATTAAATAAAACATTTTCAAACTAATTAATACTTATTACCATCACTCTTTTTATATTTATTCTTATGTATATTTCTTTATTTATTAATTTGATATAAATATTCATTTAATAATAACCATTTATTAGATATTATTATTCTATTATAAAACAAATTTAAATAAAATATTCACTACTTGACTAAACTAAATGGTTCCAAAATAAAATGTAACTTCTACTGTAGACAACAGTTTCATCATAATAATGTACATTCATTGTAACACCTTTTTCATGTTATCGAGTGTATCTGATATAAGCCGCTTGATAACTTATGGACAAGGACAGGACAGTTATCAGCTATTATCACTATTATCAGTAGTAATGGGTAGATATGCCATTTATCTCGCTTAATAACATAAAAGTATAGTGTAAGCAAAGAGTAATATTAATATATTAAAGGGGTGTTCACACAGTGAGAAATAAGCTCGGTGACTTTTACTGGGCTTGTTACTAGTTACAAATTATGTAGGGTGTTTAAATAGTGAACAACAAGTACTGTGTCATAAACGTTATTGTCTTCAGATCGTGATTACTCGTATCAAGTAGAAGGAAAGGTGGCTGTGGCTGTATTATTTTACAACAAAAAACAAACTATCTCACATTACTTTAATATGATTCAATAATTTGTATATGTCATTTCAATATATTGTTCTATGATTTAATAATTGTATCGTTATTATTTATAGTATTTTAATTAAAATTAACTAAAACAATGCATCAAAGAACAGCTTACAATTTTTTTGCGCCAAAGATGTGTGCTAAGGAAAGGTATCACTCACGCATAATTCTATATTTTTATAAAAAAAAAACATCAGAGCCACCTATGTAGGGTCAATTTACGGACCTATCTGTTGTTTATAATGTAAATTTGTATCAAACTACTTTTAATAAGAACAATAATATGCTTCAACTTATTATTTATATGATGAAAACTAAGTTTTCATTACCAAAGAAATAAGATATGCTGGTTTTAAATTCTATTCATCTATATGGTGAGTAAAAGCTAATTTATATTGCATGTAATTTAATAGAGCAATGAAAACATTGTAGTATGCATATCAGAGTAAACCTAAATCTATTTCACTGATTTCGATACTACTGCTAGCAGCGGGATGCCTGAATACTAATCCTGTTGTGCAGATAGGGAGTGTTATATCTTTGCATTCGCTATGGAATGTTGTCATGTATTTATTATTTGAATTTCTATATTTAACTTTGTATTAATTACTACTAATCTTATGTACACGCCTGTTCATTATACACTGCATATTCTGTCAACTGTATTATAACCATACACATAGGTATCAGATATCTAATTACAATATACGATAGCAATGTCATCAACGATACGAACGTCAAGTAAGAACCAGTTGTTACAGGAAGTAAGCTATAATGATTAATGGACAAACATTAACATTAGCTCTTTCAAAAGGTTAGCGACTGCATAGAGAATAGTAATTCCTCTTTCCTCGACATGCGTATGCGATGTTTCACTAATGTTTAGTATCGGATACAACTTAGCAAATCAATTACACAAAGACATGAGATTCACGAATTCACACTCTAGTGTTGACATAACAAAACCTTCGCATTAAATCAATCAAAAACTTATTTATCTAACTGAATGTGTTTTACTCTGACCACAGCAGATTTTAAGTATGAGGTATGAACCACGAGAAGTTAAAGGAATCTCTGTAGTATGCACATCTACAGATATTTAGGCTCTCGGTTTAGTTAATGGTCTGTTTTAGATGTTATCAATAATATTTTATTTGAGTTTTTCAGTGAGTGAGCGTTTCTCTATCTAAAGTAATAACGATCGATTGCTATGAATTACTATTTATTAATCGAATAAACTATTAATAATATAAATCTAATAGTATATATTCGTAATTTTAATGATAATCTGGTATAATTAAGTATATAATATATAATAGTTAAACAAAATCTTCATCATCATCATCTTCCATATCTTCATCATCATCATCATCATCATCATAATCCTCCTCATCATCATCGTCTGAGCTAGCTATGAACTTAACTGTAAAGTGGATAAGGTAGTTATAGGTGCAAGAGTACGAGGTGACCAGATAACCAGTTGACCATATTATGAGATAACCAGATTACGAGAGGCCATAACGAACAATTTAATCAAGTACAATAATACATACATACATACACACATACATACATATAAACACAAATATATACACATTCTTACTAACGTCGTTTCGGTTTCACGCAACTTGTGGTCTTTTTTTTCTTTTGAGTTTTCATTTGAGATTTCGTTAAAGTTTTCGGAGCTTTCGCATTTCGAGTTGATCGGGAAACTCGTGAAGTTTTTGGAGTTTTCGGAACCTTCAAATTTCTCTGCGACGCTACTGGTACATCACTTTCTCCGCTATTGAATTTCTCTTCAAACTCCTGAGCTAAAAGCTAATAAATTTTAAGCATAAATAAATAATTATTTTATACAAAATTAATTTATAAGAAATAATATAAATTTATAGATTTAACTAATTATTTAAAATATACAAATAAAATTATAATTCAGAATTATTTAAATTTATTTAATGGTTAAAGTTTAAAAGTAATTAGAAATAATAAATTAGAATTTATCTATACATTTAGGGTATTTTAATGCAAAGTTATTATAAAATGTTCACTTTAATTGTGATCTAGTAACCTTTAAAGCAGAATTCATACTTTTCTTAATTGTCTTCACGATTAATTGTAAATTTGATAGAATAATCGGTTCTTCGTTAATCTATAATATAAATATACATATATTAATGAATGTATAATAATATATATAACTTAATTCATAAAATGATAAATACGATAATTACTTGATTAACAGATTAAACGTTCATGTTCACTTACTAAGAACATCTATGTCTGCTATTGCTATTCTATCAATGCTATACTACTATCTAGTGTAACTATGTAATAAAGCATATGCATTGTTATTCTCAATAGAGTCATTTCTTCCCATCGAGGAACTTAGATGAAGTTTTCACTTATAACCATTAGGCTCTAATGTCCCTTCGAAGCCGCTGTCATGTTAAGGCATCCATAGTTTTAACAAGAATCGATCATTTACGTATACACTTTTATATAAGATCACTTCTAAATAATATTTTAAGACCTATTTTAATGGTCAGGACGAGTTGACACATCAATATCAATTCTCCATCCAGAATATTCTACATGTGTTTTGTGTAAACTATGAGAACTTTAACAATTACGATAAATGTTCAAACAAATATTATACTTGGTTTAAGTATATGACTACTACTACTACTGCTACTGCTGCTACTACTACTGCTACTACTACTACTACTACTAGCTTCACCTTTTCCATGTAGCAATTACTATTTTCCAATAGTTTAGTGAATGTCTTTTCATTATAAGAAAGCTGTGCCAAGCAGAATGAAATATCTCTCCATTGTCTTTTTAATCTGAAAATATTCATTTAAAGTTTAGTTTAAAATTATCAGGATCTGTATATATATATATATATATATATATATATATATACAGGTATATATATATTAGATATAGATAAATATTTTCAATTTAATTTAAATGAGAAATAATTTTTTTTTTAAATAGACATGTAATTAATTTGTAAGTAATACTAGTAATGATAGTGGTAATGGTAGTGGTGGGGTAGATGTGGGGGTAGTGGAGGGGGTAGTGGTAGATGTAGGGGTAGTGGAGGGGGTAGATGTAGGGGTAGTGATAGTGGTAGTGGTGGTGGTGGGGGTAGTGGAGGGGGTAGATGTGAGGGTAGTGATGGAGGTAGTGGTAGATGTAGGGGTAGTGGAGGGGGTAAATGTGGGGGTAGTGATGGAGGTAGTGGTATATGTAGGGGTAGTGGAGGGGGTAGATGTGGGGGTAGTGATGGAGGTAGTGGTAGATGTGTGGGTAGTGGTAGTGGTAGATATAGGGGTAGTGGTGGGGGTAGATGTGGGGGTAGTGATAGTGGTAATGGAGGTAGTGATGGTGGTGGTGGTTGTGATGGTGGTAGATGTGGGGGTAGTGGTGGAGGTAGTGGTGGTGGTGGGGGTAGTGGAGGGGGTAGATGTGGGGGTAGTGATGGAGGTAGTGGTAGATGTAGGGGTAGTGGAGGGGGTAGATGTGGGGGTAGTGATGGAGGTAGTGGTAGATGTGTGGGTAGTGGTAGTGGTAGATATAGGGGTAGTGGTGGGGGTAGATGTGGGGGTAGTGATAGTGGTAATGGAGGTAGTGATGGTGGTGGTGGTTGTGATGGTGGTAGATGTGGGGGTAGTGATGGAGGTAGTGGTAGATGTAGGGGTAGTGGATGGGGTAGATGTGGGGGTAGTGATGGAGGTAGTGGTAGATGTAGGGGTAGTGGAGGGGGTAGATGTGGGGTAGTGATGGAGGTAGTGGTAGATGTAGGGGTAGTGGAGGGGGTAGATGTGGGGGCAGTGCTAGATGTGGAGGTAGATGTGGGGGTAGTGGTAGTGGTAGATATAGGGGTAGTGGTAGATGTGGTGGTAGTGGTAGATGTGGGGGTAGTGGTGGGGTAGATGTGGGGGCAGTGGTGGAGGTAGTAGGGATGGTAGTGGAGGTGGTAGATGTGGGGGTAGTGGTAGTGATGGAGGTAGTGGTAGATGTGTGGTAGTGAGGTATTAACTTTGTCATTGTAAATCTCTGGCATAACTTCACAACTAGACTTTCAGATTGTCGGTCCTTTTGTATGAAAGTGAACAGGTATCTGTAAGGGATGTGAAACAAGTGATAGTCATGTGTCATCTGTTATCAGTAGTACAGGTGTGTGTGTGCGTACGTGTGTGTGTGCTAACTCTATATGTGTGGACACACACTAATAACTGTGTTATGATTAATGTGCATCATTAGTAGTTATGTTATGCCAGATTCAAAGTGAATACTTGATACAATACTAGATAATAGTACATCTTATCAGTAGTGACGTGAGGTGATGTGGTGTGTGGTGTTCACAACTAACTTGAGAATAGTCTTAAAGTCTGGTTCTTCTACGCCTCTGTCCGGATCTGAGAGGTGACTTATAATGTCAGATATCACGTTGTATATTGTGTTACCCTGTATGGTGGTAGTAGTAGGCAGGGTAGTAGTAGTAGTAGTAGTAGTGGTAGTAGTAGTAGTAGTAGTAGTAGTAGTAGTAGTAGTAGTAGTAGTAGTAGTAGTAGAGGTAGTAGTGGAGATAATGTTGGAGAAACCTTTAATGACAACTCAGTGAAGAAGTTTCTAGAAAGTCCCGCAATATACTTGTCCGCGTCTATAGTGCAGATGGCGACCTCGCTTATTTGTCCCTTGACCTTGATCATGTCCTTGAGAATGAGGTGCGTCAACACCATGAGAGTCTTTTGACGTACGAAAGGTGAGTCATCTCGTAATCTAACAACACATCACAAAGTTACAGACTCGAGGTACAAATAACAATAGTATTGAGATAAATATATTAAGTAGTTAAATACAGTGACAATAAATTATTTAAGTTTTTTTACTTCATAATTTTACTTTATACTTAGTACGTTATACTTTATTTGTGAGTATCTATCAAACAATTACCCATGCAAACAATCTAGGAATAATATAAAAAGTGATTGTTAGAGTAATACATTTTTATTTAAAAGTAAAACTTCATACGCTGTTTACTCTAAATAATAATTGCATATATTAATGATTATAGTTATACTACTCATTTTTATTGATATATATATATAGAACATAAATTTAAATATATATATATATAAATATATATATAATTTTTACTGGTGTGGAGATATCAACTCCCATCCAGCGGGTCCCCAGGTGGTGGATAGGGGGAGTAGACCTCCAGATATGGAGTGTTAGCTGCGAATACATGAATAATCTATTCAATAAGCAGTCCCGAACCAAAAATCAGAGTCGTCCTTTGGCAAGACCTATTACTCTGTTGCCACCCGCACCAGGGTTACGGTGCAAACCCCACTTGTGTATGGAGTGACGACCGCACATTTTACCCAGCTACCGAAAGCAAATTAAATGACACAATCACATATCCCATCGCTCGTCGCGCGGAACAAGGAGCGCGTCCTGCAATTCCATCTCAGGTTGCAGTCGAAAAAATAGCTACTGAGAAACACAATACACCAAAACTTTTAGTGTCGAAGAAAAGTATGATCTTCGGATCATTAAACACACAGACTTTACAAAGAAAATGGAAGGTACCAGAACTAGTAGCTTCAGCTGAAAAAACCAGACATGATGTTTTATGCATACAAGAACACAGATTCGTACACCCTAACATTTATATCAAAGAACACAACTTCGGAAAATGGATACTAATAACTTGCTCTGCATGGAAAAACAGTATGAATGCTGCTACCGGTGGAATTGGTATACTATTGAACTCGAGAGCATATGATAAAATAACAAGCGTTGAAAAAATAAACCCCAGAATAATGGCAATACACTTCGAAGGAAACCCGATGACAACAGTTATATCATGCTACAGCCCGACAAACGTTACCGATGAACAGGAGGTTGAATTATTCTATACTGATCTAAACGCATTTACAAGAAACATCCCAAAGCATAATGTACTAATTATAGGAGGAGACTTCAACGCACACCTTGGATACGATGATGGACATAAATATTCCCTACACAGGGAAACAAACCGAAACGGTAATATGTTACAAAGTTCAAGAAAATAATCTAGTATGCCTAAATACTCATTTCCAGAAAAGATTAGGACAGAAATGGACACATACCTCACCAAATGGTTTTAAATCTCAGATTGATTTTTTAATAATCAACAAGAAGTGGAAAAACAGCGCCAAAAACTGTAGAGCATTCAATTCGTTTATTAGTGTAGCATCTGACCATCGTATAATTTCAGCTAAAATATGTCTTTGTCTGAGAGCCAATAAAAAGAAATTATGTCAAAATAAGCCCTTTAATTGGTCCACACTGAAAGACGATAGCGATGTCCGAAAAAGTTTCATTACTGAAGTGAAAAACGGATATACAGTCCTCAAAGAAACTGAACAAAACGAATCAACTGCAAACTCTAGATATAACAATTTTGAAAAAGCCTGCAAGGAAGCAGCTACAAAAGAAATCCCATTGAAACCGAAAATGATAAAGAGATTACCATGGGAAACACCGTATATATATCAAAAGCGTGAAATACTCCATCAAGCGGTAGAGATCAAAAACAGCGATCCAACTTCAGAAAATATCAAAAAGTTTACAGATGCTCAAAATGTGCTCACCAAAATGTATGAAAATGAACAAACCGAATATGTTGCTCGCAAGATTGATGAAATAAAAAACGCAATCAGTTTTAAAAAATCAGCACTTGCATGGAAAACAGTCAACGAAGTCAGCGGACGAAAGAATACAGAAAAAGCCAAGATTAAAGCAAATAGCGAAAAAGAACGCATACAACTATGGCACCAACACTTCAAAGAACTACTCGGCAAACCGATACAAACTTCAACAAATAGCGGAAATGAATGCATCGTAAATACCAATAAGCATCTAAATATAGAAACTGGACCTTTTACTGCACATGAATTATCAAAAGCCACCAAAAGTATCCAGAATGGAAAAGCGATTGGCCTCGATGAAATTCCTGCTGAAGTATGGAAAATAGACGATTTTCAAGAATTTCTTCTAGAATCCTGTAATTGTGTATACAACCAAGAATGTATTAGAATATGGAGAGAAGGGTGCATTCTCCCTTTCCCCAAAAAAGGTAATCTATCAATAACGAAAAACTATAGAGGAATCACACTTACACCAATTGCTGCCAAGATATACAACCTGATGTTACTAAACAGGATAAGACCTGTGATCGACCCTATCCTAAGGAAAAATCAAAATGGATTCAGGACAAACCGATCCACATCTGGACAAATATTAACAATTCGGCGCATATTAGAAGGCGTGAAAGCCAAAAAGCTACCTATAACGCTGCTTTTTATTGACTTTGCAAAGGCTTTCGATTCTATAGACAGACTTAAAATGGAAAATATATTAATAATATATGGAATACCAAAGGACATAGTCAATGCAATAATGATGCTATATAGGAATACAAGCGCTATGGTCAGATCACCTGACGGAGATACTCCTTATTTTGAAATTACGACCGGTGTCCTACAAGGAGATACATTGGCTCCGTATTTATTCATAATCTGCCTTGACTATATACTAAAACACTCCATAGATGATAATATTAATCTAGGCTTTACACTTTCACAAAGAAGAAGCAGTCGACATCCAGCTATACATATTACCGACATTGATTACGCAGACGATATTGCAGTTACTGCAGATACAATAAAAGATGCTGAAAAATGCTACATCAAATCGAAGAAGCTGCAGAAGACATTGGACTGAAAATAAACTCAGATAAAACTGAGTATATGAGCCTAAATTCAAAGAGTGACAACATGATAAGCAGAAATGGAAATTCTATCAAAAACGTAGACAATTTCAAATATCTCGGCAGCTACATTGCAAATACTGAAAATGATATCAATACAAGAATAGCAAAAGCCTGGGCTGCACTGAATAGTATGAATATACTGTGGAAATCAAATCTATCAGAAAATCTCAAAAGAAGCTTTTTCCGAGCTGCGGTGGAATCAGTACTAGTGTATGGTGCGACGACTTGGACTCTAACAGCAACGTTGGAAAAAAGACTGGATGGAGCATATACTCGCATGCTCTGTGCTGCACTCAATAAATTCTGGAAAGATCACATCTCTAACAAAGACCTCTATCTTGAAATCCCAAGAATATCAGCCTCTATTCGGAAACAACGCCTACGATTTGCAGGCCATTGTTGGCGAAGCAAAGATGAGCTAGCAAGTGATGTACTTCTCTGGCAACCAACTCACAGCAAACGGCCACGAGGACGACCTGCCAAGACGTACATCGATCAACTACAGGAGGATACCGGATGCAATATAGATGAGATACCAACCGCGATGAACGATAGAAAAGGATGGATGGAACGTGTCAAGAAATGCCGAGCAAGCTCGACCTGGTAAAGTAATTATATATATAATAAAATAAAGAGATATTTTCATATATATATAATTAGAAATAATTATAAACATATTATATTTAAGAAATATCATAATAAAATAAGCTATATTTTTCACTATATTTTATGTCTATATATATTATAAATATAATAAACGAAAACTGGTTAAATTAAATGAATACATTACTGAGCACCTTACTTTGAATATAATTATATATTGATATGCTATGTGGTGGGAAATACCCATTAATTAATTAAGGGTTGATACTATCAACTTGATAGTCAAAATTACATTTATGGAATTAATTAATGGAAAATCATTTACTTTTTATAATCTATTATTATTATGTAATACTTCTTTATATTTCGAGAAATACTCTTATAAGTACTTAAGCTGCCTAAAAAGTAACCAGATTATCTGGCAGATATTTCTCATGGATATTCGCGAGAATAATTTTAGCCTGATTTTATTTATTTAGAACAGTTGACGGATATTTTTAATATCGTGTGATTTTATTGTAAATATGCTTGCGATAGAAAATAGTATTATTAATTTAAATTTAAAGTAAATAAGTATAAATAATTATAAATATATATAATTTTATATATCTTATATTATAATATTCCAAATAATAATTAAATAAATGAGATAGAAGATATTATGTTAGCAGGATCTGCCTATGTATTGTTCAAAAGTAGATTAATAAATCGAATAATTTAACAAATTAAAAATAATTCTTGTATCTTTGCTAATTCTCACATATCATAAGTTGAAATTAAAGGATAATTTAGAAAAAGTTCTAAATAAATCCTGCAGATATTTGTCGTCTTCACACCAAAATCCAGCTAAAATCAATCTCGCATATATCAGTGACACCAGATAATGCGTTTTGGTGTGAAGGCAGTTTTAAGTTTAAATCGCCTTGATATGATTAGCAGGTGTACATGCAAGTATTGGGTATCAGTGATAGCTGATGTGAACTGGGGTACTTACTTAGAGTGTAGAATTAAGTTCACAATGATAGTCGTCTCAGTCAACTTCTCGTAATACATCAATGATCAAAACAATCTTACTTATATGTGGCTTTCATAAGATTAATGTCAATTAACTGATTGCATGTGTACTACCGAAACGCGTATTTTAAATTTGACCCTATAAATCTTATTCAAAACAAAAGTTGTATATTGATATTCGATACAGATCATACATACATACACATATATATATATATATATATATACAAATATATATATATAAAGTTAATATTTTTACATATATTTAATTATTTAACAGGATTATCATTTTGTGAGATTTGTTAAGCACAGCTTATTAAACTCTGGTAAAACCGAACAAATAAATTTCAAAAAATAGATACCACTTATGTGTCAATTAAGAATGTGAATTTGTAGCAAGTCAGATGGTCAGATGTTCAGTTGTTCATGTGGATAACAGTACTGTCACAGTACACACATACACATATAGGTATATAAGTACACATGAACATATACGTATATAAGTACATTTATATTTATAAATTTTAAATTGAATTCGTTTGTTAACATTTTCGAACGGATTTTATAGTAAACACCTGACGTTGACAATTAAGAATGAATCCTAACAAATCATGAGTCATGAATCATGAGTCATACAAGAGATGTGTGTGTATTGTTATCTGATGTAGCATGTGTCAGTATTAGTCAACGTAACTGGCTTAGAGCTAACTAGAATGTCCACTATCAAGGTCAGGTGATATATTGCATATATACAAATGTCTACCTGATCATCTGGCTTTACACACAAATGGCTTAGAGGGGCTTAGAGGGGTGTATAACCTATTACATAATCCTGTTATATAACTATACGTTAACCCTATTACATAACCGTCAGATAACCCCCATAGATAACCCCGTTACTTAGGTAACCTTGCATAAAGACTAGATGTCCACGGTTCGATGAGATTGGGGAACCTGAAGGCGAGGTCATCGAGGCATATCATCACGTTGCCTCTGATTATCTGTAGCGAGGCAGGTGTATCGTTTAATATAATCATGTATCATCAGTATCATTATCAGTATCATCACTATCATTATCACAATATTACTATCGATGTTAAGATGTGAATCAAGTCTTTAGGATATGTACGTATTAGATTGCCATAACACGGTAGCTGTGATGGTAGTCCGATGCTGATGGACAATGATGTATTACGGACTAGGCATGACGACATTATACGAATAATGGACCATTCTTAATAGCAAGTTTATGGGGGTGTAATATCAATCACATACAGTGTGTGTGTATATATGTATTAATAGAAGAGTCCATTATCTCACATATATAACAGTTACTACCACTACTACCACCACTACTACCTTAGTCTGTGACTTCTCCAGCAGTGTGAACAGCAGCTGTAGATTATTGCCGCAATACTCTGGACTGTGGTGAGTCGGCAATGTTATAGTAGTTGTAGTAGTAGTAGTATAAAGTGTTGTAATCACACACATATATATTAAATAACGTAAATACAAATAGCGGACCCTAATAGTGGTAGAGATTAATGGCATACGCTTGACCTGAGAACTCAATGTAAAAAGATAGGGTTTTTTTTTAATGTCTATTTGTCTAAAAATAATTAAGTTATTTTAATTTTGTAAACGGCATATTTTAGTATGGAATGTTATTTACAAGAAATTGTATGGATCATAAGATATAATTATTTATTTTCAGAAATACAAGACACCTAGTAATGGTAAAAAAAATATTTTTATTTAAAACTATTTTTATATATGATATAATGAAAATAATTTAATAAGCCATACAATTTTATAATATAGACATATAAAGTGATATATATATTGAAAATTTCATCAAATTACAAGCACTATTTTTATTTTTAGAGTAATAGAATTTTTAAGATTTATTCTGAGATAATCAGTTTGAAAAAATGACATCTAGAATGACATATATTTTTATGAAATTTACAATATAGAGCTTATAAGTAATAATAAATAATAATAAAGATTATGTATGTATATGTATTTATGATAATTTTATTTGAACTTTGATATTTGTTCTCCCAGGTTAAACCGATTAAAATATATTAGATTATCATAATTATATTTGAATACAATTTGAAAAGTATAAATGATGAAATAATAAATATTATTTATTTTTATAATTTAGATTTATTTTATACAAAATAAACATGATTTTATCGTATTTTATATAGATTTATAGATGATATTTATTATATTATAAATAACTATTATTATATTATAAATAACTATTATTATATTATATATAATATAAACCATAATTATTTTTTAATAACATTATTTATTTAATATTTATATACAAAAAAATGATATTATAAAAGTTGGTATGCTTTATTGATCGTTTTATGCTCTAATATTAGATATGTTAATATATAATATAGATAAATATATAAATATATAATTTATTACATTTATCAAAAAAAAATAATTTTTTTTATTTTTACTGATTTTATCAGGTCAAGCATATGCCCTAAGGGCATAACTTATACTCCCTACCCTAGTTACCATAGTTACAGTGTACCTGACGATCATGAACTTAGCGAGGGCTAGCACGGCCGCCGACTGAAGTCTGAGGTCGTTGAATATCATCGGTTTGTTGCAGATTTCACTTAATAGGGGGCGTAACGTTCCCAGTAGACTGTTCTCTGCATAGGGGAGGAGGAGGAGGAGATAATTACAGTGTGTATAGTATTATAGTGCAAGAGGGTGGGCAATCAGGGTAGCAGGGGGGGGTAAACCATTAAGAAGTACATACTCCACAATGTAGCACTAGATATGGGGTACGGGGGGAGGGGGTACAGGGGGGAAGGGGTAAACCATTAAGAAGTACATACTCCACAATGTAGCACTAGATATGGGGGTGGGTATGGGGGCAAACCATTCAGAAGTACATTCTCAGTGATGTGGCTTATCTTCTCGGAGATGATGTCATCATTAGCAGGTCCTCCCACATCCATGTCATCAGAGTCAGAGTCCTACAGGATGTAGGGGACCAATGTACAGGTGAGTAATAGCTACTCTAGGGGGCCAATGTACAGGTGAGTAATAGCTAATCTAGAGGACCAATGTACAGGTGAGTAATAGCTAATCTAGGGGACCAATGTACAGGTGAGTAATAGCTAATGTAGGGGACCAATGTACAGGTGAGTAATAGCTACTCTAGGGGACCAATGTACAGGTGAGTAATAGCTAATCTAGGGGACCAATGTACAGGTGAGTAATAGCTAATCTAGGGGACCAATGTACAGGTGAGTAATAGCTAATCTAGGGGACCAATGTACAGGTGAGTAATAGCTAATCTAGGGGACCAATGTACAGGTGAGAAGTAGCTAATGTAGGGGACCAATGTACAGGTGAGTACTAGCTAATCTAGGGGACCAATGTACAGGTGAGTAATAGCTAATCTAGGGGACCAATGTACAGGTGAATAATAACTAATGTAGGTCAATGTACTGGGATCACAAATTTTCTATATTATATGTATTATTACTATTAAACATATTATGTTTCTCCGTCATTATTGTTATTTGTTAGGGTTCATTTGATCACATCCAGGATCTTGCATAAAGTTGTACTTGATACCATATGGCTCTAATATCCCTTCAATCCGCTCTCATATTAAGGCATCCGTGGTTTTAACGAGAGCCGATAATTTATTTATACACAATTATATAAGATCACTTCTAAATAATATTTTAAGACCCATTTTATAAAATTAATTATTGGTCCGGACTGGGCTCAAACCCGTGTCCTACTGCTTGTATGTCTGATGCCTTAGCCAACTGAGCCACACAGGCAGTTTAAATTACATATTATCATGTTATCGTGTTATTCCCTTATATAAGGGCATACGTAGGTAAGACTTTCACAACAGATCCCGCCTACCTTATGTATGGTGATATACACTAGCTTGGTTACACTTACGTCCTGTTTCTGTGATTTCTTTATTTTCTCGTATTCTTCCTGTATAATGTGAGTGTATGTTATTAGTATGTGTGTGTGTGCATGTGCGTGCGTATGTGTGTGTGTGCATGTGTGTGTATGTGTGTGTGCATGTGAGTGTGTATACAGTATTAAAGAGAGAACACACATGTTCAAAGTTGTAATCACCACCTGTAACCACTTACAAGTAATGCGTATGTCACTGTACATTAAGAGTGATTTTAAACATGCTATTGGTTATCGATTCCTTACCGGCATTTGGAACATCAAAATATGAGTATAGAGAATACACAACACATTTTTTTTTTAATTTAGGTCAATATTGTACATGCGCCAGGCTGGTCAAATTTAACAACATTTAACATGGGAATAGATAGGAGAATACCAAAAAAACATAAATATGTATATTTTTCACAGTTATAATTAAGCTACAATCATGAAATTTTCAGAATATGTGTAATGTGTATAGTTCCTTTGAATATTATAAATTCATAACAAAATTAATTTTATTTCTAGGATTTTTTTTTAAATTATAGGATTTTCCATAATTTGTTTTGACCTCTCATAATTGTGTACAGAATTGTTATATTTTATCAATTTATATTATATATAACAAAAAAAAACAATTAATTAATCACTATATATTACAATTTGGCCGAAAAAATAATAACTACCCTGGTATTTCTTTATTATTGTTAAAAATCATCAAAAAATGACCATTTTTTCTGTGGATTGGTACCTTTACACATTTTAAAATTTTTTTTTTTTTTTTTTCTACTTCATCTTAAGATGTTATATTTTAACGTACAAGTATTATAAATTAAAAAAAATAACTCTTTATAATTTTAATAAATAGTCAAAGTGGCCTAATTTTTAGAAAATTTGTATATATATAAAATTTATTTTATTATTTAAATTAATTATCTAATAACTAATATTGTAATTAGGGATACTATAGATAATATTTACTATATATTAATTTTATCTATTAGAAGAATATAGTATTTAAAAAAATTACTCATTATTATATATATACCCATTACAATACAATACAAATAAAATGTACAGAATTCAAATAAATGTCCTCAAGGACATTTTTTAATAAACATATACAATACAATTACATAGGAATAACGACATTTCGAGATTTATTTTTTTTTAATAATTTTGTTTTTTAAAACCTCCGGCGCACCACCAATAATGAACCAAAATGAATATGGTTTACTACAATAGTATCATGAGCATCATATCTATAGAATCTACTATGCCGGTTTAGGATCTTTAAAATTAAATCACTCTTACTGTACATGTGTATACATAAGGGTGTGGATGAGGGTAAACGTGGGGTAATTATACACACGGGTGGGGTAATGATAATTTATAAATTGAGATTCAACACTGTGTAATTAATAGATATGGTGATTAAATTAAGTATTTAATTTAGTTTGTTTGTGCAATAATACGATGATTCTCAATGTTTTAAAAAACGTTTAAAAAGGGTGAAATTATGAATTATGAAAATAAATTAATCTCGAATGACTCACATTAAGAGGGTTGCCTTTGCAATTTGTTGAAAATAAATATTTTTTTTTTTATTATTTGGAAAAGTATTATTTAATATATCCTCTGAAATTTGTAGAGCATATAAAGACTTATAAATAATACAAGTTGGTAGTTTAGTACAAGACCTATTTGGTAAAAAAAATAAATTTGTAAAAAATGGCGTAAAAATAGAAAAATACTCATATTTTAAACTATATTATATAACTATATAACTATATAAACTATATTATATAATATGATGTCAACTAGCGACATCTATAATTAACGGATTGATATCAAATGAACGCATTGCATTGGGTGTAAAATTCAAATTATAAACAAAGTAATTGAGATTTCGTCATTTATTTATTTTATTTCACAATGCCAAGACGTATAATATAAATATTATAAGTAAAACCTTATGGGTATATTAGTGTGGTATTCTGATATATTATAATGTTATAAATAAATAAATATACTAAAAAATAATAATATTCTTGTAAACATTTTTTTTAATGTCATAAATATTAGCTTATTATGTGTAATTATTGGAAATATAATATAAATATTAAAATAATAACTTTATGGATATATTAGTTTGGTATTCTGATATATTATAATACTAGAAATGTTGTCAAAGATACAAATAATAAAAAAATATTACCATAAAATTAAAAATAAATATGGTTAAACTTTAAACTCGATTTACTCAGAATATTGAATTTAATTTATTTGTAATCTTAGAAATTGTTCAGCCCTCTCAATAATTATCCAAAATTGATGAATTGTTCACAGTATCTTCATTATGTATAACATATACAAAATGTAAACAATTAAAAAAAAATTAATTTAATTTAGAATCATATTTTGTCTGAAAATATGTCGGGTTTTCAGTGAATAATTTTTTGTAATAACTAAGTAACTTTCATTAACATTATATCGGTTGACAATATACAATTTACAGAATTGACATCGGATAAAAACATTAGGTGCTGAACATTTTTTTAAATACATAAACAAAATATCTCCTATCTTAATACATTGTGATTGTATACATCAAAGGCTGCAGTATCCCCTTAATAGTGATGAAACATAATGTTTCCATTATGGATACCATCGTAACACATCAACTATATACGGACACGCATACGGTATACATCGTACACCGTACACTATAGTTGTGTACACTGTACGGAGGAGGAGGTGACATACAGAGTAGGTCAAATACCGACCCTGACCCTCGCCCTCCTCTTCATCTCCACCTGTCCGGTATACACTGTACACTGTACGGAGGAGGAGGTGACATACAGAGGAGGTCAAATACCGACCCTGACCCTCGCCCTCCTCTTCATCTCCACCTGTACGGTATACACTGTACACTGTATGGAGGTCAAATACTGACCCTGACCCTGGCCCTCCTCTTCATCTCCACCTGTACGGTGACATCGACGTGAACCATCTCCGAGTGAGCGACAGTCCCCACTAGGGTGATCAGACGAATCAGCTGACAGATGTTCTCTATGCACTGGGAGCTGTCGATGGTAGCTACGGGAGGGGCGGGGGTTAATGTAGGGGGGGTTGATGTAGGGGGGGTTGATGTAGGGGGAGGGTGAGGGGCTAGCGATGGACAGTAGACGATGACCCCTTATGGTGTTGTATGTAATTGTATAGTTATCCAGAGAGATGGATAAGTGTGCTGATAGCAGGACATTATATTATAGGTGGGTGGGAGAGACTCCGAGGGAGACGCAGTAACTGTAGTTCTATATCGTATACTACATTGAAGCTATACAGACCAGCTATACATTGAAGCTATACATTGAAGCTATATAAGTCAGTGGTGCTTTATAACTAGTGTAGGATCGCAACACTACCATAAATAATAATCTAAGTCAGTATCATTACCAAGGACAGGACATATGTTCACTATCTCTACGATGGTAACTCGATGTCTCTGAAATAGATACCATTCAGAGGTATATTTTATTATTTGTCAATTATTTCAATCAATTATTTATTAGTAAATGCATTAATTTTTTTAATTTGTGTTTCTTAATAAATATTTTACGAAAAAACTTAATTTATTTATAAATTCGTTTTGAATTTAAATATATTTTTATTAAATAATGTATTACTCAATATACAAAATAATATGATGTTTATTACATTATATTTTCATTAAAATATAATCATATTGAATTTATTAATTTAAAATGAGTATTTAATGTATTTGTATATCATATACAAATATGTACCCCTGGACCATAATGCAATATTGCTAACTCATGCAAGGAGCAAATAAAAGTTTCATAAACTATGCCTTAGTAGATGTCCTGTCCTTGACTTTACTATATTACTAATGGTGTAATATATGTAGTATGGATAGCTAGATGGGCTATAGTTGTATCTACGCAGTGTATTAACTGCCTGTCCACCTGACCTATTGACCACCTGACATACTATCCACCTGACCTACTGTCCACCTGTCCTACTGTCCACATGACCTACAGACCACGTGGCCTACTGACCACCTGACCAACTGTCCACGTGACCTACTGTCCACGTGACCTACTGACTTACTGCATTTTAATAATAATAACCGTAGCCGCACAATTCATCCGTTTCTATTATTTGTAATTTCTGTAAATAAAAGATGAGAAATTAGTATTTTAATGCAATGAATTAGTTTAGTATATAATAGAGCAGGTGCAGTGTGTAAAGTGTAATGCCAATAACATATATATAAAAATATACATAAATATATAAAAATCATTAAAGGTTATAATAATTCTTATTACTTAGTTATATATCATATAAATTTTTACATGAAATAATAGATAAATGTTTCTATGAGTAATTTTTATAATAACATTTCTTATTTAATTATACCCCTTCCGAAAATGAAAATATAATTTATCTTTTTAATAATTAATATATTTAGTGCAATATTGTCATGTTTTTTCAAATATTTGTATATAGATTACAAATAACAGGTATAATGTTAATAAAGATATAATCATAAATATTGTAGTTTGAATTGGATAGTCTCTTACTACAATAAGTGTCTGACTATTACGGGAGAACGATACTGAGATGATACTAAGGGTTATATATTATATATTTGTCAGAAAGTAAATAAACATTACCTGCATGATGTATGTTAAACCAGATTGTCAACAACGTAATACTAAGCAACATATGTGTAGCAGTAGATAATAAATAATCATAATAATATAGCGAAAGTAAATAATTTTTTAAATTTTATAATGTAAATACATAAATAAATAGTATAAAATTACATATTATAACATTATACAATTTAACGAAATATAAAATACATTACAAAATATAAAAAAATTATTTAATTAGTATCAAATTTGAAATTGACCTTTATTTCCTATATAGTGTATATACACAAATTTTAAAATTGTTTCAACAAAATTTATATTATTAATTTTATTTTATTAAAAAAATTTTTATTCAAATAATGGTACCTATATATTGTAGATATACAATGATTTATATGTTAACTTTTGGAAATAATATTTATATGAATAATTTAAAAAACCATTTAAAAAAATATATTTTTATTACAATATACATTCTAGAAATATATTTCCCAGAATTTATAATTATTTACTACCATAACAAAAATTGAATTATATAATAAGTTATTAATAATAACCATATATATATAGCCTCTATTATATAATTTATAGGTACTATATTAGAACATATTGTAAAAAGTATATTTAATTAATTTCATATCATTACCATTATAAAATGTCCTATGATTTGTATGTTAAATCTGCTCACAGTAGAAAAATAATTTATTACTTTAAAATAAATTAATAAAAATAACTATTCACCTAGGCACTATTCATATGTTGCATGTATTCATATGTTGCATGTATTCATATGTTGCATGTATTCATATGTTGCATGTATTCATATGTTGCATGTATTCATGTAGTAATATATGAATACATGACCTTCACTAATAATATCTATATAAATGTTTAATAAATCCATAAAATTTAATTCAAAATTATATTTATTTCTGTTTTAATAATTTTGTTAATAATTTCGAGAACTATTATAGTTCTACACTCGATCAACAATTATTGATGCTAAGTCGATTTATAATGTTGTGTTAAAGATATGGCGGTGACCTGCTCTCTCCAATCAGATTAGTATATAATTTAAATAAAATCTCAGGAATTAATATTTAAATTAAGCTTACAACTAGGTTTTAGTAGCAAATGGTGAATAACTTAAATCACAGCATTACAATTAGTATTATATAATTACAATATAATAATAGTTGATAGGATGAGGTGATGATATGTTATAAGGAATATGATAATGCAATAAAGATAGATACAGAGATATAGATGCTGGAGGAAAGAGGCTGCACAGACCTTCCTCAGTGTTAGGATGAACTTCTCACAGATGATATCGGGATGTTCCGCAAGCTTGTAGATAACTTCCACTGAGTATTCACACGCTAAGATCCAGTACTTGATGTCCTCCTGTTCGAATGCTGTTCGGGGTGATGCGTAAAGTGGATGTTGTTGTTGACGACGCTATGCTAATGATAAATATACCTGGGATCACATTCTTAAGTAATGCGAGTTAGATACTAAACTGTTTCACACTACTTTAATGATTGATTATAACGGATAAAGTTCTCTACAATAATTCTAATACCTCTGTGGTTTATACTAGTGCTGTATGATACAGGCTGTATCTATCCCTTACTGTAATAGATATAGGATACTAGTAAGTATTGCCTAGTAGCAATGTAGGACGAGCAATGTGATATGTGTATGAGAGTTACCCTGTAGTTACTAAGCTTACACACTAAACGTGTAGTATGCTTCATTATCGTACTCTACATATGTACATTAGTATCAACATAAACATGTACTATGTGGGGGTACATTATAGGGGGTTACGTTACAGGGGGTATATTATAGGGGGGTACATTATAGGGGGGTATATTATAGGGGGTATATTATAGGGGGGTACATTATAGGGAGGGTACATTACAGGGGGGTAAATTACAGGGGGTATATTATAGGGGGTATATTATAGGGAGGGTACATTACAGGGGGGTAAATTACAGGGGGTATATTATAGGGGGATATATTATAGGGGAGTATATTATTGGGGGATATATTATAGGGGGTATATTATAGGGGGGTACGTTATAGGGGGTATATTATAGGGGGATACGTTATAGGGGGTATATTATAGGGGGTATATTATAGGGGGGTATATTATAGGGGGGTACGTTATAGGGGGTATATTATAGGGGGGTACGTTATAGGGGGTATATTATAGGGGGTATATTATAGGGGGGTATATTATAGGGGGTACGTTATAGGGGGTATATTATAGGGGGTACGTTATAGGGGGTATATTATAGGGGGGTATATTATAGGGGGTATATTATAGGGGGGTTAATACACTAACTGCGTATCAATATATCTGTTAACTTTTCAAACAAAATGTGATTGGTCTCCAGCCTATATATATTCTGTGTTGTGAGAGACAATGGATTAGATAATCAATAGATTAGATAATCAATGGATGGCTGATAATCAATAGATTAGATAATCAATAGAATAGATAATCAATAGATGGCTGACTGTCTACGAACTAAGTCAATTTGTACCATATGTATAAGTGATTTTTGTTGTGGTATGAATTGACTCGGTACTAGATGAGAGTGGTATGCAGCAATACATAAGGTATGAATAGAACAACACAATGCTTATCATCTGATTCTTTAAGCGGAAGCACTACATTCACGGGCTCATGTAAAAGATACGAAAAAATACCAGTTTTAAAACTCTCTTTTAAAACTCTCTAACTTTAAATATTTGTACATATTGTTTGCGCATGTGTAATAATAATACTTCATTCTATCATATGTAAGATTTGTTTTCAATATATACATCATTTTTTATAATAGGAGATTATTATAATATTGAAAAAAATTAAGAAAAACAGATATAAAATGATAACTATTATAGAATAAAACTATTAGATTTTATTATTAAAAAAAATTATGAAAAAAGCGAATTTAGATATAATCTTTACATGAAATGATACATATGAAAATAAAATAACAAACATTTTATTTAGTGGTTAAAAAATAAATTTATTAATATGAATAAATACAAATAAATAAATAATTAAAATAAAATTACGTAAATACCTTTCTGTTTAAAACTATTTAATTATTTAGAAGATGAATATGTTAAGAATTATTAACAAATTTTGTAGTAGTTAATAATACAATAGTATACATAATATTTAGAATTACATTTTTGTTAGATTCAAATTTAGACATTGAAATTACATAAATATAATATGTAATAAAGCATTACATATATATGTATACAGTTGGGTCTATGGCTCAGTGAAACATTCAAAAGCTAGTGAGTAAGAGGTCTGTATTCGACTCCAGGTAGTTCTTGTGTTTCTCTTGTATTTATTAAGAACTTAAAATTCAATCAAAACACAAGAAACCAATGTTACTATTTGTATTGTATCGTTATGGGCTCCTCATAGTTATTATAACATGTACATATCTATGACTTCTTGAGGGGTCCATTTGTATTCGTTATTATTATACGTGATTCAATACATAAATATTAATATATGCTTCTATATGCCTATATATGCTAGTTACTAGGGTACAAACATTGCCCCTGACTTCGTACTTATTGAGGGCTCTGCAGGTATTCACAACGATCATGAGGTTATTGGAGGCACGGTCACCCAGTCCTTCTTTGATCAGCAGGTCAAAGTTCACTCGGATTATATCAGGCAGCACTCTGTAATCATTGCGAATATTATGTTTGTTAACGTTGTATTTTATTATGTTTTAAAGAGCCGTAAGACACCGTATTGACCTTGTATTCTTTTTTAGAGTTCAATATTTATATTATGCATTTATTATGTATTTTTAAAGAAATGATATTTGTAGAGGAGGAATTAGGATATATATTTATTTTTTAGTAAGAAATTAAATTCAAAGAATTTATAAAAATGATTTCTCATTATTATTGAATTTCATAGCAATACACTTATTGTGGGTGATATAGTTGTTATATAGTTATTGTTCGTGACTATGTATAATTGCAACTAAATATAGATATTAAGATATTAAGTTATTAAGTAATTAAATTAAAATAGAAATTCAGTTAAATAAAGTCTAAAATAAGCAGTACACATTTTATATATTTCATCTTATACATGATTAAAGTTGTCGAGGGTTGATGGGGGTGGGGGCTAGGGTTGATGGGGGTGGGGTATAGGGTTGATGGGGGTGGGGGCTAGGGTTGACGGGGTGGGGGCTAGGGTTGATGGGGGTTGGTATAGGGTTGATTGGGGTGGGGGCTAGGGTTGATGGAGAGGGTTGACAGGAGAGGGGTGAGGGTCTAACGAAGCAGCCATAGATATGATGATAAGGGCTGCATTAGCGTCTTGCTGTGTACTGTCAGGTATACGACAGGTGAAGAAGTCCCACATAACATTCAGCACATCTGTTTCTATGTGCTTAGACGATATCAGCTCACATATCTGTAGGCAGGGTAGTGGTCAGGGTAGTAGGCAAGGTAGTAGGCAGGGTAGTGGTCAGGTAGTGGTTAGGTGGTAGTAGGCAGGTAGTAGTAGTAGTAGTAATAGTAGTAGTAGTAGTAGTAGTAGTAGTAGTAGTAGTAGTAGTAGTAGTAGTAGTAGTAGTAGTAGTAGTAGTAGTAGTTATAGTAATAGTAGTAGTAGTAGTAGTAGTAGTAGTAGTAGTAGTAGTAGTAGTAGTAGTAGTAGTAGTTATAGTAGTAGTAGTAGTAGTAGTAGTAGTAGTAGTAGTAGTAGTAGTAGTAGTAGTAGTAGTAGTAGTAGTAGTAGTAGTAGTAGTAGTAGTAGTAGTAGTAGTCAGGTAGTGGTAGTAGTCAGGTAGTAGTAGTAGTAGTCAGGTAGTAGTAGTAGTAGTAGTAGTAGTAGTAGTATTCAGGTAGTAGTCATGTAGTAGGCAGGTAGTAGTCAGGTGGTATTCAGGTAGTAGTCATGTAGTAGGCAGGTAGTAGTCAGGTGGTAGTCAGGTAGTAGGCAGGTAGTCAGGTAGTAACCAGTTTCTCTAGACTATCAAACTCGCCAACTTTAGACCTCTTCATCAGATCTATAAGATTCATTGCGATGCCAATCTTCGTACCTCTGTGAGAATAGTACATAGTACATGAGGGGTCACTTTGTGATCAACGCAGGTATATTATATGCTTGATACATCATGATTTCAATGTTACAGCTGTACTATATGTGTATGTATCGATGTTAACATAGCTCCTAACAATGATAACTAAATAACCTTTCAGTTTTTTTTTCGCAAGTTAAATAAAGCCGCTTGTACGAATTCACTACTGCCTTTTTAATGGGGTCCTCCTGGTAATGGGCGTATATTAGCAGTGGCGATATAGACTAGGGTACCAAAGATAACACAGTTATATAGAGTTCATAGGTCAACCTTTATGTCAATCAATTTAATTTATATTTTCAATAGATATACATAATTATCGTTTAGTAAATAATTATATGAATTTATACATAACTGTTTATTATTATAATATAATCAATAATTATATAAATTTGTCATTTATATTTAACTGGTTTATCAATTGCCATCTAGAATATGCATACTTGTAATGCTGATACCCAGATTCAAACTGCTCCACTAGTATATAATTATTATCAAATATATTCTTTTAAAAAATGGATAGTTGTAGAGCTTTTCCCAAAGATACACTAAATATTATGACATTTTTATAATAAAATATACATAATAAATAATATTTCACTTGTTAATTAAGGGTAGGGGTACTTTGATTTTATTTAACAAATATAAATTGTCAGTAAAATATTAAAATCTAATAAATTATTTGTAAACTGATGTATAATATAATATAATATAATATAATATAATATAATATAATATAATATATATAATATGTCATACAAGAGTATTACGAGTGTATTATCAAATATGCATTTTAATCATCAACCTAGAGATAATAATATTGCTATAAACAGTAATATTAGTATTCTAATATTCTATCTATTTAATATATTACATTCAATCTATTATATGATCAGGTGTTATCATAAGTTATCGTGCACATATTATATATTACCTAGAACTTATAAGTAAAACTTTAGAAGCTCATATTTTAAATTTGTTATAGCAATTTTTTAGATGCTGATAACTTTTGAACCATTTGAGGAATGTTTATTATATGTTCTGAGTATATACCTAATAAATAATTAATAGTAAATAGGTATAGTAGTAAAGTAAATAAAATTTATAAATATAATTCTATTAAAAATAGCGAAGAATAATTCAGTTTTATTATTTGTTGCTAACAATAGTTTATAAACAAATATACTTTTCATTAATTAACTTATTGACTATATTAAATAATTAATTAATGATTTTATTTTAAGAATGATATCTACATAATAGAAATTAAAAAATTGTCATCAATCTTAAAAATTATCGTAATTTTAATAGAGCCATTATTTGTCTTACATGTAAACACTGTGGAAGTTAATTAATATCTTTGAATAGTTATTTTCTTAATATTAAATATAATAAACAGAAGGATCTACAAGTAAGCTTATATTAAGAATATCCTTAGTATATTAAACTATCATATAATGATGATAATAATAAGATAATATAATATATAATACATAGATATAATACATGAATAGTAAATTAGAACATACACAAACACACTTATACCGTTCACACGACTTTGTACAGACCTTAGACCAGATAAGGTTGAGGATATGTGACACAGCCATGACAGCCTGGGGCAGCCCGAACTCGTAGCAGGCTGTGAAGAAAGAGATAGCCTCAAGGACATCAGTGCTTACCTGTCAGGGTGGGGGTAGGGGTGGGGGTGCAAACATCGTAGAATAGAACATAACATTACGAGAGAGTGCTGAGAGAATTAATCACTCGACGTGATATTGAAGCTCAGTAACTTATTCATATTAAGCGGACGAGAAAAGTTCGAGAGTTTAAATTTAAAAATAGGGAAATGTCTATTTTTAAAGACTAAACTTTTTTATTTAAGATTATTTTTTTATAATTTATTAATAATAATAATACTCAGTTACACTATATTTACAATTGATTATTTTGTAGTGTATATATTTTATAAAATATTCATATATGTATACATTTTAAATAAATATATACCCTATAAAATAATTAATAGTAAATATAATGTTACTAAGTATTGTTGTTATATACAAATACAAATATCATAAATAATAAATGTTATAACTTATGTAATAGCTGTTTTGCCCTATGTTTTATATGTGAACTCGTGATCATATTGCAGGTATCGACCAAATAAATCCTAGGCTTTCACTGATCCTCCATAGACGTATGATATACATAGTATGTCGTATGTCTATAAACTGATTTCATTCATACACACACACATATACAATGGTCACATTAGGTAACTGTGATGACCCCTATAATGACCTTGGAGTAGATGAAGTGAGTGATAATAGGGATGGCAAGGTCGAGTTGTTCCGCAAACTTCATGGAGTTCTGTGTGAGGGATAAGATTATGATATGTATGTATGCATGTATGGGTGTGTATGTGTGTGTGTGTAGGTGTGTGTACGTGTGTGAGTGCTACTATGTGTAATACACAGGTATGATATTGATATTAATTTGTGAACTTACGTTCGAAAAGCATAATATTTGTTATTTCAGTGACAATATTTAAAAATTCGATTATATATCAGAAAATGTCATTTATATTTTTTAATAATATTATTGTATTTATGTATTTACGTATATTTGTTATTTCGGTGGAGTTCCTTTATTCCCATCCAGGAACTTAGATGAAGTTTTAACTTATAACCATATGGAATAGAGCAACTCATTTATTTATACACAATTATATACGATCACTTCTAAATAATATTTTCGATCTATTAAATTGGTCCGGGTGGGGGTTGAACCCACGTCCTACTGCTTGTATCAAGCCAACTGTAGTGTCCCAACACAAGGGCTAATTCATAATTGTTAATACACACATATTATGTACAACTTAACAACACATACAGAGTGGTCTCAGTCGTATCCACTATTAATAGTATACGCACTTGTTTATTTGTTATATCGCTATTTGTTATTTAGGTGGAGTCTTTTAATCCCATCCAGGAATACAGATGTCCTTTATACTTTAACTAAAGGTTGAAATGTCCCCCTTCGAAGCCGTTCTCGTGTTATTATGTATAAACGCGTGTACGTATCATAGCGGTGGTGGGCGGTGATGCGCGACGACGACCCGCTTAACCTCTATGAAGTGGACCAGAGTTCTCTGTTTTAGGAACGCCTCCTTCACGGTTAATTCTCCGCTGTCACCCTCGCTGTCTAATGTGCTAGCATTCATTTCATCCATGCCGTACTGAGTTTTACCTATTCAACATGTTATATTATATAAATATTCAAATATATATATAATTATATGTGTGTAGGTATATATCTATATATCAAATAATTATTATGTTAATTAGTATACCCCTTAACATATTATTATATTACCCTTATAATATATTATTAATAAAATATATTTCAATTTCTAACATATAACTCTTTTTGAAAATAAACATCGTATTATGAAGTTCTCTTTACGAGGCCTTTTGAAATGATTTTAAAATAATTTTTTATTTGAGAAAAGTATTATTTAATATATATTTAATAAAATAATTTATTTTCTCTGAAACTTGTAGAGCAAATAAAGACTTATAAATGATACAATTTGATGGTTTAATACAAGACCTGTTTTGTAAAAAAAAAAAATGTGTAAAAAATGGCGTAAATAATAGCAACATACTCATATTTTAAACTTATAATATTATATCTATAAGTGTATACTTTTAAATAATTTTAAATGCAGTGTTATATATGATCTATTATTGAATATGATGTCAACTAGCGACATCTATAATTAACGGATTGATATCAAATGAACGCATTACATTGGCTGTAAAATTCGAATTATAAACAAAGTAATATGTGATTGCGTCATTTATTTATTTTATTTCACAATGCCAAAACGTATAATATAAATATACAACCTTATGGGTATATTAGTGTGGTATTTTGATATATTATAATATTAGAAATAAATAAATATACTACAAATTATATTCTTGTAAACATTTTTTTAGAAAGTAATTGTAGTAAAGTAATTGAGATTACGTAATTAATTATTTTATTTCAAAATGCCAACACGTAGCAGAAAATCGATTACCGGACAACTTAACCGTACTAAAACTTCATATGATAATATATTACAAGACCAGGTTATTAATACATAATATATAAATCATCACGATATAATGAAAATATGTATTATAGAATTAAAAACTAGTAAATATTGTTTATTTTATAAATTTTATTTTCATTTTCTACATGTCAAATAAATATACTAGTAATTATCTAATTATATTATTGTATTGTAATCACAACATATAATATATATTAGAAACGTAACATACATAATATATAAATCATCACAATAAGGGATTATATATCAAATGTAATACTAGTAAATATTATTAATTTTATTAATATTATTAGCTTTCTAAATTTCACACAAATATACTAATTCTGTTTCTATCTTTAGGTACTTCAGCTGTGGAAAGAACAGATACTCAATTTAGAGATAATTCAAGACTCAAAAATTCAAGAAATAAGAGACTATCTTCAACTCGTGAAGCCCGTTTGGTCAAGAAAACTAGAACTACAAATAAAGAATATTCTAGTGGCCTTTTATTATAGTTTTGTTATTTAGTTTATAGTTTTTTTTATTTAGTTTATATATTGTACATAAATAAATTTGATAAAAAAACTTATTTTCTTGTAAAATAAATGAAATAAATATAGTTTATTATGTGTAATTGGTAATATAATTTAATATAAATATTATTAGAATAACTTATGAGTATATTATTGTGGTATTCTGTTATATTATAATACTAGAAATATATTACTTAGTTTGTATATAGTACATAATAAATATGATAACAACAATATTTTCTTGTAAACAAATTTCATAAATATAGCTTATTATATGTAATTATTTGTAATATAATATTATATAAATATTATAAGTACAACCTTATGGGTATATTAATGTGGTATTCTGTTATATTATAATATTAGAAATAAATATATATATTAGTGTGGTATTCTGTTATATTATAATATTAGAAATAAATAAATATACTATAAAAAAAATAATTTTATTGTAAACACTTTTTTTTAAATGTCATAAATATTAGTTTATTATTTTTATTATGTGTAATTATTGGTAATATAATATAAATATCCTAATATAAGGATACATATTATAATAATAACTCTATGGATATATTAGTGTGGTATTCTATAATGTATACTATAAATGTTGTCAAAGGTAGAAATAATAAACAAATATTACCATAAAATTAAAAATAAATCTAGTCAAACTTTAAACTCGATTTACTCAGAATATTGAATTTAATTAATTTTTAATCTTAGAAATTTTTCAACCCTCTCAATAATTACCCAAACTTGATGAATTTTTCACAGTATCTTCTTTATTATATGTATAATAAAACTTGCTTAAAAGAAATGTAATAGACATAGTATAACATATATAAAATTATAAAAATTAAAAAAAAAAATGTAATTTAGCATCATATTTTATCTTAAAATATTTTGGGTTTTCAGTGAACCATTTTTTTTATAAACAAGCAAGTTTTATTAACATTATATTGGTTAACAATATGCAATTTACATAATTGAAATCGGATCAAAACCCTAGGTGCTGAAAATTTATTAAAATTGTTTAAAATACATAAACAAAAATATCTCCTATCTTAATACATTGTATACCCAAAAGGCCGCGAATCCCATTAAAACAATATGTTATATGCATTCACTAGAATAAAGTAATCATCAATGAGAGCAATGAGGTCATACGAATGATGATGTAATATTAATGAGGTCATAACAATTGATAACAAAAGATAACAATTACATTATGTTAAGCTGATTAGAGCTTGATGACATTATTGCTTTGTTCAACGTGTTCTGTTTGTGTGTATATATGTATGTTTCAAATGTATTATACTATTAAAATTTAAAATAATAATGTACTATTATTTCAGATGTTAAAGTGAATATTATTATATTATTAATATGTTTCGTATTAGTATTGGTTTATTTGATTTTTAACATTTTCTGTTTGTAATATATTTAAAATGTATCATTTAAATATAAAACTATATAAATCATATTTTATTACTATTACAGATTACACAGTTAAGAAGAATTCAATATATGTAAAGTAGAAATAGAATATTTCGATAACCTTTAACAAAACAATGTATTTTATTAATATTTTCGATTATTTTTCGTTTAATTTTATGGTAAAACTGTAAAATATTTTTAATTTCTTTAATTTTTAATTTCGTATTATTCTTTTTTATATCTGTATGTTATCGTTAGCAAATATGTATATTTTATTACTTTCGATTATATATTTCGAATATATATTTGCTTAAATAAATTATAAATCAATCAATCAACAAATAAAGATAATGATGTAATAATAATGATATCATAACAAATGCAATTATACAATATTACCACTTATAAACTGAAGCTAATAATGTAATACTGCCACATCTAGAGTGTATATTCAAACAATTTAAAATAGCTATTTTCTATAATAATATTGACAAAAACTGGAGAAATATCAACGTCAGCACTTCAAGTGTAGGGAAATAAGGACGATGCGATGCGAGATAGAGAGAACTAGAGTAGAACTAACAAATAATGAAGAAGTTCTGAATGCACTTCAGCGTGATCTGTTTAATTGACAGTTGCTCCGACCCATTCTTCTTGGCATCCTCCTCCTCCTCGCGCTCGATACACTTGGAGTATTCATCGTCTTCCCTATCGCTGTCAGCACTACTGTCGGTGTCAACGGAAGCCCTCTTATTAAAGGTCGTGGTCGGCTTCTTAGGTTCCTCCATCTGAAATCTGGGTGTACGGTGGAGAAGTGAACGCGAGATAAGGGGGTGCAACAACTTAAACGGGGTGTCCTATTTGTTTCACTCGTAATAATGTTATTAACTAGGTGTGTAAAATGTCAAAGTCTCTAATAATGTAAACGCCAGGCCTCTCTCTATATATATATATTTGAAAGCATATACAACATAAATAATGCGATTAAAGAGGCCCAAAAGAACTGGGGCTAAGATCAAAATGTAGCTGAGATATAAGCGGGGTTGTGGGGGTAAGAGGGTTTGAGATATAAGCGGGGGGGTATATCTAACCGTTTCTCAGAAGACCAGGTTCTCTTAGCCGCTAAGAACTGCTTCACTCCGATGTTCAGCGTTTCCTTATCGTCCAATAGTTCAAAGATTAGCTTGCAGATTCTGAAAGAGTGTGTGTGTGTGTGTGTGAGGGACATACAGCGAATGTGTGTGTGTGTGTGTGTGTGAGATATGCGGAGAGATATGATAGTAAGATAGAGTTTAGGAGTGGTTGTGTGTGTGTGTGTGTGTGTGTGTGAGAGAGGGAAAGTGAGGAGAGAGAGGGGTATAGAGTTTGAGTGTATATGTGAGGGAGAAGGATGGAAGGGAGAATGAATAAATATAAATAGATTAGTTGGGAATGAGAATGAGGGAAAGGAAGAGATAGACAGAGTGTATGTGAGTGAGTGTGTTTGTGTGTGTGTGTGAATGAGTGAGTGTGTGTGTGTGTATAGGTGAGATAAATAGAAAATAAAAATATAAACTATTACATTACTAATACATTGTAGAGAATGTTATTATAATGAATAAAATATAGTCATAATAACATTTATATTAAATTGATAACGTATAATTTATTAATGATAATTGTACAATGTACATATTTAAAGCTAACTTTTTTATTATTAATTATTATCTATTCTATAATAAATATTTAACATGTTCATGCCTTTAATATATACTATATAAAATCAACTTTAAATTTGTATTATGGAGTTTACTACAAAATATATAAATTGTACATTAGGCATAGAATTTGTCATTTCCGTGAGAATATTTTAATGTTTAAATTTTATGATCCAAATTTTTAAATTTAAATTTTGAATTATCAATAATTAATTAATTTCCTTAATGTAAATATTGCATACAATTTTATAACCTACAACAAATATTGTTAGCACAGGTAATGCATGTTTTGATAATATTATTTTAACGATTTCATACATATATTTAATTAAATAATTTAATGTTATATACATAATGTTAATAACCAGGCAATGCCAGGCCCTTCCCTATCTATATATATATATATATATATATATATATATATATATATATACTTGAAATCATATAAAACATAAATAATCTGCTAAAAATGGACCCCTTTTAATCTCTATACACATTCTTATATACACAATCAATAACATAAGCGGGCACATACACTTATAATCATACAGAAGTCTAGACTGGGCAACTCTAGCAGTAAGTCATAGGCATGCAATAATGCGATGCTCTAGATGGACGTGCACGTGCAAGATGTAAGTGTGTAAGAGTGTTAGTTATACTGCTACTGTCACTAGTGATGTTGCCAGGCCCTTACTATCATCTGCCTGGTTATACACCGATGTTGGTATAATCGGACATTGCTAAATTCGTACAACGTGAAAATGTAGCAATTTTAACAAAAATCATATATTTGTCAATGTTCAAGCGTGTGCTACTTAATTGTTATTATTGAATATATGCTACAGTAGTATAGAGAAGTGGTTCCCAACCTTTCATCATGACCCTTTTTTGATAACTTTTAATTTAAAATTATACCATAACACAATTAACAATTTTATTTTTGTATTATTAAACTTAATCGTAAACGAATAATATAAACTATAATATATTGGATATACATATTATTATAAATATTGGATATAAATTGTCTCACGAGACATGACCCAAACCCCAATGACCCATAGGTAGGGAACAACTGGTGTAGAGGGTGGTGGCTAACTCATCGATATCGCAGTTGTCGTCAATATCGTCAGCTTCATCTTCATCATTCTCAGCCAGTGCTTGCTCCTCGAGGATGTCCCCGATCACTGCGTCTATGTCCTCTTCTATGTCCCTCCAGTAGAGTCTGACGTGCTTGATCAGGTCTTCACGTTCTGCGGGTATGAGAGGTGTGATGGTATGGGGTATGAGGGGCGAGTGCTGTAATGGGGTGGAACACAATGAATCAACTGACTGACCACCTTACCACTTGACCACCTTACCACCTGACCACCTGACCACTTGACCACATGACCACCTGACCACATGACCAAATGACCACCTGACCTGGTACAAAGTTCACATGCTAAGGTAGAGCAGTTATTTGTATTGTTATGTTGTTGTGTTGTTATGTAAGTCCATTGATTTCTTATATAAGCAACAATTTAGTGTAAAATATAAAGTTAAAATAAATAAATAATAAAACGAAATTAATAAAATAAAATAAAGAACGTTATACATTTTACAGTTACCGTACAGATGTAATGAAAAATAATCGAAAATAGTAACTTATTGTTATTTTGATGGAGTCCTTTCATCCCATCTAATAACTTAGATAAAGTATTAACTTATATGGCTCTAATGTACCTTCGAAGCCGCTCACATGTTAAGGCATCCATAGTTTTACCCTAGTGGCTCCACCTACCTTCACTCTCATCCTTAGCATCTTGTCCGTCCTCTCTCATCTTAGCTAGCTTGGCAGTCTCCGTGGCATACACATTCTTCAGCTCCTCGACTGGTAACTATGAGGTGGGGTAGGGGTAGGGGTGTGATAATAGGCAACAACATAGGTCATTAGAGGGCATTAGTGGTCATTAGAGGGCAATAGAAGACGATAGAGGTCATTATAGGGCAATAGAGCTCATTAGAGGGCAATAGAAGACTAATTAAACTATGAACTAAATAATGAACTTAAAACGATATTATAAAACATAATAAGGAACTAATAAGGATATATTTAGTGAAAATAGTATTTATTTGTAAATTATCCGAAGTGATTTGGCATTATAACTTTGTACATTGTGGAAATGTACAAGCTATTTTAACAAAATATTTTTAAATATTCAATTTATAAATGTATAAAGTTAATTATTATATATTGATTATTGAAAGTAAGGTACTTTAATGAATCACATATACTAATAGCTGATACAAATGGACACTTCAAGAAGTCATAGACTTATACATGTTATAATAAATACAAAACAAATAGTAACATTTTGTTATTGTTATTGAATTTAATTTTTATTAATTTCATGATAAACACAAGAGAAACACAAGAACTATCTGGAGTAGAACCTAGTACATCTGGCTTACTAGCTTTGGCTGTTCCATTAAGCTATAGACCCGAGACAAATAGGCATTAATGTAATTTATGCAGAGAATATTTATTACATAGTTTAATATTTTATTTGATAACAAAATTATATACATTTAAAGATATATGTAATAAATAATTAATTATATAATATGTTTAAAATAATTATTAATACAATATCAATAGGCAATAGAGAGTTTGCTTGTGGTGTAATGCTTACTTTGGGTAGGTAGGGGTTTCTTAGCAGTAAACTGGTAAGTACTTCTACAGCATTCTTCCTCACCTGAGAAGAGACAATGTGGTCATAGTGAAGAGATGAGTGAAGGTGGGGGGAGGAGGGAGGTAGAAGGTAAGGAAGACATGATGGAAGACACAAGAGAAGGATGAAGATGGGAGAGAAAGTTATAGGGAATAAGATATAAGTAAGAACAAGTGGAGGGGAGGGGAGGAGATGGGAGGAGGGAGGGAGGACAAACTTGAGACGAAACATCGTACAGTCTTTGTACAACAGTCGTCAGCACCTGGATTTGTCTTTGTAGTGGTAGCAACTGTGGAGCGTGGTTAGAGTAATACGTTTAGAGGATTTAATAGGGTTTAGGTTAGGTTAAAATATGAATGTTTAGAATAAGGTATCATATAATTCATTTTAATGAATAAAGTTTATATTTATACTATTCTAGAATCAATCACTTTATAACGAAAAATTAGTTATACAGGTTCAGTTATACACATAATGTGGTTATCTATGAGTGGTTTACTATGAGTGGGTAAAGGGTGAAGACTAACATTATTAGCGACGATGTTATTTAAGATCTGAAGAGAGCGACTCCTCACAAAGGCATTTATGTCACAGCAATGCGTCTACATCGGGGGTGAGGGGTTTTAGAGAGGGGGGAGGGGGGTAGGGGTGAGGGAGGGTAAGGGGAGCTAGGGAGGGAGGGGAGATGGGAATGGATGGATGGAGGGAAGAGATAGGGATGATAAAGGAAGGCCAGAGTATTTACAGTTTACAGGTCTCTTCACAGTGTATAAAGAACTAGAGGATAGCACAGCTAGGGGTGACAAGGGTACGGTAGGGTTGACTAGGGCATAACGTAGGGGTTGACTATGGAGCACTGTATGGGTAACTAGAGGGTGCAATAGGGGTGACCTGCGGTACCGTAGGAGTTGACTGGATGGTATTGTAGGTGTGGTTAGGGGGTACCATAGGGTTTAACTAAGAGGGACCAGCTGGGTTACTGGGTTACCGGGTTACTAAGGGTACCACGTAAGGTAAGAGTTAAATGATCATTCAGTTAAATATGGGTATGCCAATGTACAGCCAACATATATAGTAAATAATATTCTAAATTTTTTTTTTTATTTTTGACTATTCTAGGGTTCGATAATTATTTGAAGTTTAACATGGAGAGAATACGAAATTTAACATGAGAATTTTAAAAATAACTAAAGTGACTTTTTACATACTAATAATTTTATTTTAATATGAAATTTAAAAAATATATAGTATAGATTAGATGGAAAATAACAAAAATTAAATTGTTTAATTTTTTCCCTATAAATTAAATGAAATTAACGAATTTCTAGGATTTTTTTTTTATTTAAATAAATAAACGAATTTTTTTTTATTTATATCTAATTTATTATTTATATCCAAAAAACATAAAAAGTTATATTAAAAAAATATATATTTAATTCATAAAATGTAATATTTATACCACTGTTACTCTATTTTTAGCAAAAAACTCAATATTTTGCATTTAAAAAAAAATAAAATTTAAAAAACGAACCAATATTTTTGTCTTCACTTTATGTGATATTTTATAGAAATCATATATCATATCTAATAGAATTAGAACTAGGGATAAACAATATTAAAGAATGTCATTGTAGCAACTTTTTTCATATATTTTCATTATAAATTCTTTTTCTTTAATACTTTTCAATGTAATATTTTATTAATTTTTGACAGTCGATAGCATCATCAATATAAGCTCAAACTGAATACTTTATTTTTCATGTATTATATAACATCTAACTTAATTTAAACACACCTTCCCAGTACAAATGTTACCAAATGATCACTCTTAACGTAGTTTTAGATTAGGTTGTACCATAGGGTTTGACTAAGGGGTACAGTAAGGGCGGACTAAGGGGTAAGGTAAGGGTGGAGTAAGGGGTACGGTAAGGGTGGAGTAAGGGGTACGGTAAGGGTGGACTAAGGGGTACGGTAAGGGTGAACTAGGGGGTACGGTAAGGGAGGACTAAGGGGTAAGGTAAGAGTGGACTAGGGGGTAAGGTAAGGGTGGACTAGGGGGTAAGGTAAGAGTGGAATAGGTAGTACGGGGTAAGGGTGGACTAAGGGGTACGGTAAGGGTGGACTAGGGGGTACGGTAAGGGTGGACTAAGGGTACGGTGATGACCTCTATAATGTCGAGGTAGGTGATGTAGAGTTCGATGTTGTCCTCCCTATCCGCTCGTTCCGCTGAGTCGACCACCACATCCCCCAGTATCACTAGGATGGCATTCCTCATCGTGTAGTTCTAGTGGGGGGAGAGAGGGGTTAGAAGGGGGTTAGAAGGGTAGCATTACTCATCGTGTAGTTCTAGTGGGGGGGAGAGAGGGGTTAGAAGGGGTTTAGAAGGGGGTTATAGGGTAGCGTTCCTCATCGTGTAGTTCTAGTGGGGGGGAGAGAGGGGTTAGAAAGGGGTTAGAAGGGGGTTAGAAGAGGGGTTATAGGGTAGCATTCCTCATCGTGTAGTTCAAGTGGGGGGGAGAGAGGGGTTAGAAAGGGGTTAGAAGGGGGTTAGAAGGGTAGCATTACTCATCGTGTAGTTCTAGTGGGGGGGAGAGAGGGGTTAGAAGGGGGGTTATAGGGTAGAAAGTAGGACAGACTACAGTTGTACTGTTTCAACTGATTGTCCACTTAGATGGCTAGTAGTGCATGTTTATTTATACAATAGATAAGGTACGGGTGTATACATTAACATTGTACCTATAGAAAGTGAAATGAGAACAACAAATTAAATCCATGCTTTATTCACAGAGAATTTTTTCCTAGAAAATTAGTATGGGATAGATACACATGTTAACATGGGGTTAATGGTTAGTAATTTAAATTGTGCATTAATCTGTTTCTATATACCATATATTAATACAAACTATATATATATTGTCTAATAATTATATTTATTAATTATTTTGTCAATTAAAAATTAAAATATTTCCTAGATTTTTGTATGCAAATTCCTAGAAATATTAAAAAAATATGATTTATTGTTTTTTTTTAGAAAATATCTAAAAGAGTCATAATAATATATTATATATAATATATATTAAGAGCAATATATTACCTTATTTTAATTATTTATTAATTTAATAATATAAAAAAAAATTATAATTATTTATAATGGAATTTGTATTGAATTTTTCAATGAATATATTATTAATTTTATAATGACTATTTTTTTTACTTTTATTAAATTCGGAAGATATTATATATAATATTGCATACATTTGTAAATCACATATCGCCCTTAACCCTATAAGACTCATAAGTCCTGTAACGTCTTGACTCAATAAACCCAGGCATCGTGGACCGTTTCGTAATTTATTAATACAATAATTCAATAATTCAGCACACGATTTATATAAATGAAAATGTTAAAATATGTGATATGTTTTCTTTATTATATAAATTAAAAAAATTATCTTTATATTATAGTTATTGAAAATTGTAATATAATACAACTGTATATATTGTTCATTTTTTAAATAAATAATTATTATTCAATAAATTAGTAAATAAATTATAATTACAAATTTTATATCATCAATATCGTCTATCTAAACTGGTTATAATCATTATAATAGTAACAAGTTGTTACTAATAACATTCCATTGTTTATTTATAATATAATGGAAATATTATTAAAATAATTAGTTCTTAAAATAAAAATCATTTAAATCAACATAACAATATTTACACAAAAATTATCTAAATATATAAATTAAAATAACAATAATTAATTTTATTCTAATGATTTAATGAGATAACGTTGTTTTAAAAAATGTTCTGCATTATGAATGAAACTCTCATAGTTATTATTAAATTAACCAAACTTTAGGTCACAATGCTATATTGTGAGGAAGTTTATGATTTATAGCATTATTTATTTCATTTTACATGGAATTACTCACAAATAAATACTGATGAAGCTCCTGTATTAGTATTGAATTTAGGTTCAGATGAGTCAGTTTATTTATACAATTTTTAAAATATGTTATTAATTAATATATATTACAAATTTAATTTTATTCGAATTGTATTATATTTGCATTACTATAGATAACTAACAACAATTAAATGTAAATATGATTACAAATATGAAATGAAAGTTTTATAATGTTTTCATTTGTTCATATGTGCTCTGAAAATTAAATATATATATATATATATATATATATTAGTGTTGCAATCAAACTTTAACATTGGACCTGATACAGATACTCAATAATTATAAAATGTCTAATTTGGATGCAAACTGATAGTACAGAGTTCAATAACAACACTGAATACTGCATATAATACAAACCTTATCATCTAGGAGTGGGATAACGTATGATATATTGGAGAGCATCAGAGAAGGCTGTAGCTTGGTCAGAGAGGTGAGGAACAGCGAGTAGTTCTTACAGATGGAAGATACGAAGGCTTCCTCAGGGTCTGTGCAACCTACGATTCTGTACAGGTGTGTGTGAAGGTGTGTGTGTGTGTGATGGTGGGTGTGTGTGTGTGTTTACGCATGTGTCAGTATGTGTGTGAAGGTGTGTGTGTCAGTGTGTGAAGGTGTGTGTGTGTACGTGTGTGAAGGTGTATTAGTGTGTATGTGTGCACATGTGTGAGTGTGACATTAAGCTGAGACGGTCACACACCAGCAAATAGTCACGCTAGAAACATCCACATTTATGAACATTCGACGATATGTTTCTAATAAGTGTGTTGCACTGAGAACTGTGAACAATCAGCTTGAGGGTGGCCACTTCTCATGTTAACAGCATCAGCAGTAGTCAGGGCATTAGTTAGTCAAGTTCACACAACATCACAACAAATAGAATATAAAATAATGATTTATTTGGTCTAAAATATATAATAAACTAATTCATAAAAACAACATATAAAACAATACATAGGTATTACATAACTTTACTAGTGCCCATATTAAGCCATAACTATACAATAAGTAATAGGAATATCATTCTATGCCGTTGCTATTGATTATATGTTATTATTATTTTGATTTTATATAGTGAACTTTTAAGAAATCATTTATTATTTATTTAGCTATTTAAATGCCCATTCTTCATCAACATCATATAGAATAGCTTAATTAATAACTGTACAATGTTTTAAAAATAGTGCAAATAAGATATAAATGTAGATTTGGTTTATTATAATGTAGATGTTGGTTAGTCATTATTTAGTGTAACGAGGCGAAACACACTAACTGTAGAATACTGGGAATAATGGACGGCATTTGATAGGAGTTCACGCACATGATTAGGAAGCCAGCCAGATGATTGGCCAGTGGTTCGTTGTTCTCCAATTGGCTGATGAGTTTCAGTTGAATATCTATCGGGGGGTGGAGGGGGGTATCGGGGGGTGGGGTATACTATTAAGGTGAAGGTGCACACACTACATATAATCGTAGTTATTAATATATCAAACACGTGCAACCTTTAGACTAGTATGATAGTGTAAGATATTCGTGTATAGTATACACTGTATACTATACTATACTATACTACACTATACTATATTATACTATACTATACTATACTATACAGTATTATACTTGTGTTCAGTGTTATTTAGGTTTGATTTTTAGTTGGGTTTAGGGTTTTGGTGTCAAGCTTTTATGAGACATTTGAAAACGAATTCTTTTGTTGTGAAATCAATTGAGTAATATTAACTTCTAAACTCAATACATTTATCATTAGTAGTACTATTATTATGTCTACAATATCTAGTACATAATACCCGATTGTTGATATTAATGAATGAGATGAGAAATGGAATCATTGATTTGAAACCTTCTAGCAGATTGTATTTCGACATCAGCAAAGCCAACAGCTGAAATATGGATTCTCTGAGAGTTTTAATCTTGAAGATCTCTGCACTCTCGATGTAACGGAAGCACAGACTGATTATCGCTCTAAACAATCAGTCAGTACATCAGTAATGTGCGTGTGTGAGCTTTACCAGGTTTAGAAATATACTATTGATATTATTAACGAGTATCATAAACAATTGTACAACGACTAATGATGTATATATTACATGTATATTGTAGTAAGCATTAATCTAATATAGATAGCACTTGTACAATATACAATATATATATATATATATATGTATACTGTGGTTTGCTGTAGGTGACGTGACCATCCAATCAGTTAGTATTATTATTACATTATATAATAATGGCTGAGTTGGTATACATTGCATGTACACATTTCATGTACACATTTCATGTACACATTGCATGTACATATTGCATGTACACATTGCATGTAAGGTGAATCATATAGGCACTAAGGTAAATCATAATGTGAATCATAAGGTGAATCATAAGGTTAATCATAAGGTTAATCATAAGATGAATCATAAGGTGAATCATAAGGTTAATCATAAGGTTAATAATAAGGTTAATCATAAGGTTAATAATAAGGTTAATCATAAGGTTAATCATAAGGTTAATAATAAGGTTAATCATAAGGTTAATCATAAGGTTAATCATAAGGTGAATCATAAGGTTAATCATAAGGTTAATCATAAGGTTAATCATAAGATGAATCATAAGGTGAATCATAAGGTTAATCATAAGGTTAATCATAAGGTTAATCATAAGATGAATCATAAGGTGAATCATAAGGTTAATAATAAGGTTAATCATAAGGTTAATCATAAGGTTAATCATAAGATGAATCATAAGGTGAATCGGATAGGCACTGATGCAGTACTTGTGAACAGCGCTTTAGTTTACAATCTTTAGGCACAGAATTGTACTAAAGGTGTATACAACATTGTGAGGTTTTACTTTCTAGGTTGACTATGTGTAGCACTAACACATCTATCTTATAACTCTGTTTATTATCGCTTATATGAATAACAAAAGTTATTTGTAAACTAAATGGGACCGCTTTTCTTTATTTTCCTGTAAAACTATTTTCCTTCCAAACTATAATCGCTGGTGAATATATAAGGCGATACTTAACGCGAGTTCTGATGATTACTGATCATAACTCCTCCCCCTGTTCCTCCCCTTTATCACATAACCTGTAAAGGGTATCCTAACTCATCCCGCACTGACTACTTGACACCTGCCCTCCTAACCCATTCTTACATCACCTGAGAAAGGGGCGTGTTATATGCCACCTTCAAAATTTATGAATTTATCATTTTTTTATTTATAATTATAAATGACGAAAGAATATTTAATATGTTATTTATTAGATTTGAAAATTTTGAATATTATTAATAGAATTATTAGATGTAAGTGTTAAATATTGTAAATAAAAAAGGCTTTTAAAACAGGTACTTTATAAAAACATATAGGAAAAAAAGTTTTTTCGAATAAAATATCAAATTTTTCAATTAGACACTTAATATGTTTTATTTTAATGATTTTAAAAAATGTATTATTCATAGATATCGATAAATATATTTGTACTATATAAAATATTTGTTTAAATATATTTATTGATTCAATGATTCTTATTATTATGAAATATAATGTATACATGATATGTATATCATTTTTAATAAATAACATATAAATAATTACAAACACAATTAGTTGATTATCTCAGATATATTTTTTTTCGTATTCAAATTACATTTAGTCAAGTCAATAATTTACCAATTTCAATAATTTTATCTTAGAATGTATACCAAATAACAATACACCATAATTACTAAATTAAGTTATACAAAATAATGGCGACATAAAAAATTACCACATTTTTGACTAACCCGAAAAAACTGGGCTAATACGGTGAGTAATTATTATAGAGCCGCCATATAAACCACTGAATAAGATAAACTTTATTTCATAATGATTCATTAAATATTTAATGAAGAGATGTATTTAGCATAAGGGTATTTTTCCCATTCTTATACATTAGACATCTGAAGGTAGCACATGGCATTAACTCATCCCCTTTATCACAGACCTGAGAAAGGGGTGTGTTAACTCCTCCCCTTTATCGCATACCTGAGAAAGGGGCGTGTTAACTCCTCCCCTTTATAACATATTCGAGAAAGGGGTGTGTTAGCTCCTCCCCTTTATTAACTACCTGAGAAAGGGGTGTGTTAACTCCTCCCCTTTATCACATAACTGAGGAAGGGGTGTGTTAACTCCTGCCCTTTATCACAGACCTGAGGAAAGGGCGTGTTAACTCCTCCATTTTATCACATACCTGAGAAAGGGGCGTGTTAGCTCCTCCCCTTTATCACAAACCTGAGAAAGGCGTCGTCAACCACACTAGGCCTCCACAGTTTCGCTAGATCCGCGGAGATAATCTCGTAGAGGCTGTATAAGAGTTGTTCGCGCTCCATACTCCACTCCAGATGGGTGACCTTCGTGATGCTGGTACCTTGCACTGATTTGTTACTCCTGCCTCCCTTCTTCTATTGGTGTGTATCGAATAGGTATGTTTAATATTGTTACATATACATACATATATATACATACATATACAATATATTGTTAAGTATATTTGTTTTATTTTTTACAATAAATCGTATATATTATTTAGGGGATATAGTCATGGTAGCGTAATGGCGTACGATAAAATATAAGAGATAGGAGGTAGCAGTACATATCATATAATTACTTCTACAATATTGGGAATATTGCCAAACAAATTTCACCATTATATACTAAACATATATGCAATAATTTCTTCTTCTATGGTTTATTGATATCTATTTTATATGCATACATAATTTATGATTGAAATACAAGTTATTTTTATTATGATAAGTCTATACAAAATTAGGTATTTATACATTATAAAGTTATATATATATAATAAATAAGTATTTATATATAATAATGATATGATAGGTATACATGATATCTAGTAATAGGATAATAAATTTGTAATATTGATAAAATATTGAAGACAAAATTAGCATTTTTATAACACCATGTATATGAAAATAATTATTCTGAGAAAATGGAGTCTACTAATAAATAGACTATTATAAGTTTATTTATATTATTAGAGTAATACAAATATAATATATATATATATACTTAAATTTATATACTATCACTTCTAAATATTATTTTATATATATGTTAATGGTGCGGACGGGGCTAGAACCCATGTCCTACTGCTTGTGTGTCTGACACCTTAGCCAACTGAGCTACAACGTTAGTTAATATATATATATATATGGTAATAAGCTGTTTTCAGTTATCTTGGATGAGCCGGTGATGTTGATACGATAATCCCACCTTAGCCCTACCCCTGCCCCCATAGGGCTAACCCTGCCTTAGCCCTACCCCTGCCCCCATTGGTATAACCCACCTCCACAGCCCTACCCCTGCCCCCGTGGGTCTAACCCCCCTGCCCCCATGGGTCTAACCCCCCTACCCCCATGGTTCTAACCCCCCTTCCCCCATAGGTCTAACCTTGACAGTAAGTTGTACACTCTTACTGGCAGCGGTGCTGATACTGGTCTCAAAGTTATTGGAGAACTGGACCCCAATGTAGACGGCTCGCTTGAGATTGTTCTCCAGGGAACAGCGCAGCATCTCAAGGTCATTCTGGTCCACTTCTCCGTCCATACAGTCCTGTAGACGGGTCAGCTTCATCACGGATGATGGGAACTCTTGTAGTACTGGTGGTGTGGGGGAAGTAGTGAGGGTTGTAGTAGTGAGGGTTGTAGTGGTAGTGTGGGTAGTAGTAGTGAGGGTTGTAGTAGTGAGGGTTGTAGTAGTGTGGGTTGTAGTGGTGGTGAGGGTAGTAAGGGTTGTAGTAGTGGGTAGTGAGGGTTGTAGTAGTGAGGGTTGTAGTGGTAGTGTGGGTTGTAGTAGTGAGGGTTGTAGTAGTGAGGGTTGTAGAGGTATTGTGGGTAGTAGTAGTGTGGGTTGTAGTAGTGGTAGTGTGGGTAGTGAGGGTATAAACCTTTAATTATTAGTCTCCAAGCATCATCACGATTTTTAACATTTATAAATTCAAAGTATCTATAAATGATATTCACAACATTACCTATACAATATATATATATATATATATATATATATATATATATATATATATATATACTATAGCCATTATAATGTGTAAATACATATACATGACTAGTGTTACAATGGAATGTTCTAGAGCTTGTAAAATATGTTATATTGAATGAAATACTGTAAACTGCTTATAAATATTCAAATAGTGATAGTTAAAATACTAAACTTAGAATATATGATATAATACTAAAAAAAATTGTAATAAATATATAAAACTTATTTAATGCGAGCATCTACCCTTAATCATATGTATTAAATAATACTGCCTGTGTGGCTCAGTTGGCTAAGGCGTCAGACACGCAAGCAGTAGGACTCGGGTTCGAGCCTCGTCCGGACCATTAATTAATTTTATAAAATGGGTCTTAAAATATTATTTAGAAGTGATCTTATATAATTGTGTACAAATAAATAATCGGCTCTCGTTAAAACCATAGATGCCTTAACATGAGAGCGGCTTCGAAGGGACATTAGAGCCATATATATGGTTATAAGTGAAAGCTTCATCTAAGTTCCTGGATGGGATGAAAGGACTCCACCATTGTGACAATAACAACTAGTAAAAGGCTATGCAATTAGATCACGTTCCATACACAATACTTTATGATAAATAGTGGAGTTCTAATTTTATTTATTTATCACATTTATATGATATATTATATAGATATTATTAGTAATCTATGCCATACAAACTTTAGGATACTGTAGAATATGTGGAAATGTTCGTCGATGACCTTCAAACCGATGTTTCTGTACGCAGATAGTGTGTCTGTTTCGAAGCATTATTATTAGGAAACGTTAGAGTCATCATACACATGTTCACTTCATATTAACTCAATGCTGAATTCATTTAGTATTATTACACACAATAATATTCAATATTGATTTATAAAACACTAGTTTAGTTAATATAATATATTAAAATGAAAGTATAATATTATATTATTTAATAAAATAAATGTTAATTTATTGAAGATGAAATATGAGAAATGGATTGATAACGATATGCCTACATACCAGGCAGATGTTCCTCAATGCTTTCCTTATCAACAACATAGGAAACATGTTTCTCTAGGTCGTTCAAGGTTAACGGAATCTGAAAACTCATCTGAAATAAAACAATTCATCACTATACATGTATGCATGTAATATAATATAGTTATATGCATATGAATGACATTTAAAAAAGTAATTTCAGAAAGTACTTAGAATAAAATATACAAAAACATATATTATTATATTTGCTTTACATTTTATTTTCGAGTGTATTAGAGCGTATCAGTTAAAATAAAATACTTATAATATTAATGCATAATTGTATATATATTTAATATATTAAATTAATATTATTAATACATATTAAAATTAATTAATACATATTAATACATATCTATTGAAATAAATATGGATGATTATTATTCATTTAATGTAACTATTATATAATTATTATATCCAATGAATATATAATTATATTATAATTATATATAATATATTTAATATATAATAATATAAGGATCATGTATACAAGTAACCGATCGAGTCGCTTATAAGGGATGCGATTTTAAATTGGAGGCCCTTTCCTAATTAAAGAAGGGATGCGATTATATATTCTCGTGACTTTTTAGATAACAATTAGGAATGGGACTTGATTATACTAGTGGCTACATTGAATGCGGTAGGCTATGCTATTAGATCACGTTCCATACACAATACTTTATGATAAATAGTAGTGTTCTATTTTATTTATTTATCACATTTATATGATATATTATATAGATGTTATTAGTAAGTTATGTATTTAACATGTACAAACATAGTTACTATAATAGTTGATCAACAGAAGATTAACAGTAGGCATATAAGGAGTTCATATTAAAGAGGTTAAATCTTAAGTTATGCCAGCTATTTATATAGATTTAAATATCAAATTTATTTATTCTGGGTGAACAAGAGTTTATCAAAGATATTGATGATCTTCAGTTGATTTACTTTAGTTAATTATTTATATAAATGTATTCTCTATGTAACACAAAAATTATTAAAAAATCTACAATAGTTTTTTCTGTAGTGACTCTAATGCATACATACCTAGCGTAACATTTAATCATTGAGTAATTAGTGTATAAAGTGTAATGCCAGTAAATAATACATGTAATCATTATAGATAAAAACATGTTTTTATGTGATTTATAGATTGTTTGGGATACCATTTTTTCACAGATACTAGATTACACATTAAAGAGTAGTTTTATGGAATAATATTTTTTTTTATGTTTTATGAAATTTAATGATTTCTTCACTACTACCTTCCCTTAATATACATAACATAATAATACTTTAATAGATATATCATATAAATTGATTTTAGATTTTAAAGAATTTTATAACAATTTAGTATAATATTAAATAAAAATGCGATAACAAATATATACCATTGTACATACCATTGTATGAATGTGTTATCTATAAAAGTGCCCACATATTGTATATACTTTATAATAACTTCATAAAATACTACAAAAATTTACATAAATATTGAAAAAAAAAATTCTCAAAATTATTATTTGTAATTAAATTTTCTAAATGGTAGATTTATTAAAAATAGTATTTAAAAAATAATTTGTCAATTAATAATATTCAACTTAATAAATCATTTATTTAATGCCTGATTTACATATATAATATTATTTGTGTTACTTATAAATATATATAATAATAATTAATAATTAAATATAATTATTATTATTAACATGCGTACTATATTTACTATAATATTACATGTTTAACAAGATATAATTTATAATATAAATATTGTTTAGATAATAATTTTATAATAATTTATTATAATTTTAAAGTCTATAAATACTATATAAATTAATTATTTTTGAACCTACTTTGTAAGTATTGATTTATTATCTATAAAAGTATATAAATATATTATATATAATAATTTGATAATTGACTCTTTTATATAAAAGTTAAAATATGTGCTATCAAAATTATTTTTTGAAAAATTTACTATTTTCAATAAATAATATTGTATATCAATGAATCATTTATTTAATGCTAAATTTACAAATATATATATAAATATATATATATATATATATATATACACTAAATTAGTGAGCTATCATCAATGTTTAGATAATTATTTGTAAACAAATATTTTTGGAGAATATTAAATATGGGCCCCGTTTGTTTTGATTATGATTGCATAAGTCAAATTTATAATATTTTACTCATATCATTGTATTCTTTAAAATTATAATAAAAATTAATTTATATATATATCTGATATTATATACTACATGTGCATTTTACATATAAGTTTATCATGTACACTGATGTCAAATTATAAACGAGTATTTTGAATTTGACCTCATTATTCGTAATCAAAACAAACGAAGGTCATATTCGATAGAGACCTTATTTTTGAACCTACCTAAGTATTGACTTATTATCTATAAAAGTGTCTATAAATATATTATATATAATTTAAATAACTAATAAATACTATTCGTATAACATAATTATAGCATGATTTAATAAATTATATTTTAAAATTGTTAGTATAAATTTTTCATAAATTTTATATAATTACTATTATGCTAGCATATTTGGATACTATTATTTACCGAAGCCGATCTAAATATTAGCTAGTTATAGTGCGGTGGAAGTGTAACAATACATCGATTGATATTTATATAATATACTATGTGGGTGTAGCTAAATAAATATGTTATACTATAATTACATATTAATCAAGAGTTGATTTAATTATAAATGTAATAATTGTTTTATACAAATTAATGTATGTTAGTGTATGAATCATATTGGTCAATAAGTAATTCTATTAATAATATACGAATTTAACTTATCTATCCCAATACATTAATATGTTTGTCTATACGGGATTATTGACACTGTTGAAACAATAAGGAGAAACTGGTGAAAGATGTTCTTCTATCGCATGAGTGACGTCTCGTGTTCAGGTGTCCAGTAAAGAACTATATACAACAGTTGATTGACGATGCATATACAGTAAGGAGCCCTACCTAATGTAATGAACGACAGAAAGATCTGAGCACGAGTGCCCCAGAGTACCGATAAAGCTCTACCTGGTAAGTAAGTTAGTATATGTAAATACATATATATATACATGTCAATTAATTTTGTGTTCAAACATCCATATTACATCTACTTCCACCTGCCCTACTACAGCTAAATAAATTTAGATCTATGCTGGTTATTTTATTTTGTTCAATTCATATCACTTTTTAATCGTATTATTTAGAAGTGATCTTATATAATTGTGTATAAATAAATGATCGGCTCTCGTTAAAACCATGGATGCCTTAACATGAGAGCGGCTTCGAAGGGACATTAGAGCCATATATGGTTATGGTTATAAGTGAAAACTTCATCTAAGTTCCTGGATGGGATGAAAGGACTCCACCAAATAAAAATAACAAAATAACAATAACAATATATACTATATATATATATATAGTATTGGTTATCTAATATATTTGTATAGCTCAAACTATCAATCACTATATGAAATATATTAATTAATATCACTCACTATTATATAGTTGAAGAAAGCGAAAAAACTAAGTTTAATATTAATCCGTAGATGTCCTACCACCGGTGAACTACTGTACAATGTACATGTACATCCATGTACAGTGGACATGGATAGGGGCGACCTGAGACGATTTGTTATTGAAGCTAGTGACATATTCCCCCAATGATTCATGAGTCATGAGTCATGGCATTAAATGTAAGGTAGTAGAACACCTATAATCAGGTGCATTTCATAGGTATCTGTTACAGATGGATTCAATTGAAAATTAGAACATCAATAATATAATATATACTATATTTTTCCTTGAATACTTTTACTTTGGATAAATTTCCACTATTAAATTCTTTATAAAATGTGTTATTTCATTAATTTAATGATTTTATCAAATATACTCTTAAATCCAAACAAGAATAAAACAAGATACACAAAATAAAAATAATGTTTCCGAATTAATATATATATATTCATATACACAAACAAATAGAAATCTGATTTTTATCATTATTAAATTACTAATTTGAAAAATGTATTTAATCAAATATAAATATGTATATAATTGTTTTATTAAAATACAATTACAAATGATAAAATTCTGATTTTGATCAGTATGATAGCTTATTTGATCACATATTTATGTTTAATATCTTATTCAAATATAAATACTCCAGCAAATATATTTCTTGGTAATAATTCAAATCAGAAAATCTAATTTTGGTAAGTATTAAATTTCAAATATAATAATTTATTTGAAAAAATACAAATATTAATGTAATATTAAATAATATTGAATATTCAAATATAAATACACTATATACAATACAAATATACTCAAATTAAATTACATTTCTGATTAATGATTTATATATAAAACACAAAATCTGATTTTGTAAATTAGAATTTATTTGATATACAAATATATATAATATCTTATTCAAATATAACTACACATAAATACAAATAAATTAAATATATTTATGATTTATCAAATACACCGAATCTGTTTTAGATAAATATTAAAATATTAATTTGGATAATGTATTTGATAAAATATATAGTATATAGTATATTTAATTTTAAATTAAATTTACATGTATCCATCATTAATTTATTATTGTTTTATAGCTGGATTATAAGATATACATCTTCAAGATAAAGATGATTTTGATGACTAAAGGAAAGAGAAAGAAAAAAGATTGTATTATTGTAAATTTTCCATATGAATTGTAATATTATATTAATATTGTATTAAATATATATATATATATATATATATATATATATATATATATATATATATATATTATAATAGTTATATATAGGTTAGTACTTAATGTTATAATAAATGGTATATATATATTATATATGAACTTTATGGTTAAAATAAATTATGTATTATTGACATTTTTAATATTTATAATTTTATTTTTAATAATAAATAAATAAAGTAGGATTTAGAAATTGTTGTATAAATTATTAAATAATATTTTTTTCTATAATTTGTAAACCGAGATTTGTAAAAATATAAATTATATTAACTTAGATAAAAAAATAAAAATAATTAATTTATTCCAATATTCAATATGATATTGGTTAGGAATGCTGATAATTTTGTTTATAACGTTACATATTTTTATATACACATATATAATAAAGATAGTCAGTTAATTAAAAAATATTCATTATTCAATGAGGACTAATTATGGACTAATATTATTATAAATAAATTAAAACTTGTATAATACCTATCTACCCCATGTAAACATTTTACTAATTTTTTTTCACATTTTTGATCATAATTTTTTTAATAAAAATTCAAAAAAACTAAGATTATATTACATTATAAAATATGATAACCTTTCCAATGATAACAATTTTATTATAATAGCATCAATATAAAAAATCGCATTCTCGTACCTACAACCCTACCACTTGTAGTACAAGGCCTGTAACTTACAAGCTATGTAAGGGACGTGAATATAAAATCGTGTTCCTTGACAAATTAAATAAATGATGCGACTATAAAACCTTATAAGGGACTCGATCGGTTAATCGTATACAATATCCTAATTTAATAATAATAATTTCTGAAATTATTTCATGATTAAAAAAAATGTATTTAAAATTTAAATAAAATATTAACAAATTATTATATTAATAATGAATTATATATTTATAAACTTTATTTAATAAATTAATTATTAACCTTTATTTGTAAACAATATAGTTTACAAATTGTTGAATTATAATATAGTTATTAAACGTATAAGTATAATATTTAAATTATATTATTTTACAATTATTCAACTATTCAAACAGTTAGGCGGTTTAAATTTGTTTACACACAAAAACAAAGATATTAAACAAATATTTATCGAAAACCAGTAATCTCGGACATAGTAATATCGGATGACTTAACAATTTAACAATTTAATTTATTTTCTATATTTAATGATTTGTTTAGATATAGTAAATTTAATTTACTTAATAACTAGTTATAAATTAATATCGAAGTGTATATATATGAAATATTCTCAGTAACTGTATTATATTTGATTAACTGTATGCTTTAGTTATTATACAAATATATAGTGTAAAATACTTATAAATGTATAGGCTACTATAAATTTATTATCAGGCAGTTTATAAACTATATATTATCTCCCTGGTATTAATAATTATTAAATATTAATATGAAAGTATAATGCATAGGTGTATGCATATATTGACATAGAAAATTACTATATTGGAGAACTTTAAAGAATATGCATTTACATATGTCTAATCTTACTATAGGGGGAGACGATCAAAAAGGACGAGTTGAAGGTTAAAGGTCACATTTGAAATACGAGTTAATAGTATATACTATATAGTATATACTATATACATATATTTTGTATAGATATTTGTGGGTTATTTGGTTTAGTTTTGTCCTGTTTGTTTTTTTTTAGCTGCATTACATCCCAATATGAGCCTATACAAATTTATTTCGGATTTAAGATTTAACCATTTCGCCCCAACTCGTCCTTTTTGATCGTAACCCACTATAGGTACAAAATATCGTTAAATATCTATGCAATTATAATTGATATATCATAGAGAAATGAATTATTGACCAATCATAATACTGGAAATAAGATAAAATAGTAAAATAAACCTGTTATTAAAGTCTATATTATTGAATTGTAACAACATATTGTATAATTATTTAGTCATAATAATGATAATTGATATATATTAATTATATATAAATATATATTCATATAAAAAATACATATAAAATAAATAATAGATTAAGACGAAAACTAGTTTTATATAGCTATAGCAAGACCTCCTATAATCTCGAGGTTATAGGAGGTGTTGGCTATAGCATCTTGCTTTTAAAATTAATATTTTTATATTCAGTGTTCGGGCCTGAGGTTATACGATATATTGTAATTAACAATTTAACAAATAAATGTTAAATAATATATATATGTTATGCCGTGGATGTTATGATACGGCATGATATTATTCAAATATTTAGAAAGTAATACGATACTATTTTGCATAAATTAGATATACAATATATAAAAAATCTATGTAAGTTATCATCCCGATATTATATTGAGTGCCTGGATTGGGTGATTAGTACACATTAGTAGGTATGTTAGTATTTATGATATATACACTTTATTATTTGTATTCTAAGTGATACCACAGCCCTTTGCTGATACTATTCAATTAAATAACTACATATTATAAGAATGTAAGTAGATAGGTGAGTTAACCTATAATGGTCATGACGTGTGATCATCGATATAAAGAAATATATCGATGGGTGTGAATCATAGACATAGGAGCGAATGTGTATCCTATGTCTATGGTGTGAATCATACCGTGTTATACATTTCATGAAATCTATTTATGATTTTCGAATAGCATCTTCAAATTAAATACTAAGATTAACACATCTAATGATTATATAATTAATGGAAATAATAATAATGATCTCATATGCCAAATAATTACTAACAAGAAAGAGATTTAACTTTGGTAATTATATAGGTATTATTACCTATTTCATATTTCCATTTTAACCTACAATTTATAAAAACAGACAGACAAATTCTAAATAAAAATGTATAAAGTAAGATCGGATTGATATGCGCTACAAAAACAGGCATATACAATAACATGATAAGTAACATATATGCTATAGCTAAAGGCGCATTCAATATTGGTAAGTCAGGTAAATATAACCCTCATAACCACCAATTATTCATAATGGTATATGTATGATAACTAATATGATTAACATTTACTAATCATCTTTTTAACTATATTGTAAATTTAATTTAATAAACTTTACGAATATTTAAATCTTACTTTACATTATTGTTCTTAAATAATACATATTTTATTATAATCAGATTTTCCGAAGGAAAATCCTTGTTATTATCCCAGGTTATTATATAATAAAATATATCCAATAATCGTGATATACTTTGTTTAGAAAATTCTATGTAAAACATTTGAAAATATCTTATACAACATACAAATATTTCATTTACAAATTTTTTACTGGATATTATAAACATTTACAATATATATAAGTGAATTAATAATGTCTATTATATATTCAAGATTAACACGTAATGATGATAATAATAAAAAAATTAAATTAAATATAAAACTATAGAATAAATGAAAGTGAGATAAGGCTAATTAACCGCTTTATTAACAATTATAGTGATTTATCTCTAATGTATAATACCATAATAACATTCATTTACTTACTTACTTTACATCATACTTTACATCAATATTAGTTTATTATCAGTAATTTGTAACCATCTCGGAGTAGTCTTAATACATTTGGACAATACACCTGATATCATGTAACTACATATAACCCCAACCTTTGATATTCTGGTGTAGCCACCTATTATTATAAATCATACTGCTTAGATATAAATAACATTATTGCCCATTGTAATTCGCATAAAAACCTGTGCTTACGACGAATATCTGCGAACATGTTGTTGAAGGTTGGTGAAGTTTATCAGAAAACTCTTCAGTAGTGTTAATGTTGAGTCATATAAAGAAGGAGGTGTATAGTTTGTGTTGAAATAGGTTGAGGTGATATAAATGTTATGAGTTTCATGGAAACTGCGATAACTACTTTTTATTTCAAACAGGTGACATAGGTATGATTAGTGATGTAAATCTAAAGCATGAAGCAGTCTTAGTCTCAGTTCGGCTTGAGCTCATTTTGTTACTCTCATCTCGTTTTTTTTCTTCCGAAAATGAAAGTCTCTGATCGACATAATTTACATCACTAGATATGATAGAATTGTTCTAAATGATGTTCTGAACTGTGAATATAATTTTAAATTGGATTCTATAGTTAAAAGGTAGTTATTAAAGTTCTTTCACCTCAGTTATTGAAGTATAAGAACATTTTGATAAATTGTAGATGGGGTGAACTGATCTTTAATAATATTTCAGAGGTAGAGGACACAAATAATGGATTATAATCGATAATTACTAGAAATAGGCCTTACTACTCAAATATTTCAAAATTTGTCACTGTTATTGATGATCAAATTTTGAATAATGCAGTCAATAATAACTAGGTTTTATGAATATATTGTTTATATTCGAAATGTCGGTTAATAATATGTAAATATTAGATGGATACCGATAGGAATGATATATAATTAGATATATATTAAATCTAATATGTGTTGAATATTATGCATACATATATATATATATATATTATCTAATATATTAGATTAGTATTAATTAAGTATTTGTTACACTTTAATTTAAATTAATAATTGTATATTAGACCGGTTCGTTCGAATCAATTTTTAATCCTTCATATCAAATATAATACATATCTATATTTTAGTATAATATGAAAGAACAATTTTTATAAAAAAAATAATTACCTTTGGTCACGAAGCATTTAAAGTATTAAAGCTTGAAATATAAATTATTATTTAAAAATAAAATGTATAATATTCCATGTATAATAGTAATGATGCCATCTTATTATCTTTGATGTTTACAAATATTTAAATTTATATTTAAAATTAATTATGTATTTGTATTATATTTAATGAATTAATATAATATATACCATTATTTATATTTATTATTAATATAATATCTATATTTCATTTTTATATCTACAAATTACCTATATTAATGTCTCCTAAAACTCGAGAAAATACACCATTTTACAAAGTATTTATTTCAAAATAATTCAAAAAAATTATTAATTTTTTAAAATTAATATATATATATATAATTATACTTTACATAAATTTGAGTGATCAGATTGTATTGAATTGTGGATATAAGTTAGATATAAATGTCCTTTATACAAATAAAATAAAAATGTAAAAACTTATTTTGTATTTCATATTTCAAATAAAAATCCACAAATTTTTTTTTAAACAAATGATGTTAATTTTTTAATAATTAATTTGAATTGTATTATTATTATCTATTAATTATATATTTTAATTTTTTAAATTAAATTGTAATAATTTATTTATATTAAATTATACGATTTTTAGATATTTTTTTTTTTACTAAAATTATTTTATAAAATTTGGGCATCTAGATTGTTATGAACAATATTTTGTATTGTTAATACTACTTGTAATATATGTTTCTAGGATATATCCTTAGTTGGCTTAAAAAAATCATTCAATTTGATAACAATTGAATAAAACTTATTTCTATATCTCCCCATGTTAAATTTTATGTATTCAATGTTAAAATACAAAGGTCTCGTGACATAAAACTATTTATGATATAGGTCTACAATTTTAAATACTTATTCATCATAGCATACATAATTGTCATAGATGTGAAGGTTTATAAAATTACGAAAACAAATTAGTACGAACCGGTCTAATGTACATGGTTTTATTTATATATAATATATTAGTTATATTTATAATGACTCATTTTTGTATTAACATGGATATTTGACACTAAAATATTTGGTTATCATTAATCAAAAAAACTAAAATTATGTTCTAGATGTTAGTAACTAAAATAAAATGAATAATAAATATCTATGATTATATAATACACAATTGTTAATATAAAAGTATGCAGTGGTGACACAGAATTACGAATGCCTATACTATTTTGTTATTTGCAATAAAGTTATACATAAAATATAAATCACATTTAAATATTAATTAATATTTGTTAGTTTTTTATTTTAAATAATTGTATATTTTTTTAATATAAACTCAATAAAAACACATCTTTTATTTAGTAATAAATGTTGAATAAAAAAATATTTAATCACATAAATTATACATAACCATGTTTATGTATTGATTTGGATCACTTAAAAAAATCTTTACAAATGTGATCATATATTAATTTCTAAATTATAATTTTAAATATATTAATACATTAAATAAAGTGGTATCGAAGGCGTAATTAATATTTTATTATTATTGTTCCTAATGTAAATTATAGTATGAAAATAACATAATTTAAAATGGTTACAAATATAGATAATGCCTTGTTCGATATTATAAGTTATACAATATCTATAATAAAATGTTCATTATTATACAAAATGTGTTATTTTTCAAGTCTATGAACATATTTCCTTTTTCTGGAAGAATTACATTACAGAAAATATTATTCTGAAAATAAATAGTAAAGAATGCATTTTATTATTAAAGTAGGTTAACAATAAAAAAAAGTAAAATGTAGAGCTTAATATATTACCCTATGTAAATAATAATTGGTATGTTTGTATAATATCATATATTTAGTTATATAAATAAATATATAAATACATTTTTTATGTCATTATTGTAATTAATCATTACCAGTTTTTTGTTTAGTGTATATTTTTAATTAGTTTAATGATAACTATTTTAAATTCATATATATTTGTAATTGTATATAATTTGTTTATATTAAGTTCTATATACCTTACCTTACCAGGTCGAGCTTGCTCGGCATTATTGAAAGTTCTATATAGGAAATAATAAATTACCTGAACTAAGGTAAATATTATTATATTTAATAGATATATATTTATATAGACATATATATTTTATATAGAAATGTTGTGAATAATTTATAAATAGTTGTTTATAATTTGAAACTTAAATTATCTATATATAAAAATTTGTAGATTCATATAAATTTGATTTTTACCGGTCAGAATTATCTCCAGATCCTTAAATGGACAATTTTATACTATTTATTATTCACATTAATATAATTTGGACAATTAAAAGGCATTATTTCAGATCAGTTTTTTTTCCAAACATGTTTTTCTATTACAAATTCACTATGTTCTATTTTATGTAAAATCAATATAGATAATATTCCATTTTTTAATTTAGATTATATATTAATTTTTATTGTCATTTTAACAATTAAATATGATAAAATACTTTCTAATTATTTTATATTTTCAGTTTACCAACAAATATAATTTTATTAAAAATATTATGTAAATAAATGTTATATAAATATTATTACTGCACATTAAACTTGAATAAATTAAAATTACATAATAAACTATCTAGTACTTACTTTAATTTACACATAAAATGTATTATATATATATATATATGTATATCATAATTTATATTATTTGAATTTTATTGCACATGGTAAATAGATCTTAATATACTATATTCTATATTATACTATATATTACAATTAAACACTTATTAAAAAATAGATAAATATATATATATATATTATTTTATGAATTTACTTATAATGTATGTGTAATCATTGATTACTAATCAACCATATTTAAGTTTTATAATAAATCTATATATATATATATATAATATTGATTATTAAATTAAGAATTCAGATATGCAAATTTATTAATCAAATTCATACTTTTTAAAACTAAAGTATTATTAAATAATATTAAATAAATATGAATATATTAAATGCAATAATGCAATCTTTATAATTTTGTAAGGTTTTTTTATAATAAAAGAAACTACATAAATATAAATGTGAATGATATTAGCATCATTATTATGTGCTAATTTAATATACTAAGCAAACATAGATTTCAGTGAAAAGCACCAATCATGATTTGCCATATCACCAATTATAACATAATAATAATAATAATACTAGATGTTCAAAGGATATTTCTTACTAAATAATAACTGATTCAGAAATACACTTTAAAAATTTCCAGTTGCTGTGAGCTTCTTAAAATTATCTTGATGAGATCTGATAAATGTAAGATTTTTATTAATGGGATATAAAAAATAAATTATACAATAACCTCAATTTCTGCTTGAGATGAATGAGGATTTTTATTCTTGTGAATTCTTCTATTTGATTGTCCATTGTTTTGATCATTGAAATTATATTCATAATTAATCCAATCAGAGTTATTTCGTCGATACCCTCGGTATCCTCCCATACCTCCACCTCCGCCTCTTGTTTGGCCACGCATACCGCCCCTTCCTCGATAGTTATTCATATTACCACGACCTCTTCCTCGTCTATAATAGCCAGTGGTACCGAATGTTTCGCAGTTCAATTTCTTTTCTTCCTTCCACCTCATTCTAACAATACCATCATTCTTTCCATCGCAACTAATATTATCGAAGAATGATTTCGTTTTATTATAATGTTCTTCTACATTATCAAATTCTTCATTAGCTTCTTCATCATTTTCATCTTCTTGATGATTATTTCCTATTGAAATAACATTTTTTTATTATACAATAAATTATATTCAATATATTTTCTATATAAAATAATTAAAAATGTAATATACAATTTGTGAATATTCTCTAACCTCCTAGGTTCAATTTTGCTTTTAATTCCTTTTCTAAATCATCTCTATTGAACTTGGCATTTTCTTCTTCAAAGTCAAATTCCGTGGTGAATTTCAAATGACCATTATTTTTAGTTATTCCACCTCTCTGAGAACTTCTACCTCCACGTGACCTTGAACCTAATTAAAATTTAAAATATTAATTATAAATTACTGAAATAAAAATAATATGTACAATTTATTTTGATTAATTAGAATGTAAGCTTAATATAATACGATTATATTGTTATTAATAATAACAATATAATCGTATATCATTAAGCTTAAATTCTAATTAATAAAAATATATCGTATACATTATTTATTATAATAACTTATTATATTATACCTTTTTGTAAATGTAATAAAATGTATATATATATATATATATATATATAAATATTGAATTTAATAAAATATAAATAATACAAACATTTATTTTTAATTTGTATTACATTATATACCAAAAGTATATAAAATTAATTTAAAATATATAATTTAGTTATTAAAATGAATAAATATGTAGGATTTACATCATAATTTCCTAATTTAAAATATAATTTTAATATTTTAAAATATATATATAGAGATATTGAAATATAAAATAGTTTTAACTTATACTGAGAAAGCTAATTTAAATGAATGCAAAATAGATAAAAATACAAAATATAACAAAATTTATAATACTCTTTTCATATTAATTAATATATTATAATATAAAATTGATTAGTTATTATTTATATGTGTGTATAATTATAATTTAATCATATAAAATTTAATTATGAATTAAAAAAATACTATTTAAATGTTCAATGAATATTTTCGAGGGGTTAAAAAAGTTTGTATAGTTTAAAGTTTAAAATTAAAAATATGATTTATTCTAAACATTTTCAGTATTCATAATAATTTTTTAGAATGAGCCATGAAGAAATATAATATTATATATTATCAGTATTAATATAAGCATTTAAATTATTTGTGAGTCAACAATATGTAATACTATTAACATTTTCAAAAACAATAAGAAATTTCAACATTGTTTGGTATAAAAATAATTTGGAAAAAAAACTAATTGAGTAATTCTCTTAAATTATACAATATCTAATTCAATTAAAAAAATGATTCTATTTCTAATAATCTAGCATAATATATTAATAAAATATCAATATAGCTCACCTTAAGGCCAATTATAATGTTATACTCACCTAACCACTATAACTTAGTGTATCAATGGCTCACTGATTCCATAGTTAAAATCTAATTTCTGATGTTTTATTATCCTTGTATGTACAAACTAGGGATAATTTTGATTTTCATATTACAAAGTTAATAATTTGATTCAATTTACATCTACACATATTTATACTGTTCTACAACCTATTATATTCTATATTTATTATAAATACACACTCATATATATATATATAGAATATATAATTTAATAAAATACAAGAAACTTGCATTTATAATAATTATTTTCCACTTCATTATTATTATTATTATTATTATTATTTATAATTGAATATATTTTTTTTAAATCTTTCAAAGGGTTTTTGTGTGCTATATTTGAGTGAGTTGAAGTCTAGCCGATAGACTTGTGCTTTTGGTTACATTTATTTAACTAGTTCGACCAAAAATACTACTTACGTATATGATATGTACACATATCTAAAAATAACATTTAACCTATACAATGGGCATATCTAAATATTGTAACATATTTTTTAGGTGATGCGTTATTCGACAGAGAAGAAATCGTGGGCGTTCCATTATTTGACTCGATAAAATAAAAGTTGGTCTAGTGAGTTAAAATAATTACATTGCATAGATACAGATAGACTTTCGATTGCCTAGACTTCAATTCACTCAGTATCAAGCAAAAACATACCCTAAGACAAATTCATCATATTTATTATCATTCCATACAATTATTCAATTCTGACTTATCAAGAGTAACATAATTAAAACTTCCCAGGTAGATAGAATATATTATAGATTTATCATTTAATTTATATATATATATGTATATATATATTGTATTAATAATAATTTATTCATAAATACACACAATATCACAATACACACAATATCACTATAAATTTAAAAAATTATCTATAAGTAATATAATTCTATTAATTTTATTATTATATATAGGCATATATGTAGAATTTATTTAAATTAATAATAATGAATAGACATAAGATAATTATATTTTAAAATATTTGTTAAATTGGAGTATTTTACAATATGAAGGAACGTTTACTTCCAATAGAATTACACTAATTTTTTGTAGGATGTTTTAAGTTAATATATAATTATTATATATTTTAATGAAATGTAAAATAATGTAATATATAATTTTTTATAACTTATATATAGATATATAGTTTATAAATCTTATTTGATAAATTTATATTACAAATTAAAAACTAAAATTCATATAATTTATAAAATTAGATGTATTGCTATATATATAGTTATCTAAAAACTTGGAAATAATAGAATTAGTTTATTGAAACTATTATTGTATAGAGATATCTACAACATATACATTTTAATTTTATATTCTATTTTTATAAATATAATGAAATTTTTGATTTTTAGAAAATATCTATATTTAAAATTATTTAAAAAATATAATACTTATATAGTATTTATATATAAATTATTATTCTAAAATAACAAACTGTAACTATTTGTATGACTTGCAACAGGATTGTGATTTCCTACGGTGTCGACGGTAATAGGTAATCCTGCTGGTAATCTTTCCTTTGATATAACTAAACAGTATTAGTATTATTATTAGAAATAATACATATATATATATATTATTATTATCTGATTTAGGTAATGCCAGGTAATTATAGAAGCAGTGTTGCTTATCGAGACAATTACCCCTAATATAAGTGAAAACATCTTCAACTAAGTTCCTGGATAGGAATGAAAGGACTACACCAAAATAAAATAAAATAACAATATATATATATTACATTAACATAATAGGAATACAATTTACCTGCACAATATTTATATAAATTAATTTAAAATATTTAGTTATGACATATAATGAAGAAAAGTATTAGTTCATCACAAAAATTCATATCTGTTTAATATAATTAGAGATAAATCACATATCAATTAAGTGGTCCCTTGTTTCTAATGACATTTGCGCTCATCTGAATATAGATAGGAAAACAATATTTTATCTATAAATACATCTCACTCATTATTTAGCTGATTGTTAAACTTATAAATGTTATATATTTCTATATAATTAATCGTTAAATTAGTAATTAGAAAAATAAATAAAAATCTACTCATCATAAAATAAATAAAAAATTGGAAGTTGTATTATATAATCTTTACATACAAAACATTTTAAGGTAAAAGATTCAATATTGAACAATGTATAATATTTTTAACATAGGTACATAGTAAAAATTAATTATTCTAATATATGTTTGAAAATTACTATAATTCATTTTATGATTCATACAGAACATTATTAATATATCATAATTATTTTAATTATCTATTGTATTATTAGAAATATAATATATATAATAAGATTTTTATAAAGATCCATCAAAATTGATGGGAGTTTGAAAAAAGTTAAATAAATATCTGAGAAGCTTATAGCTTCCTAAAGTTTTAGTTGTATATATTGAATAATAATAAGTAAATTTTTTTCGAGAGCTGATGTTTTAAAATTAAAATGTATTATACTTATATTTAATTTTAAAAAACATGTTATATATCATAATTTAGATAATAAAACTAAATTTTTATATTTGAAAATAAAATTAAAATAAACGAAGGTTTCGCCTTAAGGGGACGCGACGCGATACCATCGTTTGGTTTACATGTAAAAGATACGAAAAAATGCTATTTTTAGAAATCTATTAACTCAACAAATATTAACTTTTTTTTCTTTTTATATTCCATATTTTTATATTATATGTTGAAATTTATAGATGTTTACACATCTTTATGTTATACGTTTCTAAAAAAAATAATTGAAATATCTGATAAAAAATTTTAATTTTCCAACTAAATTGCTAATTAAAATTTTTTAAATATATATTTTTTAATTTTGACAAATATCTTTAATCTTACAGGTTTTATCTAGTTATATTGAAAAAATAAAGAAAAAATATTCAATTGTACAAAAGTTAATACTAGTTATGTCAGCATGATTGGTCACAAATAATTATTCTGAGTAAATCAAGTTTCAAATATAATATATGAATATAAACAATATGATTATACAGGTACAAATAATATAATATAAACAAAATGAATAATGTAATGAACATAATTTAAACACCATTTTAAAGGTAATATTTGAAATATTATAATTTTACATTAAAAAAAAATATGAAATTCAATTTTTTGTCGAAAAAATCAATGGTATCGCGTCCCTTAATGAAATAAATGCATATAAAATTATATTAAGAACTTCATTAGCTAACGTATCAATTAAAAAAATTATTTGAAATCCCACAAATGTTAGTTAATAGATTCTAATAGGGGTCTCACACTGTCTCTGTATTTATTTTCACGTGCGTATATTGTTTTGCATATATTCTATTTCTATGCAGTGTATATAACAAATATAGTATATGTTCTATTTCTATGTATGTAAACAATTTCATGTAGCTAAATATAACTTTTAATACAGATAAGTGGAACTATAGCATATGTAAATTGTATTATTTATAATATATTGTGGTCTGTTTATATTGGTCAATACTTGTCTGCATTGAAATCATGCATACAAAATATGTAATGGATGTGAACACATACGTGAAAATTACGCTCATAAATGAAAATATTCCACAAACAAAAAAAATTATTGGGAAATTAAATACGGAGTCAGTTAAGACCCCTATAATATATATATATATATATATAAGCAAAATATTATATATAAACCTTTCGAATGTTTTTGCCTGTTTTCTCCATTTAGAATCAACTGATTTGGAGGTAATACTGCAGTTTTTACATCTATTATATTATTTTACATTATACACAAAAATTGAATCATAAAATATTTTCATGATATTTGGAATTTTTATAATTAAATTCATAATTATTATAACAAGCACTATATAACTCGAGACTTTTTATATAATTTAAATTACTCCATTTCTTTAATTTGTTAATTACAATTTTATTAATATAAATACAAAAATGTACCTCCATGAAGGTGTGAATAAAACTATAAAACTATCTTGAGAATATAATATATATAATTAATACACATTAACCTTGTTCAACTAGTTTTACAACTGGCTTTCGTATAGGTAGGGGTTTCTTAGATTGAGTACTAGTAGAGGCTATAATAAAAATTAGACTATAACAAATAATATGATTTAACATTTAAATATTTGATATGAATTTTTTATTCTAATTAAAAATACTAAAATATATCTTATTTTATGTTATTTTTTTTATGTGACATTAGTATATATAAAATTAATTATATTTTCAATTTGTGAATAATATTTGTTTACAAAATAATATTAATAATACTTATAAACTTATTTACAATTAAAATAAATATCTGAATTTAATTATTAATTTATATAATATATTATAAACCCAATGGCTGTCCAATAGGTGATGGAATTTGTGGTCTAACTACATGAGATGATGTTGAAGGAAGATGGTTGAATGGCGGATAATCTGGCGTCATAGGAATTTGATATCCAGGCATTGGAGGTGCATTATGTACTGGATATGGCATCATTGGTTGCGACGACTATTAATGTTAGATATATATTTGTATTAATTCATAATGAATAAGTATGCAATGATGGTAAAATGCAGTATACATATTATTGATAAGTATAAACAATACAATTAAATTTAATCATATTTAAAACCACATTTATGTTCTATTTTTCTGCTTCTTTTTGATATATATTTATAGAGTATGAAAATCCAGGACTTATTTGACATTGTTTAATTGATTCATGATAGGCATTAAAATATATAAAATATATTTATAATAAAAAAATATATATATATATTATATTATATTATAAGTTAATTGACTTATCTTATTATATGGAAAATAATAAAGTTTAAAAGTCACATAAGATAAATTGCAAAATATAAGTCTTTATTTTAAAACTATATTTATAAATTATCACATGTAAATGTTTAGATCGTGATTATATTTGGTATGAAAAATGATTGATAACAAAATATATTTATAAAAATAATAAAATTACCATATCTTAGATAGAAATTATTATAACATATTAAAATAATTAAAATATTTATTGAGATGTTATTAAAAATAAATTATAAATTAATTCTATAAATAATGTATACTAAAATACCATAACTATATTTTTAATTTTATTAATTTATTATTAATTTAGTACAATTTAGGATAGTATCTATACTATACTTCTATAGAATAACATTTCAAAAAGATATTACAAATATTTTCATTAATATTTTGATCTGAAAATACCCAGATAATATATATTATTTAGACTTTCCCCACAACTAAGGAATATATTATGAATATTAAGATTATATTATAACATTAGTTTCAATTTATAGACACACATTTTTTTAATATATATTTTAACAATTATTTAGCTAAATGTAATATTACCTTTAATATAGCTGGATCATTCATGATTTGATGGTGAGGTTTAGGTGGTTCACATACATGCAAATCCTTAATATCCTTTCCACGAAAAATAATATATTCAAATACCTAAAATTAAAAATGACAGTATAAACATATTAGTATATATATACTGTACTTGTATTAGTTAAACTAACAGCATCACTACCAGGAACCATCTGATCAGCAAGTCTATCTTCTGTACCAAATGACCGAACTAAAATATTGAATAAAACATTATTTAATATTTTAAACTTGTAAAATTAATATATTAAATATAAATATCCTAATTTATAAATTGTATTAATAATAAAATATATAATTATAATTATAATGATTTACTAAAAAAATCAGATATCGTGATGGTAATTATTCATAAGAAGTTTGTACATCTTAATTAATCATTTTTTTTTAAATATAACCATTTTATAAACTATTGTAAAATATCAATTAAATATTATATTCTAATATGTTTCTATTATATAGTATAACATAATATATGACTAATGAAATGAAAGTAATAATATATTACAAAAAAGTAATCAAATAAGTAAAATAAGCAGTTATGGATTTCATAGTTATGTGAGTGAATACAAAATACTTTAAAAACCCTCTATTTGAAGTGTGAATAAATATTGAAATAAATGTAATAATAGTTGATAAATTTATTAAAAATTAAGTTATAATTTTATTAAATATTTTGTTATTACAAATATACCTTTTATTAATATATATATATTATAAAATTCCTACAAAATAGGTGTTATCTTATATAACCACATAAATATGTTGAAAAAATCTATATTAAATAGTAATCAAATATTTTAGATAATTAATATTTTATTATAATTTAATACTGCTATTGATATTATTTAAACTTTATAATAGATACTGAAATGGATACATATATATATACATATATATATATACATACTTTTCCAGAATTTATTAAATCAGACATATTCAACATAACTTTTTGAAAATATATTTGTTGTATTCTGCAATATCATATATATGATTAAAATCTGATAACAAAGATTTTTCTAAAGAAAGATATAATACATTTGAAATCGTATAATAATAATTTTATACACACAAAATTATAAGTACCTGCTATAGGTTGTATTTTCAGATAAATGTGTTATTAATGATGACAATTATATAACTACACTTTTAAAATGTAAAAAAAAGTTCTAAATTGTTATTTATATGATGAAAGTTAAATGTTTACTACTAAAAAGCAATAAAATAGTTTTGTTTTATAGTTTGGCATTCAGAATTCAACTCATTTCTGTGATTTTTTATATAACTTTACGTCTTTTATTTTTAAAATTGACTATCGACAGGGATGGGGTCAAATACGTATTTGTATATACGCTGATTTTGTGTATTTGTATTTGAGTGTCGTATTTGGTGTATTTGATCAAATACAGTTTCAAATACACTTTTAAAAATATTTTAATTTAATAATTTAATAGAATGTAGAATTTAAACAATTACCAAAGATTTTCCGAAGGAAAGATATAACACTTACGCGAAATCGTGTAATTCGAATTTGTATACAAAATACCCTGGTGCCACCTATAGCGGGTTACTTTTAGGAACTATGCGTTGTTTATAATGTAAATTCGTATTTAACTATACACTTTTAAAATGTTAAATAATATGCTTTAAATTAATATTTATATGATGAAAACTAAGTGTTCATTACTAATATATAACAAACAAATATGATATTTATGTTTTAAATGCTATAAGTATATATTTAGTAAGTAAGTTAATTAGTAGTAAGTTAATTTATATTGCATGTACTTTAATAGAGCAATGAAAACATTGTTGTATGCAAACAGAGCCGAACCTAAATCTATTTCAGTGATTTCGATACTACTGCTAGCAGCGGTTGGGGATATTACTAAATTACGTTGCATGCATAGGGAGTGTTATATCTTTGCTTCGCAAAATATTTGCAATTACTTTATAAATGTAAACAAAATTTACCATTTAAATTAAATAATAAAAATTATATAATAGAACAATACTTTTTAAAGAATGTTATGAATACTATATAAATAAATTATATGAATTTATATTTTATATAGAAAATGTATGTTTTATAAATTATAACTTATAATATCCCAAGCAATCAGTCTATTGTTTTTTATTTTATTATTTTTCTTTAGGAATTAAATATATTTTAAATAGATTTCAATTAATTATTATGCAATCTGGATATGGATAAGGATTATTATTTTATATAAAATATGATCATATGATTTAAATATGATTAAACCATATGATTTAATATTTGTATTTGATAAAATGTATTTGTATAAAAATATAATAAATATTTGTATTTGTATTTGATAAAGTGTATTTGACCCCAACCCTGCTTATAGATACATATTTTTATTCTTTACATGATTTATTTTTAACTTGACTTATTAATACATATTCTTTACATCTTAATTATTTATATTTACATTTTTTTACTCATGAAAATCAAAAATCTAACTTATCTAGAATATGATGATTGGAGAAGTTCTCGAAAAAAAAAACAATTACATTTGTTTATGTTAACTTCTACATTATTTCAGGCTTTACAACATGAAATAATAAATCTTCAAAGGATCAAAATTCATAGTCTCAAATTTTCTATAATTGTTGTTATCATATTAATTATTATAGTTCATTTATATTAATTTATATGTAATTTATAAGATGTGAAAATTTCAAGTAAAAATATAAATTATAAATATCATAAAATGATGTTTTATAAAGGCAGCCAATCCTTTTATTTATTCAATAATTTCTGATAATTTTTATAATATATTTATTTGTATAAATAATTTATATAGATTTTTATATTTGAAACTACTTTATACCGATTTTTAATAATGCATCATATTATTATTGTAGTGTCACATGTGTAGAAAAATTTATATATGAACTTCCATCCATTTGTATGTAAAAAAATTAAATTTATAAATATATTATTTCATTTCTATATATATGTATCCAAGTGTATTCACTATAGTATACAGTATGTATATATATGTGTGTGTGTGTGTGTGTGTGTGTGTGTGTGTGTGTGTGTGTGTGTGTATACAGTACAGTCAGCATATGCATTTATGTTTATTACCTAATATTTCTACTGAAAAATGTAAATATATATATTCATGAATTTGTTATTGTGCTCACTGACCCGTGACATTAATATCAAATTATATTGATAAATTTTAGATACAATTTTCTCTGAATAATAATATTCATACTAGTACATATATATAGTTATATTTATCTTTCAATATTGAAAATATATTTCCATTTTTTTATGTAATACCTAATTTATAAATACAAATTTTGTTAATTCTACTTTTATAAATATATATGTTTGTAAATATTTCTGCCAAGTGTATATATATATATATATATATATATATGTATATATATCAATTTTCATAAGAAATATTCAACAACAAAATGGAAATTTATATAACAAAATTACATAACAATAATATTATATTTGAAAATTTTGAATCTACAAAACTTACATATATGTATATATATATATATATATATATAGATTATGTAGAAAAAATAATCTTAGAATTTGTCCAAGTAGTTTGTGATTTATTCAAACTTAAACATATATACATATTTCCTATACTAAATTTGAGACCATAAATATCTCCTTAAAAGTTGATTTATATTGCTTGTAATTTAATAGAACAAGGAAAAGCATATTGTATAACAATATCAAACATAAATATATTTCAGTGATTTTGATATTACTGTTACAGTGCCAGGTTCATGTTCATTACATTGCATATAGATATTGATATAGTGTAATGCACGTTCGCATTTTCATAAAAGTTTATAAAAATACTATTATGATGACTATTCTTTAGTAATTTCATGAAGGAAACATAATATATATATTAAATATGTATATCTATACTTATTCATATAATATATGTATTTTATTGTATGTATGTTATTAAACAGTATACATATATATAATATACACAAATATGTGTTGAATAAAAGATATAACATTACCTCCTACTATGTAAATAATACCTACTCCCTGATGGCAGTAGTATCATTATCACTGAATTAGATTTAGGATGAATATTTGTATTGTTTTATTAGATTATATGCAATATAGGCTTTTACTCAACACATAGATATATATAGCATTTAAATCAATCATATCCTATTGCTTTTTTATATGTAATGAAACTTAGTTTTTATCACATATAATAATTTAAAACATATTATTTTACATTTCAAAAGTATAGTTTGATACAAATTTACATTATAAGCAACATATTTGTTACATGATTTTGCGTAAGTGTTAATAAAATTATATATTTAATGTTTTGTTATTAATTCGTCAAAAGCCAGATATATTATTTTTATATTTTGTTAAACAATGGAGAACGTTTGACGTTATTTTTCTGTTAAAATAAACATTCATACTCATCATACTTTAAATTAAAATTATAAAAATATAAAATAAAAAGCCAGATATATTATACATATAATATACTACTATATATTTATGTGTATACTATTTATTAACATATATATAACATATAGTATAAAAGGAAAATATTTTAATTTAATCTATGATATACATAGATATTAAACATTAACTTGTATTGGGATAAATAACATACTACAATTCAATGATATTGACATAGTATATAATATATATATATATTAGAATCAGATAGAGTGTAAACACAAAAGCAAAGCTTTCCTAGATATTTTCCAACTCAACTTGATAACAATATTACAAGAATAACATATACAAAATATAAATAAATTGTAAAAGGACAAACAATACTTATTTTAAATGTCAATTTTATATATCATTAGAAATATGTATTATAGTGATGTGATTTTGTAAATATATATTTTATACATAAGCATTCTAACATACGAAATTACTATTCATCATAATAGTTTTTTTTATAAACTTCTGCATGGTAGATATGGATACGGTAGATAAATGGTAGATATGGAATGTTATATCTTAGCTTAGAAAATCTATGATATAATAATAAAACTTTGATCAAAATGAAAAAAAAGATTAAAATCTTTTGATGTGTTTATAATTTAATTATATTTCTGATTACATAATTATAATTTTATTTCAATATTTATATTAATAAATGCAAGTATATGTTTATTTATATATTTGGATAAAAACAAATCGATAGAAAATTATATAAAAACAGACACAGGAGTAAGTCACGTTGAACAGAAGGAACATACTATATTAATATGTAAAATAAGTCAATATAGTTAAGCATATATATTCAATAGGAATTCATTGACATATTTTTAATATATGTGCTATAACTTATTAGAATTGAATATGTGCCAATATATTTAAAATTAATATGCGAAAATATTGTATCGTGGCAAGATCTGTATGTGACTATTATTAATTTGGAATGTGCTTCTTACATATAATATAAAAAAACATTTAATTTTACATACATGTACAAATTATAAATAATTACATGAAAAGTTAATGAAGGAAATAAATATTTAAAAAAAGATATAACAGGCGTTCTTGATAAATACAGTAATCTGGGTCGACTAAATAGGTAATCTCGGACGACTTATTAAATAATTATATACAAATATTTAATAATTATTCAGTTATTATTTGAATATGTATAATGTTATTATTAAATACTGATTAAAAATATAATATACATATGTAAATAATCTCTCGCTTTAAATAATCGTTGAGAAATTTAAAGAAGTTAAATTTATTAATTTAAACTAACTTTTATATTTAAGTTTATATACATACTTATGAAATAAACTAAATTAATAAGTCATCCGAGATAGTATCTGGAGGAATTTGGCCCATTAAAAATAGAAGTGGACTCATACATAGATATATAATTATGCGTAGTTTTATATATATACATATACCACCTACCATTAACAATTTCAGCACATATAAATTTTATTAATACACCATAAAATATTTAATATGATATTCAACTGAATAGGTCTTCGTATTCCTATTTAATATATGCATCACTTAATTCAATTAAATATTTTCCAATATATTACATAGATATAAAAGTAGAAGTAGCTATAGTTTTAAGCCGTTAATCATAGATATAGCCGCAGATATTTATAAATAGAATCACCAGAGTGCTCTAAATAATGAAAGTGGCGATTCTTAATAAATAGCGAAATTGCCTATAGGCACATAGATACATTTAATATATTCATAATTATTATATTTTGTTAGTGTAAACATATATATTTATATAGAATCTGCAATATCATTATTGATGACATATTATGGAAAAATTATAACGAATAAAATATAAAACAAAATTACTAGAATATATATTTCAAATATATTATCAAAGATTTTACGAAGCAAATATATAACACTCCCTATCTACGCAATGTAATTAGTATTCTGGCATCCCACTGATAACAGTAAATCACTGAAATAGATCTAAGTTTGCAGCGATTTGAATTCATCAATGTTTTCATTGCTCTATTAAATTACATGTAATATAAATTAGATTTTACTCACCACATAGATATTTATAGCATTTAAAACCAACATATCCTATTGATTTGTTATGCATTAGTAACGAAAATTTAGTTTTCATTTTATAAATAATAATTTAAAGCATATTATTTTAAAAGTGTATATTTTGATAAGAATTTACCTTATAAACAACACATAATACAGAAAATTTACCCTATATAGGTGACACTGTTGGTTTTAGAATACAAAATAGAATTACACGATTTCGCGAGTGTTATATATTTCCTTAGAAAAATCTTGATATCTCAGATATTATATTATATGTAAGGAATGATAAGAATGAACATATATAATGTGTGTATACTCAATTCAAAATATATTTAGAACCACCCCTTTCGTTAATGCGATTCTATTTTTTAATATCTGAGGCTATAACTCTGATAATTCGTTATAATCTATTTATATACCAGAGGTTGTATGTGCAGAGTTCCTCATGTAACTGTACGAAATTACTCATCTAATATGACTAGATATCATTGATAAATGTAAGAAACAACATATGCATAAGTATGTATCTGAAAATCATAATTTGATTCATAGATAAGAATATAACTAAATTATATTAAACAAAACTACTATAAATTTATTTATGTAAAGTATATTTAATTTTTCCCTAGAAACAACTATTAATATTATTAAATATAATTAATATTGATTATATTTTTGCAGTAAATTTACTAAAAATAATAATGTATTTATGTGTTTGGTTTGGGTTTAATTTTATAGTTAACCAGTTCAATTATTATAATTCATAAGTATATATTTAATATAATATAATATTATTATTATAATTACAAGTATATTATAAATTGATATACATTTAAAAATTCGGTCCTTCGTAGTCTAAACCAATTTACATATTGTTTACAAGTAAACAAATATTTTGAGAGTATATATTATTATAGTTATGAAAAATGTACGTCTTATTTTATAAATTATAACAATTTATAATGTGGCATATACAATGTTTATCATATACATATTGTATAAATATATTTTTACAGGTGAAAAACGTTTCGTATAATAATTTCAGATGGTTCATGTAATAATTGTAGGCGTTGTATATACATATATCATCCATTAACTATTACATTGTCAAGCAATATTATATTGAATATAACCATTTATTATATATAGCTTCCGATATTATATCGGATATACGTCTGTCACATATTTTTAAAAGAATAGCAATTTAAAATAATAATGGAAATATATGATTATCATAATGATACTAATAAATTTAGAAATTCATTAATAATACTATTTATATATTATGATATTAATATATGAGATTATATATTCAGTTTATCCAACAATGTATGATTATTTAAAAATTAAATTTCCTTTGTATTTTTAAAATAAATAATAAACATTTTATCTACCAAACATTGATATCTATATCATAACATTCAATTAGAATGATATTAAAAAGATAATTAATACATTTATTTAATTTCCTTGTTTATAAAATATGTATTAAAATATAATGCATATATTTATAAATATATTTATTTGCGTAGTATATATTTATTATGATATTCTTTTCCGGGAATTCCCCTATTTTTCGATTTATATTTGTATTACTTAAGTAGTTTATAGGCATTGTGTATTATTTCAATAATATGAAAAAATTATAAATTATATATTAAAAAAAAATATAAATAAAGAATAATTAAATAGTGTTTACCTTTTGCCAAAGCTACCGTAGAATTCTCAGTATTAATTGTATAAAGTATACCTTCATATCTAATTTCAGAATTAGATATTAGGCTAATTTTGCTTCCAAGATATGGAGTATTTCCACTCATAATGTTATGATAGTTATTAACAATCCAAAATACTGATGTATTTAGATTAAAATTTGACTAGATAAGCTATGCAAATGGCGATTCTCGAATAAGCGGAGAATACATTCGAATTAGCGTTCGTGTATATTTTTGTTTACATTTTCAATTTCACGCATGCGTTCTTCATTCGCAAAAGCGCTAGCTGTAAAATGGCGGCGGTTAACCCTTTAGAAGATATTCTCAATTCAGATGTAGATGAGAGTGCAATCACTGCGCTAGTCGGATCACTAGAAAGTCAAATAGCTTCACAAACTTCCAAGCTTCCAGATCCTATAAACTTTAATAGTTTACCATCTCAAAATAACGGAATACAACTTCAATCACAAAACGTGAATTCGGTTGATCGTTTAAATTCACAACCAGTGCAAACTTTAGTGGAAAATGTTCAAAAACTATCTAATGGAAATGTATTACAAACGAAACCACAGATTGCAACCAATATACCTATGTTATCAAATCCCATCAGACATACAATACAACCTAATAGGAATATACAAGCACAGCCCAGTATGGTCACTATTGGATCTACTAACACCGGTACTATCCAACGTCCAACTAGCAATGTATCTTATCGTCCTCAAACTTCCATCCAGCAAGTACAAATAGTTTCTAATTCTAACAATTTAAATCAAAATTCTCAAATATATACTAATCAACAAATTAATAGACAAAAGGTAAGCTAATGATTACTATAACAGTTATATAATAAGTTATAGTTAATTATTTAAATATATATTATAATATAATTTATATATATAATATATATACATATACAATTTATAATAAATACAAGTTTAACTTACAGTTATAGACTATAACTTATAGTATAACTAATTATATATAATATATATTAAATATAATTTTATTATATATATATAATATATATATTACTAAATTCCAATAAATACCTTTGGAAAAGTGATTAATTTATATATTAATCTTATAAGTGGTTATTTACTTTAATTTATAATATTGTTATTATAACTGTTATATTATATTAAATATGTTGTAAATTAACTCTATAAATAATTATCTAAATTATATATATATATTAATTATAATTGTATTTAATAAATACATATATATGGATATATATAATTAGTATATCATATATATATTATATTATATAATTTATATATGATGTAGAATTAATAAATGTTTAAATATATTTAAATATTTGTAATCAACTGCAGATCTCATGAATTATAATAATATTTATAAAAGTAAAAAAGTTACCATAATTCAAATTAATATTATTAATATGTATATATTATCTAATATACTAATTAGTTATTATCTAATATATTCATGGTATTACCAAAGCCCTTTGGGGATACGGGGTTTATGGCCTTGGTATTACGTTATATTATGGATTAAAAACTAATTTAATTAGAATGATAATGTAATTAATTGTAAAGATTTATCATAATAATATTTAAATATGATAATTTGTAAAGTTTTAAAGTAATAGTTTTTGATAGAAATTCATTAGTTTTTACTAATTTTGTACTCGTAAATTATAAGATAATTTTATTTATTTCTAAAGCTTATCCCACATTATATAATTGTCAGTCATATTACACAAAGTATGTAATATCCCTGGAGAAATCCTCCTCGAAAACATAGGTAAAACTTTGTGTAGCATTATTATATAAATAGATTATTAAAAAATAATTTATTTCAAAATGAATACATGATTTAATACACATTATTATAAACATTTATTTTACATTAATAAAATTATTGATCCTATCATATGATATACTGTATATACATATTTATTTTTCTCCATAGTTAAAATCTTTGCGATTTTGTTGAATACGCTACTCTTTTAACCACCGTAAAATTGCTTATTCAAATTAATGATTTGATAATCTATTATATAGGTAACCAGTGATCTCGTACAAAGTGAATTCGTTTGGTTTGGTGATTTCATGCACAATGTAAATTCGACCATTTAAAAATAATTATATACAATATTTATTATCATTTCGCAGCTGATCCCCAATCTACACGAGATCCCTCTCCACCAAACCACTTCGTACGAGATCACTGGTATCCAGTATATACACCTATAGGCAGCGTTACTGCACACATCTCTATGTATATCATAATCATGAGAATATAAGTGATAAATAATGTCTAAATAACGTCTAATTTTGTAGAAGTTAGATATATAATATTAATATGTAACTATGATGACAAATTATTTATATATATTTATAAAATAACTAATTTAAATTAAGAATATTACGGGAGTTTAGTGCGTAGTTTATTTTAAAAATCGTGATGATATTGACCATAATCCTTTATTTTATATACATCATATATTTATTTATCTAAATTTGTATGCAATGTATGTAAACGATAAAAATGTTCTCGATAAATTAACAAAATGGCATCGGCGATTTTAATTGAATATTAGTCATATTTTAGGTCGTATATTAAAGCTGTATGATTTTCGGTGAACTAGATAGAAGTGACTTATAAGTATATATATCTATGGATTTAGATTATATAAGTCAATAAATTCGTAATATATATTCAATTAAATACATTTAAATACTAAAATTAGGAGGATGATTAAATTAGGAATTTAGTAAATGTTGATATATTGTATATATATATATATATAACTATTCATTTTTAGTACATATATTACATTAAACTTGATCATAATTATCAATATAAATATAAATAAATCATAATAATGTTGTAAGTTACTTGAACACCACTAGCAAAGTGCCATATACTAACTTCAATTGATTATCCACTTTCTTTATATAAATGGTTTATTCATTTTATTCATTTATATAAAATAATCAATAATTACAATTTGATCGTACTATTAGATTTATATTTAATATATGGTAACATACAAGCACTATATTTCATAATATATGACTCATATAAATAAATATACTCATCAAACCATATATCATTTATGATATTAATAGTGGTATTAAAAATAATTAATTATTTGTATATTAGTAATATTTAAAGTTTATTGGTAATGTTATGTTAATATTGGTTGTAGTGGCTATGGTTGTAATTGTGATGATATTAGGGTGCGTTTTTTATAACACCAACATACCAACGTACAAGTTAGCAAGCGTTTTTCCTAACGTACCATCTGTATGCTTATACATGTAAATGCAGATAGTACGTTGGTGAATTGGTATGTTACGAAAAAACAACATACTAATGTACCAACGTACCATCTACACTCATTTTCATATAATTGCTGGCGTTTCAAATGGTGAATTGGATCCATCGATATTTATATCGATGGATGGTATGTTGGTACATTAGGATGGGACGTCGAAATAGTATTACCAACTGAGTTTACATGTATAAGCATGCAGATGGTACGTTGGTATGTTACAAAAATCGCACCCTTAGTAGTGGTAGGTGTAGTGGTACTGATAGTATAGTTGTAGTGGTAGTATACTATTCATATTAGTATAGTGGTAGTGGTAGTAGTAGTTTTAATGGTAGTAGTAATCGTAGTGGTGGTAGTGGTGATGGTGATGGTGGTGGTGGTTGTGTTAATTGTATAATTAATAGCATTGTAATTTACAATGCTATTAATTATAAATTACAATTTGTAAAGTATATAATTAATATTATTATCACAAATAGAATTATGATGTTGTCACATAGAAATGTCATACCTAGTACTTCATATATAACTAGATTATATTACAATCCAGTAATTACACTTAATACTTGATATCATTTGTTATTAAAAAGTACAATATTATTGACTTTTTTATCTATATATGTATGTATAATGTATATACATTATCTTCATGTATGTACCTAGGGATGGGGTCAAATATGTATTTATATTTGTATTTTTACACTACTTTTGTGTATTTGTAATTAAATCATAAATCAGATATGTATTTATTTTTGATTGTTGTATTTGTGTATTTATATTTGTATTTTATAGTTGTATTTGATAAAATCACCATAAAATATTCTATCAACATTTTTGAATATATAATTATATAGAATACACATTTATAAATGTAAAAACAATATTTGTCTATACTTATATATTTATATTTTATATACAAAATATTTTTAGGATTTATTAAAAATAATTAATAATAATATATAATAATATTAAATATACTATACTTATTAATTATAGTATAATTTATAATATACAAAATATATCAAAAGATAATTAAAATATTATATAGTTTATGAGATATGATTGATCTTGGATGAGGTAATTTTATACTTAGCAAAGTAATTATTGTAATTGATGTTAAATAACATCATTTATAGCAATACTATTATTAAATGTGTATGTGGATATATTATTGGTATTTATCAATAGAATGGTATTAAAAACTATTTTTAATTGATTAAATCAGTAAATATGAATATATGGTATGTGTTTATTAATATAACACAAAGATCAATCCAATATGGGACCTGTGCATTAATGTTTAGTGACTTTATGATTAGACTTTCATAATAATGGTGTAGTGTAATATTACTTATGTAGTATAATAGCAGTGATATCATGTATTACTGCATAATATCACAGATATATTATAGCTATAAAGTATACTTAAATAGTATGATAAACTTAACACTTAACTATACTATTTTGTTATAACTATTCTTAATTGATAGTATTAGGGTGCATTTTTTGTAACATACCAACGTACCAACATACCATCTGTATGCTTATACATGTAAACTCAGTTGGTACGTTGGTACTACTATTTAGAATTCCCATCCTAACGTACCAATATACCATCTATCGATATAAATATCGATGGATCCAATTCACCATTTGAAACGCCCGCAATTATATGAAAATGAGTGTAGATGGCACGTTGGTATGTTGTGTTTTTCGTAACATACCAACGTACCATCTGCATTTACATGTATAAACATACAGATGGTAAGTTACGAAAAACGCTTGCTAACTTGGTACTGTGGTACGTTACAAAAAACACACCCTTAGTATGATTATATATCATGGTGTTCTATAAGTTTTATTCAAGATCTAATTAGGTTAATTGTATTTTAAATAATCGATAATTGCCTGTAAAGGTAAAACCCTGTCATTTAAATTTTTTAACCCATAATTCACAATAATTATCATGTCATTTTTAGACATTTTGTATATATATATATGCATATTGTACATATATGCATATTGTACATATATGCATAAGTTTAAATTAGAAAGCTGTACTAAAACCTAATAATGTAACAATGCATGTAAAGGCATCACAAGTCATTACTTTACGTGAGTTGCCTCATATATCATATCTATTTATTTCATGTTCAATAAAATATATATCATATTCATATTGATTTATTAAATTAAAATATTTATTAGTCAGTATATTGTTACTTTATAATAGTATACAAATTATCTACGTTTATTATAAGTAACATTTTATAACTATAACTTTTATACTTTAAGTATTCCGTTATAACTTATAAGTATTCCCTAGTTACTTTGCTATTCATTCACCATACAAATCTAGCTTCCAAGATTACTAACTTAGATCTTATCCTATTTCTATTTGTATATTAATTGTATTTTATAGTGTATTTGTATTTTTATTTAATAATAAAACATTACACAAATAAAATATTTAATAATAAAACATTACACAAATATAAATGTATTGTATTTGATACATGTATTTGAGGCCATCCATGATTGGGACATAGCACTCCACCTCCTCCTCACATAGCTATTGCAGATGACTTATAATATCAGTAATACAGAGTTGATGCCGCCTAGATATGGCTTAGGCTAAGTAACACCTTTCTGTTAAATAATAATAAAGTATTACATAATATTATTAATTTAAATAAAATCAAATACATCTATATATTTATATAATACGAATCATTTCTGCACCTAAATTGTTAATAAGTTTACCAAATAGACTACTACATTATTGATTAACAAAATAGTTCCACTGATATCTATATGTGATCATGTCATAGTGCCTGCAGAGAATATTATTTGTCAACATGTATGCCAGGTTTAATGGGCAATCTTTACCACAAGTCATATCATTGTAATGATTTATTTTTTATTACATTTTATAACTTTTATTTAATATATTATATTTAAACGGTGTGAAAATTATATATAAATAAATATTATACAAAATAATAATAATGATATACAAAATAATTGATTAATATGAATTACTATTTGTTGCCTGACATGGGATTTGAAGCCATATAGTTTTAATAGTTACAGATACAGTTTTACCTGGTAATCCATGAATGGAATATCAGATACATTTAGAAATATTGGGTTTTAGTATGTATTAATTATACGAACTTGTAGTAGTCATGCAGACACATAAGTTACTTATGATAAGTATGTTCTCTTGTATAATACTCCGGTAAATCATATATATTAAGATTTGATTTAAACTCTAAATTTAATTTTAGATACATTAATTATGCTATGAATGGATATCAAGTGACTATAACTTTATCTAATAATTAATAAACAATGATAATTTAATAAATTTATCATTGTAGATAACATATATATATATATATATATATATATATATATGTGATTATGGTAAAATTATTTGAATGCGTAAATCACATGAACACTGTTCATTGAACATACATTACTCCTCCCTGACTCATACAACATCTCCACTACTACTATTACATCCTCCTCCTCCTCCATCACTACCACAACATCTACTACCACTACCAGTACATCCTCCTCCCCTCCTCTACCAATACCACATCCTATACCACTATCAGCTCTTCCCTCTCCTGCTTGACTGCCTCCTCTACCTATAACACTATCAGCTCCTAACCCCTTCCTCCTCCCCATTTTAGCAAGTAGTAGTTAACTTACTGAAGCAGCAGCAGCAGCAACAACAGCAGCATCAGCAGCAGCAACAACAGCAGCAGCAGCAACAGCAGCAAACATCCGTTTCCCAGATGATATTGAGGCCCGCTGGCCTCCATAATTCACTGGCACCCGCTCAACAGGTTACCTGAACAGCTCCACCTGGTGGAGACGTTACTACACTCGATACCTAACTACTACTATTATTATTAATTAATTATTTATTATACTTTTCATGTAAAGATTTAAAGTATTTAGATATAAATTCATTTATATAAATATATACAATTAGAACTACATTTTGCTCAACTACTACATATCATTAATTAGGACAATACAATTTAATCATAATTTACGATGCAATCAAAATGTCTATATTTTATTTTCACTAATTTTTAAATTTTACAAAATTATTATTCATGCAATGCATTCTCTACACTGGAGGTTATCTGCCATCTATTCCACTTTATACACATTCTGGGAGATCGTAACCATTTCTAGAGAATACTTGATCTATAATCTTTGTCTGTCTTTCTATTGTAATACTTCACTCTTAAGACCACAACATATAGGCAATATCTTAAGACTTTATGGTGTGTGGTGTGTGAGTGTGAGTGTGTGGTGTGTGATGGGAAATTGTGATGTGTGAGTGTGTGATGTAATATTGAAATGTTACCAGTTATGAAATTATGTTGATATTCAACTTTAGCCATACTATCTATTACCGTATTTGAGGTTTATTAAGATTATATATGTATTGAATATATTAAATAGCGCTCTAGAAAGCCACGGTGATGTTCTACTAACAACACTCCTTGCCCCGCCCCCTCACTAGGTTCAGAAACAACAGATGCGCATCATCAACACGTCATTACCGGGGGCAGCCAGCTCCCAACAAGTGATACGCCCCATGATGGGGGCCAGGGTGGGACCCGCTAATCAGCGACTCATGCCCGTTACACAGACATTACGACTCACCAATCCTCAAGCAGTTTGTATTGTACTACTAGTAGTAGTAGTAGTAGTAGTAGTAGTAGTGGTCAGGTGGTAGTGGTAGTCAGGTGGTAGTAGTCAGGTGGTAGTGTTAGTGATAATAGTAATAAATATAGTTATTTTTATTGTTATTATTATATTATGATGAAATCTATTTGAGATGGTGACAAACACAAATAAGACATAATGAAATACTAAATCGTATTATTAATACAACCTAAATAGTGTTAATGTCAAACCACATTGTTTTGTTTACTATATTTAATAACTTTATTTAAATTATTTATAAATTGTTTATTCTATTTAAATATTAATAAATAATTATTAATAGTGTATTTGATCATATACAGAAAACACAAATACATTTCTGATTAATCGGTCAAATACACAAATCTATTTGTCACTCCATCCCACAACATTGTTACAATGTGTAACATTAATATACATACCTACATTGGCCCTATCACACTTGCACTAGATATAAGATAGAGAGTGTTCTAAATAGGCCCCTTGAAGTGTGAAGAGAAGTCACTAGCCATACCTATATCATACCTATATCACATTTAAGTGTAAATCTACTGAAATATAAAGTAGCAATATACGATAGGATTATATGTTTAGTAGTTTCTATCATATCGAATAGAGCCCCGTTAAAGTCACGATCTTGTTAGAATACTTCACATGGTGACCTATTAGTGTATTGCTTATAACTGTAGGTGTGACATGATGAAAACAGATCAGTCATCAGTCATCCATTACACTATAATAAGCTTGTTTAGACTGTTTTCAGCCATATCGTGTTCTTTTTATTAATGACGATTTGAAACCATCGATATAAAAAAAGTGGATAAGCAATTGACGCATGCAATGCATGTAAAAGATAGATACGCGAATGGCACTTTTATCGATAAATTAACAAAATGACATCAGTGATTTTGATTTGATATTAGTCATATTATATATGTCAAATATTAAAACAGTAGGCTTTTCGTCAAAATAGATTAAAGTGACTTCTATCTCTATCAATTGATTTAGATTATAAATATAAATAAAATAGAATGATATCTTCAATTTAAATACACAAAATAACAAGGAATGTTGATATGATGTATTTTAAATATATAATTTTATTTATAGTATATAAGTAAATATTATTTTAAATAAAAAGTAGTGGGCCAGGTAGTGGCTGCCACTGCAGCGCCTATATCTCAAAGTGCCTTACACTACATTCAATTGCTTATCCAATTTCTTTTTATCGATGTTTAAAACATATTTGAAAATTAAATCAATGTTTCAAATCACTGTGTTGTGATAGAAGTTATAAAAGATATTTCAACAATTTATTTATAATTACACATATCAATAGTAAGTCAATTGTAAAATAAATATTAAATAAAATTATTCTCTGCATCGTTCCACTATTATCATTAGTACTGATAGTACAGTATATGCCTGCCAGATCATATCATAGGCATTCTAATACCAGTAATCTATAGTCCTCTATTTCTATATTGTCAATTTAAAAATATGTTTGAAATTATTTCATTTTTGTATTAAGTTATACAATGTTTGATACTTTAATTGTTTGACAATTTATAACAATGACTACAGCTTCAATAATGTTAATATTATATTAATATATTAATTAATAGAACATGTATATTTGTAATAATATAAATACATTATATTATACAACATAATAATACATTTTCCTGAATAATTATGAATATTGTTTAAATTAATTTTTTGATTCTCGGAATTATATTAATACAAATTATGAGTGTTTACATAAAATGTATTATTACAAGTTACATAAAAGCTATTTACTTAATTATATGTGTATGTATATCTATTACAGTCAAATGTACAAGTTGATATTTTATTATATGAAGTATTATAATTTATAAGTAGTAGATCTAAATATACTTCATATAAGTAGATCTCAAATTATGTATCGTTTAGTTTTAAAATTAAAACAATATTTATATACACAATATTATTATATAGTATATACTGATGTTTTGTATTATTAATAATAATACTTATAAACTTAGTAAATGAACTATTTTGGGTTAATATTTTCTGTTCACCCTTTATTTATAGCAGTTTAATAGCATATAAGTTATAGTAAATATATGTTCAATTTAAGTAATTCAATACCAATATTTGTTAGAATAATTTTAAATATTTAAAATTTAAAATGATGTTTTATCAATATAGAGTGTAAAGTTGCAAATAATATTAAATTCATATTAAATAATTGTTTTCAATTTTATATTATTATTTAATTTTAATCAATTTAATATTGCTTTATCTCAAAATACTATAATGTTATAAAGAAGAATGACTCATGTAATACATGTTCACACGTTATCTCTTAAGGGGTGTTCACACAAGCGAGCAAACGCTCTAGCAACAAGTGCGAGGTGCTAGGTAAACTACAAGTTCTATTTGAGAGCATCTGGGTGCTGGTACTGTTGCTCACTATGTGAACACCTAATAAGCGAGATTTTATTATGGTAGTGTGTTTCAGCCAATAGAAACACATACTTATATGTATATAAATATATATATATATATGTATATTAATCTCAATTAATTATATTATATCATACTATACAATAAATAAGAAACTAGTATACAATATTACTTTGAATATATAATATACATATATATATATATATATATATATATATCACAAGTATAATAAAAAATAATATAATCATATATACACATATCACACACACGCACACACACACACACACATACACACACACACATATATATGTGTGTATGTATGTATATAATATATTATAATACAACTATTGAGATTCATTATATATATATATATAAATAAGTATGTATCTATTTAGGTTTATATATCAAATATAATACACACATTCATTCTAATAGATATAGCTTCAATCATGTAAACTAATTATATTGTATCTATAGTAGATGTTGTAAGATGCCATATCTACACTGTTAACACTTCTATAGTGCATGCTGTATCACCACTGTAGTGCCATCACCTCATAGATCTGTGCTTGAGGGCATGCTGTTGTATAGGTATTGTCTATATACTACAGTCATAAGATCTTGATGTACCTATATCATCTACCTGTACAAACTATTCAATATAACTTGAACTTTCTCTTTTGATGAACAATCAATGTTTTGGTAGATTATTAATGAATTATTTAAATAGATTAATTACAAGTATAAGATTAATGAATCATTAATTACTATTCATTAAGAATTTAATTATTTTGTTATTAATATTAATTTTTATTTATATAAAGTAATATATATATATATATATATCTAAATATTATAATTATATTTTAGATAATTTTCATTCGATTTTATGAACTTATATTATAAAATCCTATGTGTTATCATATCGAATTACATACGATATGATAACGAATTGTTTATATTGCATACATTAGTGTATGAAGCTATACAAATGTTTGCGGTGTATATGAATGTTACTTTAATAAGTCTGTAGACTAGTTATTTAATTTGTCATTGTGTTTATCTCCAATAAGTTAATAATATGTTAGGCCTATGTCAACTTTGACCCTATTATCTTTCTCTATATAAATATATGGCAATGAATTTAACTTCAATAAATATTGCAATATATCTATACAGTAATAACTAATAAAATACACATATAGAACAATTAAATCTATCTTTCTCTCAATTACTATCTTTCTCACATTCTCTATCTCTATCTCTCTCACATTCTCTCTCTCTATCTCTCTCACATTCTCTCTCTCTATCTATCTCACATTCTCTCTCTCTATCTCTCTCACATTCTCTCTCTCTATCTCTCTCACATTCTCTCTCTCTATCTCTCTCACATTCTCTCTCTCTATCCCTATCTCTCTCATACACACTCTATATCACACTATACACACTATATATCTATCTTTTATTTGTAATCATAGGTGTGTTTTTTTTTAGTATTAATCATGCTATTATTTATTCAAACATCCTGACATACTATTATTTCAATCCAATATTGTCATCTCTATCATAGACAATATCTCCCTCACCCCCTTCACCCCCCTCATAACCCTCATCCCCATCACCCCCCTAACATCCTCATCATCGTGTATACAGAATGCGATCACGCTGCCCCCTGGATTCCAGTTTGCCCCCGGTGCTATGGTAGTTAAGAATGAGCAAGGTCAACTAATGGTAATGAACCCAGGACAGGTAGCGCACTCTATATTGTGATGTTCTACAACACTAAGTTTCAACCATGACATATATAGTGTATGCTACAATCTCTCTGAGTCAATATCTCTGTTAATGTTATTTACTACTGAGATACTAGTATTATGTCCTATTTTAAAATTCAAATTCAAATAATAATGTTTTCATAATTCTCTACTCTATTTTTATTATATATTGATACAGATAATTATTTACAACCAATTTGTAGAGTGATCATTATTCATATATTAAATGATGATCCCATCAAATAATACAATATTTAATAGATCATTCTATTTATTTATTTACAGAATAAATGGATAAATAATATATCATAGTTTATAATACTTGATATTAATTATGAATATTCATAATATGATTATATATATTAATCACAAGTACTTTCATATCCCCCACATTCCATTAACCCCCACCCCACATTCCATTAACCCCACCCCACATTCCATTAACCCCCACCCCACATTCCATTAACCCCGAACCCCACATTGTGTTGACCCCACCGATACCCCCCTACCGCAGCAAGTGATACAGAACACAAGCATTCCGGGCACAACAACAGCAACAGCAGTTCCGTTAACTAGACCAATGATCAACACCGGTCTGAATAACAACAACATGCTGCGGCCCCCCTTGGCTGCGATGCAAGAGAACATTCGCAAGTGTAAGAACTTCCTGACCACTCTCATCAAGCTGGCAGCCTCGCAACCCCAGAACACCGTGGATAATGTACGAACCCTCGTACAGTCGCTAATCGTTAGTGTTAAGCCCCACCTCTTTTCACGCCCCCTTCACCAGAATAGCCCTGTCTCCCTTTAAGCCCCGCCTCTTGACACACCCCCATCAGAATAGCCATCACTCCTTATAACATCCTCCTCTTGATATGCTCCCATCACCAGTATAGCCATCTCTCCCTATAAGCCCCGCCTCTTGACATGCCCACACTGCATTAAGTCCCAACTTTAAACATGTCCTTCCCTCGATAAGCCCCGCCTCTTGACACATACCTCCTGATATGATCCGCCTCTTGACTTCCCCCACCAAAAAAAATAATATCTGCCTTCCAACATTCATATCCCAACAACATATGCCTCTTGATACACCCCTCCCATTGCCTCTTGAGATGCATTCAACAATCCCCGCCTATTTACATACTACTCCTGATAAACAATGTATCTTACCCTATAATCCCCACCCCTTGACACGCCCCTCCTCTGATAAGCCCCACCCATTGACATGCCCCTCCTCTGATAAGCCCCACCCTTGACACGCCCCTCCTCTGATAAGCCCCACCCTTGACACGCCCCTCCTCTGATGAGCCCCACCCCTTGACACGCCCATATTTATAGGACGGATCTGTGGAACCTTCGCAATTCACATCAAAGCTGCAAGTTGAGCTAAAGTCCTCTCCACAACCCTACCTGATACCATTCCTTAAGGTTACCTTACCACTACATTTCTCATCAATAGTGCTAGTTCATCTGTTTATAATAATCACCTAAATGTGCCTATTTGTTTTAATAATATGTTGATATCAAATAAATAATAAATATAATTTTAATTTTATACTTTCTAATTATAGGTATATTATAGGTAGCACATATAAAACACAGCTTAATAGTTGCTTGTGATCATATTAACCCAAGCGTTCTCACTCTCGTGATTTTCCGAATATGTAAAAGTGATGGATGTAAACAACAAAATCCCAGTGACTCCATTACGGGATCTATAGATTGTAATCCATAGTAACTATATTTTTCATAAAATTTCCTGAAAATGTCTTCAAACTCAATCAAAGCGGGATTCAGATGTGCAATTATGAATTGTGACAACTATTCAATAAATGATACCTTTCCCTACCACAGATTTCCACTTGATGAACAATATGTTAATAAATATGAAAAAATTCAAAAATATTATTTGGAATTTTTTTATAATTAATTATGTATTATAGAGACTATTTTATAATCGTAATTCTATGTGGTATGCTATGTAAATATTTTATAATTTATTATATACCCTTATTTCGAAAATTTAAAGTATTAATAATCATTAACAATTTTAAAATAGTCATAAAATCGCTGAATATATAATATGAGAATACAGTGGAAACCGGCGCGCTATACCTTATGACATCGGCGCGCATACATCGCGTGTTAGAGTATGCACATTTTAAAAATGATTTTATTAAATTAAATAAAAATAGTGTACTAAGCACATTATTAACCAAAAAATAGTAATCCTCAAATATATATATACGTGCCGGTTTTCCACTGATACGTAATATAGCATCCTATTATTTGTATTTTTTTAATGACAGAATTAAATTCAAAATACAAATACTATATATTTATTATTTCTATATTTTATATTGTGATATCTAAATATATAGATATACAAACATTATATTAAATAGTGATTTCATAAATGAATATATACATTACATAAATACATATATATATAAATACAATATATAATTATATATTTATATTATAGATATGTAATATATCTATTAAAAAATAAGTATTCTATTGTGTTACTGCCGTGTATATCTGCGAACTAAGCGCCTAAAGTGTCGGGTCGTGGTACTGATGTGCATATCTGCGAACTAAGCGCCTAAAGTGTCGGGTCGTGGTACTGCCGTGTATATCTGCGAACTAAGCGCCTAAAGTGTCGGGTCGTGATACTGATATGTATATCTGCGAACTAAGCGCCTAAAGTGTCGGGTCGTGATACTGCCGTGTATATCTGCGAACTAAGCGCCTAAAGTATCGGGTCGTGGTACTGATGTGTATATCTGCGAACTAAGCGCCTAAAGTGTCGGGTCGTGGTACTGATGTGTATATCTGCGAACTAAGCGCCTAAAGTGTCGGGTCGTGGTACTGATGTGTATATCTGCGAACTAAGCGCCTAAAGTGTCGGGTCGTGATACTGCCGTGTATATCTGCGAACTAAGCGCCTAAAGTGTCGGGTCGTGATACTGCCGTGTATATCTGCGAACTAAGCGCCTAAAGTGTCGGGTCGTGGTACTGCCGTGTATATCTGCGAACTAAGCGCCTAAAGTGTCGGGTCGTGATACTGCCGTGTATATCTGCGAACTAAGCGCCTAAAGTGTCGGGTCGTGATACTGATGTGTATATCTGCGAACTAAGCGCCTAAAGTGTCGGGTCGTGGTACTGATGTGTATATCTGCGAACTAAGCGCCTAAAGTATCGGGTCGTGGTACTGCCGTGTATATCTGCGAACTAAGCGCCTAAAGTGTCGGGTCGTGATACTGATGTGTATATCTGCGAACTAAGCGCCTAAAGTGTCGGGTCTTGATACTGCCGTGTATATCTGCGAACTAAGCGCCTAAAGTGTCGGGTCGTGATACTGCCATGTATATCTGCGAACTAAGCGCCTAAAGTATCGGGTCGTGGTACTGATGTGTATATCTGCGAACTAAGCGCCTAAAGTGTCGGGTCGTGGTACTGATGTGTATATCTGCGAACTAAGCGCCTAAAGTGTCGGGTCGTGATACTGCCATGTATATCTGCGAACTAAGCGCCTAAAGTGTCGGGTCGTGGTACTGCCATGTATATCTGCGAACTAAGCGCCTAAAGTGTCGGGTCGTGATACTGATGTGTATATCTGCGAACTAAGCGCCTAAAGTGTCGGGTCGTGATACTGCCATGTATATCTGCGAACTAAGCGCCTAAAGTATCGGGTCGTGGTACTGCCGTGTATATCTGCGAACTAAGCGCCTAAAGTGTCGGGTCGTGGTACTGATGTGTATATCTGCGAACTAAGCGCCTAAAGTGTCGGGTCGTGGTACTGCCGTGTATATCTGCGAACTAAGCGCCTAAAGTGTCGGGTCGTGGTACTGCCGTGTATATCTGCGAACTAAGCGCCTAAAGTGTCGGGTCGTGGTACTGATGTGTATATCTGCGAACTAAGCGCCTAAAGTGTCGGGTCGTGGTACTGCCGTGTATATCTGCGAACTAAGCGCCTAAAGTATCGGGTCGTGGTACTGATGTGTATATCTGCGAACTAAGCGCCTAAAGTGTCGGGTCGTGGTACTGATGTGTATATCTGCGAACTAAGCGCCTAAAGTGTCGGGTCGTGGTACTGCCGTGTATATCTGCGAACTAAGCGCCTAAAGTGTCGGGTCGTGGTACTGCCGTGTATATCTGCGAACTAAGCGCCTAAAGTGTCGGGTCGTGGTACTGATGTGTATATCTGCGAACTAAGCGCCTAAAGTGTCGGGTCGTGATACTGCCATGTATATCTGCGAACTAAGCGCGTAAAGTATCAGGTCGTGGTACTGATGTGTATATCTGCGAACTAAGCGCCTAAAGTGTCGGGTCGTGGTACTGATGTGTATATCTGCGAACTAAGCGCCTAAAGTGTCGGGTCGTGGTACTGATGTGTATATCTGCGAACTAAGCGCCTAAAGTGTCGGGTCGTGATACTGCCATGTATATCTGCGAACTAAGCGCCTAAAGTGTCGGGTCGTGATACTGCCGTGTATATCTGCGAACTAAGCGCCTAAATTGTCGGGTCGTGGTACTGCCGTGTATATCTGCGAACTAAGCGCCTAAAGTGTCGGGTCGTGATACTGCCATGTATATCTGCGAACTAAGCGCCTAAAGTGTCGGGTCGTGGTACTGCCATGTATATCTGCGAACTAAGCGCCTAAAGTGTCGGGTCGTGATACTGCCATGTATATCTGCGAACTAAGCGCCTAAAGTGTCGGGTCGTGATACTGATGTGTATATCTGCGAACTAAGCGCCTAAAGTGTCGGGTCGTGATACTGCCATGTATATCTGCGAACTAAGCGCCTAATGTGTCGGGTCGTGGTACTGCCGTGTATATCTGCGAACTAAGCGCCTAAAGTGTCGGGTCGTGGTACTGATGTGTATATCTGCGAACTAAGCGCCTAAAGTGTCGGGTGGTGGTACTGATGTGTATATCTGCGAACTAAGCGCCTAAAGTGTCGGGTCGTGATACTGATGTGTATATCTGCGAACTAAGTGCCTAAAGTGTCGGGTCGTGGTACTGATGTGTATATCTGCGAACTAAACGCCTAAAGTGTCGGGTCGTGGTACTGATGTGTATATCTGCGAACTAAGCGCCTAAAGTGTATATTAAGTATGGATATGTCAAAAAATAGTATGAATCATATTCAACCAACTATAGTATTTAATAATTATATAAAAAAAATTTATATTTTATTCAACTTGTATATAAAACATATCGTTCATAAAGAAAACATATGTAATACCTTTTTATATATTTTGAATATTAATGATGTACATTTTAAATATTGTGATATATGTGTAGTTACTAGGAAAGTTGTATTATTTTTTATTAAAAACTGTCTAAAATCAACATTATCAGTTGAAAATTTAGAAACTGTAGAAATCGTCAAATGTGGAATTAGAAAATCAAGAAAATTATTAAAATTAAAACATTTATAAACTATATCAACAAATGTTTATTATTAAATATAATGTTGTGTTTTAATAAATGACGCTACAATTACGATATAGGATATAAATAAATAACGCAATATTAATCATTCGATGAATGGCGAAATGCAGCTCGGCCCAAAAATCCTTTAAGGGCGGGTGGGAGTGGGGGAGGGCGGGCTGGGTAGTCGTGTTTTTACTATTTGTACGATTTATTCTTCGTATTAATTATATCTATATTAATTATAATATAACCAAAGATTTTGCGAAGCAAAGATATAACACTCCCTATGCATGCAACGTAATTTAGTTATAGCCCCAACCGCTGCTAGCAGTAGTATCGAAATCACTGAAATAGATTTAGGTTCGGCTCTGTTTGCATACAACAATGTTTTCATTGCTCTATTAAATTACATGCAATCTAAATTAGCTTTTACTCACTAAATATATACTTATAGCATTTAAAACATACATATCATATTTGTTTGTTATATATTAGTAATGAACACTTAGTTTTCATCATATAAATATTAATTTAAAGCATATTATTTAACATTTTAAAAGTGTATAGTTAGATACGAATTTACATTATAAACAACGCATAGTTCCTAAAAGTAACCCGCTATAGGTGGCACCAGGGTATTTTGTATACAAATTCGAATTACACGATTTCGCGTAAGTGTTATATCTTTCCTTCGGAAAATCTTTGATATAACTAACTATTTATTATATATAAAAATATATTACAAAAAGGTTATATAACCTGATATTCAACTATATATACTTAAATAATTTAATAAATATTTTTTTAAATTACATTTCATATTTCAAAAGTGTAGTACGGATAGTAGACACAAATTAAATAACTATAAATAACAAAGTTCATGCGTATCTATCAAGGCGTGCGTCTCGCGAATAAATTATTTGTAGTTAATAATTACTTTGTATAGGCTCACTTCGGGATATAAAGCAGCTACAAAAAACTTAAGAATAAAACTAAATCAAACAACCCAAAAATATCAATCTGAAAATATGAATTAATCAATTAAAACGAATAGTGTATACGTTATTTTTATAAAGTTATCATTCTATATATACATGTTTTCATTTAGATTTTATTTTCGTGTGCACTAGAGCGTATAATAAACTTGCGTAACGCACGCCATGCGCGCCACTAGTGAAGTTTGCTATTTATAGATATTTAATTTGTGCCACCCGCCCGTATTCTCTTTTCAAAATATAGGTTTAAATATAAGTATAGGGATTTATGTATTAAATAATAGTTTAATATTTTTTATATTATTTAAAACTATTAAATTAATAAATATAACTTAAGTAGTAATTATGTATTTAAAGAAATATATAAATTTTAATATTTTTTAATTTAATTTTTCTATATTGTTTGTTTACATTTATTTGATTTGTTTACATATTTGATAAGTTTGCATTGGAAGATAGAGAGTGAGATCGCTTGGATATTAACAATCTTAACAAAAAAGATGCGCCTATATTTAATTCTTTAATAATAAACATCATCGATTATAGAAAAGTCTTCCTTCGTTGCGGCAAGCCATGATAACCGACGGACTCCAAATCGAAGGCATAAAGCCTCCGAACCCTGCGAATCTCATGAAGGTAACTTAACCACCCCCGTACACCCTCAATAACCCCTAACCGATACCCCCACTCCCCCCGTTTCAAGCAGCTCGTTAAACCCATCGCTAAAGTAGCCAATCGGGCCCCTACGTTAACTAAACAACAAGTTCAGGCTATGGTAACCCAGCAACGCCTCACCAATCAAAAGGTTCCAATCTATACTAACTTACCCTATATTCACTCTACAATAATACCTTTATACTAAGGCAACATTTGCAGTATTCTCTCGAGAAACCACATTTGCGAATATCGCAACCATCCAACATGTAGATCTATAAAAACGCGAATATCATATATTTAAATAGATGCGAATATAGTATAGCATCAGCTATACCGACTACTATAACGACCTCTGTATACAAACTATCTATATACTAACTTACCTATGATTATTGCTCTATTATGACTTATCAATATGTAGCAAATTCGACAACAAACTCAACAAGTGAACCGCGTCGAAGTGTCTTCAGCCAATGATAAACGACGCTACGAACCTTCGTAAGTTTACTGCTGTATTACATCATCTATTCTATTACCTAATATCATGTATTACGTCATCTATTCTATTACCTAATATCATGTATTACATCATCTATTATATTACCTAATATAATGTATTACATCATCTATTCTATTACCTAATATCATGTATTACATCATCTATTCTATTACCTAATATCATGTATTACGTCATCATTCAGTTGATCACTCTCTACATTCGACAATATTTCTAATTTAATGTATTAATGTATTTACTTTTATGTAATACATATGCATCTATGTCATCACTTCTTTTTCACTATTATGATTATTGTCTATGGAATATGAAACATGATGATGATACTTTGCTATTACAAATACCTTACTTATCCATTCGTTCTTCATCAAGATATCTCATGTGTTTAATTCTCTTATTTTAATATATCAGATTGTAAACATACAATCTGAGATAATTAAGTTTCATTATAAACCCTAACACTGGTCTATGCTGTTATTAAAACATTAATTACGAGTGTATCAATCTCTGGCTATTATTACTATGCAGGTATACTGTGTAGGTATAAGTTTGAATAATTAGTGTATTACTAGAGTTTTTGTGGAGAATTACAAGAGTTTATTATCTTATTACATTTATAGTGTTCACCTAAAATTACAAATTATAAAACCACTTGTAATTAAATAAATCGATGTAGTGGATGGATTAATGTGGTTCACCACCTCAACACCGTAACTGAGATATGTAGTGATATTGCAATAGTTCTACCACTACTACCACAGTAACACAGTCACACAACCTAGTGATATGTCACTTAACTAATGATTTGCCATGCACCCCTGTTATTACATAACATCTATTGTCTATAGGCGCGACGACGATGACATTAACGACGTAGCAACAATGGGGGGCGTCAACCTTAACGAGGAGTCGGCGGCCATCTTGGCTACGAACTCTGACCTCATATCGGGCAACATGCGCACTTGCGGCTCGGACCAGTTCTTTTTGAACACTGCCTCCCTGCAACGCAAGATTCATCTCATCTGTTAGTAGCGCCAGTGATACATCTAGCGTACACATACGTATTATAAGTGATTATGTATATTAATATGTATTATCATTAACCCTTTTTGATGTAATGATTTATTACTGACTTGGCTATAAAGATCACATAATTTCGCGCATTTTTTACTTATTTAGGCGACCTATTAATTTTATTTTAACTCAAACTATTAATAATAAGAATACAAAACTAAATATCATATTAAATATAATTTAGTACTGCATATACTGATTATATTTATAATTTTAAAAATTCAATTTATATATTTGTTATGTATATTTATATATGTTATTTTACTATAATTGTAAACATAATGTTATTTTATTAATTGAAATATCAATTTAAACTATATATACATATCGTGAACGATGTAGATAATATAAAGAGTTCTAGAATGGGTTTTAATTTTTGAGAAAATAAAACTAGATCAAAAGTTATAATAAATAAACCAAAATGTATATTATAGTTTTTTCTTATATAATTTTGAAAAATATATTTTGTTAAATAGACTTAATATAACTATATATAACTTGTGACCTATTAACTTATATTAACTAATAATTATATATGTTATGGGTAACTATTTGTTATAGGTTTTATCATAGTTTATATTACAACAACTATTATGAAGGTGAATATTTAGTAAAATATAAAAAATAAATTATAATTGAACTTTTTATTGAAAATTATAGATTTAATTAAATGTATTATCAATCTACACAAATATATATTTTAATTGAAATATGTATATCTATTGTAATATTTAGATAAACAAATTATCTCTAGAATCATCTTTAATTTATAAATTTATATTCACATACATCAAAAGATATATAAGCATATGACCAATTAACTAATTTTTAAATTTCTAATCGGCCATCATTAAATACTCTAATACACTAACAATTAAAATTACTGGGACTATTTACTATGTATTTATTTATGAGTGATTTAACCTATTTGAATATTGAAATATATGTCATACAATTATTTTAGTTTTAGAAGGTTATATGACTTTTTATTCTATTATTATAGTTTAAATTTATTATGAAATATTTTTCACATACTTTTAATAATAAATAATAATTAAATTGTACATAAAACTATACTTTTATTGAATTTTTTAGTATTTACACTAGCGATCATTAAGTTCATAACGTTCATTGATATTTATGTAAACAAATGTCAATTATACAATTTTTAAAATAAGATAAAAAATCGCTAAAACAGCTTTATTTGTACATTATATTATATAACATTATTTTATTAATTATTATTTTATATATATAATATAATATATCTCATTAAATAAACATATAACAGTATTGTTATTTTGATATAATATTAAATATTATATTATTTTGAAATTAATGCATATTTAATTTTGTATGTATATTTAATACATTGCATATTATAAGACATTTAATTAAACACATTTAATATATAATTAGCGAGACGCTGCTTCTTTAGCAATGCTATCTCGGCGCGGCTCTGTATTTAAAAGGGTTAAGCACGAGATCACTGGTATTCACAGCAACTAGTGGCTATTAGTGAATAGAGCTATGTAAGGTCTGCCACCCTCTATGATCTGTGCGTATGCAGTACAATATTGCATGTATGTTAGGAACAGTGATGATTAAAAGGGATATTTAAGTACTTCACCCCTCTCTCTCTCATCTTTGATTATAGTTAAATAATATAATCTATGTAAATATTAGTTTAATATCGAATATGTTGTATATCAATATTTCGATGCAAATATTGATATTGATTATAGTAAGTTTATTTGTTTATAGAGTATAAGAGTTCTTTGTAGTATAACAGTCGCAATACCCCTCTAGTAATGTGAACATATAAATACAAATATTGAAGTAAAGTATTTAATTTGAGCTATATCCACGCCTAAATATTTATAATTAATACTATATTTTAAACATTACATATATAATACATATATTCTAATTTGATATGCACAATCAGCAATCTCTGTGTAGACCTGTATGTATATCTAGTATGTATATCTAGTATGTATTTCTCCCCAAATCTGTCTCAGTTATTACAGTACAAGAATCACCATTTCAATGTTTAAAACAATTTTGCAGATATATTTTAATGAGTTTATTAATATTGCTTTCTTTGTCTGAGCTTAAATTAATGTTATTACTTTTAATATTTATTAGTTTCATAGATTCATCTTTATTTTATAATAAAAAATATTTTAATATTTGTCCTTTTTTTGTGATAAAATAACATATTTTCAATACTAAATTACTAATTATTTGAATTGTAAAGACATTTTCCAGGGTCACACCATTTCATTCATTTATTTAGTATATGTAAATAGGAAATTAATGATTTATTCAGTTTGTGTATATTATATATTCATGTATATGATTTATATACATATATAAAGATTATATATTGTATAACACAATGAAAGTATAAGTTTGTATTCAAACATGTTTATTTAATTCAATTTTTATGGATAATTGTCTAATACAAGTATATCATCTAGATTTATAATAAAATGTATCAATATGTTGTCATACTATCATTTACACAAGCTCTATATATTGAGCTATTTATATCATATTCATATTAAATATAGGTACCTGTAGAGAAATAATTATTGAATGTCTAAAGTTGATATTTAGTATACAATTATAAATGTCAGTAGAATTACTAAATATAATTGTATAGCGTTTATGAATAATTCACAATATAAAATGTATATAATATATTTTATATATTTATATGTACATAATAAAGTAATATATTATATAATTATATAAAAATATTAAAAATAGAAATATTAAATGTATAGAATAAAATATTTTGTAGAGTATATAAAAATGAAAAATTAATTTAAATTTATTATAAAATGAATAATATATGTATCCATCTACTTTCTAAGCAGCATACATTGATGTTGCAAAGAAACAATATTATATATATGAATACAAATAAACCCCTCAATAAAATAATTGTAAATATTATAAATAAAAGTGAGATACCCAGGACAATACAAAGTGTGAACATTTATTTGCTTGTTTTGATTAATAATTACTTAAGTTCATTATAAATACAATAACTAAATGTATTAGAACTAGTGACATCTTTATTTGCAGCTAGTTACTGTTCTACTGGGTTATAGAATCTGTGTATGTATGTGTGTGTGTGTCTACAATAAAGCTTATACCTTCATGTTGTGCATGCTAATCTAATATGTTCCTATTAAATATAAGTTGACGTGCTATAAAATACAACTATTTTCAATGAATTGATATGTAGTTTATTGTGACTTAGCCTAACTACTCTGACTACTACTATTTAGTTTACAATACAACACGAAAACTAGCATACATATATATCATTATAATTACGATATTATTTAATTAAGAATAATGTAAATGACGAAAATTGTATCTCTTATATTGATTATATTATAAATATGTTGACAAATGTGTTGAATATTTTGAAAATGATCATTATATCATTACTACTGAAATGCTACCACATCACAACTAGGTAACCAGAATGGAATATCGGACGTGCCGTCGCTGCAAGTCACACACCTCATCTCTCACGCTGTACAGGAGAAGCTACGAGCCCTCATAGAACGTCTCTCTAATCTGTCTGGTCATCGACTCGAACCGGTCAAGGTCAGTATCACCAGACCGCAGTGGTCAGATGGGGGGCTACGATGTATATTAGTGAGGGTGTTGTCGCCAAGGTTCGAAAAAAAATCGGATTTATTTGATTTTAATCGGATTTTTTTATTTATTTAATCAATTTATTTTATTTAATTCAAATAATATTTAAATTGTAAAATAATATAATAAATAGATGTTTAATTAATTATAAAAATTAAATAAATCATTTTTTATAGCCTAGACTTTGAAATTTAAATAACTATTAATGTATATTTAAATTTATAAAATTATATATAAATATTAATTATCTATAAAATTAAGTAAAGATATATAAATAAATAGAATTATATTATAATAAAAATGTGATATTGTGAATGTCTTGAATTATCTAAATTAATGTATACATTATATATTATATGCTGTTGCATAATGCAACATTAAATAATTATTATTTAATTACTTTATTATCTAGAATTATATTCAAATAATTATGCTAACATTATTAATACCCAAGCCCTGCAACTCGGGCTATTTTGTGTAATGTCGATCACGTGGTTACAAATGTAAACAGCGGCCATTGAGGATTGTAGATTTGAATTTATTTGAATTATTATAATTATTATATTTGTATTTATTATTTAACATTTTATACACCTTTTATATAACTATAGAATGCCTAATCATGGCATAATATGCGCTGTATATGGATGTAAACATTATAACACCAATAGGGAATTTCGATTTCACAGATTTCCGCTTGAAAAAAAAATGTATATAATAATATAAATTTATTTTAAATAAATATATTAAATTAAAAACTATTTATATATATATATTATATTATTACCTATATTGGACACATATATTTTATTTATAGCATAAATAATTAAAATAATATTAGAATAATTACTTTTATATTTTAATAAAATATATTTAATGAGTTATTTAACTTAATAACGTATCATTATGATTATTATAATAATAATTATAATAATTCAATTTTTAATTGATAATATATTGTAAACAGGCACACGTATTCAAAACATAATATAATGTATCATAATATGATTAACATATACTCTAGTCTTATTTAACAACGCATGCATATGTATATTTCAATCATATTGTACCATTATATATATACTGGGATGCACGAAATGTTATCAGCAAGGGGTCGGCGAGTGCGGGCGCGCATACAGCTAAAAATAGATTATATGTTTATATTCAGTGAATATTATTCACACATCAATGCATATATATATATATATATATGTCATCGATATAAAGAATTATATGTGTATACAATGTTACATTGAATGTATTAATCATACACTGCATAATTCACTATTCATACAGTGTATGATACATCTATAGATACACAGAGATTTCTAATTAGAATAAACACCCATATATATATATACAACACCCATGTGTATAACACATATATTTATATATATTTTGTTGACTTGTATTTATTTAATATTATACTTACTTAAGTGTGTATACTAGTTTATTATTTATTACATAGTATAATATAATATAATAATTGAGATTTATAGTTATATTTTTCATTAGAACAACTATCCAATGAGTATTTATATATATATATATATATATATATTTATGTGTGTGTGAGTATTTATGTGTGTGTGAGTATTTGTGTGTGTGCATGTGTGTATATATACTATATATTTTATATAAGCTTTATCAATATCGGTAGGCATTGATGCGTGAATATAAACATATAATCTATTTTTAACTGTATACGCTATGCACGACATACATAAGGCGTTCGCTGCCCGCCTCAAGTGCTAGTACAATTTTCAAAACTCTTCCCAACTAGTGCAGTAACCTATATATATACTATTTGAAGCAACATCTTATGGTAAATAAATATATATATATATATCATCATACTAATCATGGCAAATAGGTTTATCTAAATTTAATAAAGCAATATTTGAAATAATTATTATTTACATGGTTTCATAAACTCATGGATATTAACATTATATATATATATATATATATATATATTTATGTATATATATACATGTATATGTTAAATAAAGTGTGATTTTCTAATATAATATAATATATAGTTATAATTCAATGTATTCAAAGTATTAATAATTATAATGAAATTGTTTTAAGAAATTAAATATATCTATTGGAAGGCCATATATAAATTATAAAGGTAATGATATATTTTTTATGTATGACCCCCCACACCTTTTAAAAAGTATCAGAAATAATTTAAAAAATGGTTATATTTTTAACGGAAATAAAGTTTCTATGAAAAATATAGAAACATTTTATGAAGAAAAAATTAAATTTAATCTACAATTAGCCACTAAACTACAAAAAAGACATATGGAGCTTACCACATTTACAAAAATGAGAGTTGATTTAGCTGCACAAACTCTAAGTCAGTCTGTATGTTCTGGTATTAGGACATTAGTCTCTCAAGGCATATTACCTAATGAAACATTATATACAGCTGACTTTTGTAGCTTCTTTAATAATATATTTGATATTTGTAATAGTAAATCAGAGTCATCATCTAATATCTATAAAAATTCTTTAACAAAATCAAATATACCTTTACAATATTTAAAATCTAGTCTTATAGTATTAGAACATATGGAATATTTAGGTAAACGCTATATAAATAGTTTACCTTGTATTCTAGGATGGCGTTAACTATAAATAGTATTATTTGTTTATTTAATGATTTAAATGATAAATATGATTGTAATTATTTGCCACTAAATCATTGTAATCAAGATGCCGTAGAGAATTTTTTTTCGAGAATAAGATGTCGTGGAGGAAACAGGGATAATCCAAGTGTAGCTGAGTTTTTATCAGACTATAGGGCTTAAGCCCTATAAATTTAGCACTTGATTCTCTATTTATTCATAGTGAGCAAATTGCCATCTTGATGCAGGACATTTTTTATTAAAATTATCTTCTTTAAAAATGAATTCTAATATTATAACACCTAGCCCTATAACTGATAATCATTCACTCATTGTAAATTTAATTCCTAATATTGATATTTCAGAAAGTAATATGATTGTAAATATTTCTCATATAATATGTAAAAATATATATACTAAATTTAAATGTAATAATTGCTATAATATAATATATATGGAATCTACGTCGACATTTCCTGCTTCTTATTTATATTGTGTTGATAAACTAACTAATGTAAACGATAATTGTATTCCGTCATATTATTTCATTACATTTATTAATTTATTAGAATTATGTTTTCGAAATAACATTAATGAAATAATTTATAAATCTGATATCGGTATACTTTTTAAAAATATTTTATTACGTTCAACTTTAAATTTTAAATTATGAGATGAATGTAATGAAAATAGCGATTCACTTTTTTTTTTCAATTCGGATCAAATATATATTGCGTAAAGAAAATATAAATATAGTTGATGTTATATATAATAGAAAATGTAGAAAAATGCTTAAATTAAAACATATATGATATAAATGTGCATACTACATTGTTTTTGTAATTATTTATTTGATATATATATACATTTAAATATAGTATAGAAGAGTAGTTAATAGTATACTCAAAAATTTTCTGAAGGAAAGATATAACACTTACGCGAAATCGTGTAATTCGAATTTGTATACAAAATACCCTGGTGCCACCTATAGCGGGTTACTTTTAGGAACTATGCGTTGTTTATAATGTAAATTCGTATTTAACTATACACTTTTAAAATGTTAAATAATATGCTTTAAATAAATATTTATATGATGAAAACTAAGTGTTCATTACTAATATATAGCAAACAAATATGATATTTATGTTTTAAATGCTATAAATATATATTTAGTAAGTAAAAGTTAATTTATATTGCATGTAATTTAATAGAGCAATGAAAACATTGTTGTATGCAAACAGATCCGAACCTAAATCTATTTCAGTGATTTCGATACTACTGCTAGCAGCGGTTGGGGATATTACTAAATTACGTTGCATGCATAGGGAGTGTTATATCTTTGCTTCGCAAAATCTTTGATATACTACTATTCTATTTTAATTATTTATAATACATTAATAATATAGATTATATAATATAAGCATATGATATATGGTACATATTTAAATTGATATATTATTTTCATTTCTTTGACTATATATCTAATACATAACATATTTTAAATTTATGAATACTATATTATATAGTATTATATATGAATACTATATTATATAGTCTATATAGGCTAATAGATGTTATTATAATAAAGTATAATACAGTTTATACTTATATATTTAATATATCTTAACAAATAATTTGTATTCTTATAAATATTATATAGGCTAATAAAGTGTTTTTATAAAACTAGCCTAAATAAATTTAGATTGATATATATATACTATATATGATGAACTATTTATAATTTAATAATGTATATAACTTTAGTTTATATTATTATCCTGATCAACTTTGTTTGCATAGAATTTCGGTGTGTCTATAATGTCTTGTTATTTAATAATCATTAATAAATATTTAAAATAATGTGTGAAAAACAAAATATTGAATAAAAATCTAATTGCCGAAATATCTATCTGACCATTCTTTTTATCATAACTTTTTTATTATTAAATATATCAAAAAAGTAAAATATGAAACTTATATTACTTTTTCATCCTCTTTCCAATGGTATTAATAATTGTATTCTAGCTACAAAATAAAAAATCTCATTTCTATACCTATATTTAATATAATATTATATAGTATATAATAATGAATTATCATTATAATTAAACATACACTATACATTATGGTTTTCTTTATAATATATTTTATATATATGTAATAAATACACTTTATTATAAATTAATATTAATATATAATAAAACCATACATAGTTATTTTAATGTTATATTCAATGTATATTCCAATATAATGGAAATTATTAATTCTAAGAATATCGGATTATCATGATACATTCCGTAATAATCAAATTGTATCTATTCAATATTATTCATATATATTTTATTCTATAGTACATTATTTATTTAATTATTATTAATATAAATACATCTTTATAATTAATAATCATAGTGCATAACATCATTTTAATTTATAAAAAATACAATATAATTTTTAAATTCAAAAATATTTGATATACAATCCTCAATGGCGGCTTGTTTACAAATTACATCACGTGATATAGAAAATAGCATTACACCGATTTGCATGTAATTATATCGGAGTTGCAGGGCTTGGATTAATACAAGAAATCAAATAAAAACGTTTTTGATAATTTAAATAAATTACTTTATATTAAAATATTTGTACATAAATACAAGCTTTGCAGCTTTATTAACTCCTAGAGACTCCAATTTATTAATTTTGAATGCACCAATATTTGTTGGATTTTATATAGAAAAAAATAAAATTATATCTTTCATTATATATTTTTCCTTTGATGTTTATGAATCATAATTGATGATAAATATAGATATATATATATATATATATAATTCTCATTTATTTATATATTAATGATATAACATAGCATCCCATATCCATAAGGTCATCATTAATATAATTATTATATTATAAAAATCATGTTCTAATAATTATATAATATACTTTGAAAAATATTGATTTAAATCAAAAAAAATATTATTTTTTTAGGCTGATTTAAATCATTCGAACCCTGGTTGTCACAGTCAATTAACAGATTTTATCTTGGCAGAATACAACAATCTATGGACAACATAGTTTCGTAGAATTAGAGCAGAATGTACGCTGATAAATCGTTGTAGATTATACTTGGGAAGACATGCCCTTAGTCATGTGACCTGATGAGAATATTGTGGGGGAACATGTGACTTTCATGTACACGACTTCTTACATCTATAGCAGTCCAATCTGGCATCTAGATAACCCTCCTCTCATAGTTCATCCTTTCCTTTGTTCCTTCTTCCATTCTATAGAGATGGGCCTTGAGAGGATACCTGAATGAGACCTAACCACGCCCACATTCACACACTGTAGATGCATAACCACCCCCACATTCACACACACTAGATGTCTAACCACGCCCACATTCACACACAGTAGATGCCTAACCACGCCCACATTCACACACTGTAGATGTCTAACCACGCCCACATTCACACACAGTTGGTGCCTAACCATGAGATAGCCTGTGAAGTTCGACCTCAACTAAAGTTCCTGGAAGAGTTGGACAAACTGGAACAGAAGCGCCATGAAGAGAATGAGCGTGAAGTTCTATTACGAGCCGCTAGGTCAAGGTCAAAACAAGATGACCCCGAACAACTTAAACTCAAGGAGAAGGCAAAAGCTGTAAGTCTATATCAATATTCATAATATGCTATAATTATAATGTGTTCAGTAATAATAGTATACTAAACATAATAAGCTACTAATTCACTCTATACTATATTATGTTAAATATTTATGAAATCAATCATGAAAGGCATTTTTTCATCAATATTTTTTATCAAACAAATTATTTTATTAAAATATCCAAAGATAATTATTTATAAACAAAATGATGTATTATATTTCATTCAAAATTAACTACTCTCCGCGCTCATATATTATAAATATAAGCCCGTAAAAAACTGATTTGAAAGATTAAGTATAATTTATACCTTATACCTACTAATGTAGCTTAGAAAATTAGAGATTGTGATAGGTTTAAATGATATCTACATAATAACAAATATATTGTTATTTCATACTCAATTGAAAAAGTTATCTACTAGTTTTTAGTATACCCATACTGTATAATTTAATACACATAAAATAATACCTTAGAAGCTTATATATCTGAACTTTTTTTAAATATTTGTATGCTATATCTAAAACACAATAGATATTGATTCCTTTGATGAATCTTTATATAATTTTCAGAGTAAATACCTAATATATAGCTAATACAATATTACAATATTTAATTGTGTAATATAATTGTAGATACTGTCAGTATGATAATTATGTTTCAACAGGCAAAAAGATATATCTTATATTTGTTTTCAGTAAAAATTTCTAGATATACTTTTTAATATTTTATTATTAATATACGATAATTGTAAGGGCAAATACTTATAGATATTGATATTATCAATGTAATAAACAAAACACAAAATTATTTGTTAACCAATATCAAAAGCTATCGGTATTCTATTAGCCATCTTAACTCCCTATCTTTAACATGTAACACCCTGAACGCAATGCCTTAATCTAATAGAGCTATACAATGTATTTCTTGATTGACAATGCCTACTGATTGATTGACAGCTACAACAACAAGAACTAGAGGAGATGAGACACCGTGAAGCTAATCTTACCGCTATGGCTGCAATAGGAACCAGAAAGAAAGCCTCTCTAAATGATACTACGGTAAGTGGGTTTCTGTATATAACAACTATTATTATTTCATAGACATTAATGTTGACATTTAATTATAAATGTATTCCTAATAACACTATTGCAACTACTACGTATATGACAACGTTTTATTTCACATTTTTTACCCTTTATTTGTATTCATTTTCTACTTCTACTACTGCTACTATAAATTAACTTACCACAATAATAATTTACAGGCAGATTCTGGAGATTTAGGGAGATCAGTTAGTTTTTACATAAATTATTTAACTAATTATATAATTTAAATGTAAATGTTTGAATTGATAATAATTTATTCAGATATGTGATATATGTAATCTTCTAAGAGATTCGTAATATACAAATAACAGTAGATATTATTAAGAAATGAAAGAAATATTTCTAAACTAAATATTTTATATTTATTCTAATTTTATTAAAATTATTTTAAAACCGTAGTTCAGTTCATATATACTTGCACACACACCTGCACACATCACTCACACTCATACACACACTATCTACTACCCTTAGGTTCTGAAAGAGAGGGTGAAACGTGTCAGTCTCAAAGATCTTCAGTTTATCCTCGAACACGACAAACACTATCGCCAGGGCGCATTCCTCTACCGGTCCTACTTCAAACCTTAGCTCCGCCCCCCTCCCTCCAAGCCCCTCCCCCCCACCTCCAAGCCCCTCCCCCACAGCCGCCGCCACACTATCTGTGATAACAACAACCGATATCAGTACACGATGCCGCCCACAACAACACCACAACTGTACATACACATTGAACGTGGTACTGTGTTGTCACCTTCAAGGTCATCATTGCTAGGACACAAGTACACACATACTCTACCGCCACCAATTTATTTATTTTTTTACTCGAGATTAAATATAATTCTGTTGCAGCAGCAGCAGCGTTGTTCTGATATCTGGTACAACGTGTACAATGTGTACATACCATGCAACGTGTACATAAACATCCGTGTGCGCGCGCACGTATATCAATGTCAATTTGTAAATATAACCATTTGAATAGTATACACGGCCTTTACGATAATATGCAAATAAATTTATCAATTATTTACTGCGAGAGTTTATAATCTTTAAATATTGGTAGTGTTTATCCCATCAGTCTTAACTCTAGATATATATTAATATATATATATATATATATTTATTAACTGCCTGTATGGCTCAGTTGGCTAAGGTGTCAGACAAACAAGCTGTAGGATGTGGGTACGAGCCCCGTCCGCACCATTAAAATAGGTCTTAAAATATTATTTAGAAGTGATCTTATATAATTGTGTATAAATAAATGATCGGCTCTCGTTAAAACCATGGATGCCTTAACATGAGAGTGGCTTCGAAGGGACATTAGAGCCATATATGGTTATAAGTGAAAATTCATCTAGGTTCCAGGATGTGATGAAATATATCAGTATCGTGTATCAATTACCCTGATCATGCCTTATAATCAATATAAATTATGTAGACATGATATAAATATAGAATATTATTAACCAAATAGAAACTAAAATATAGCATAGAACAAATTATTAATATGATAGTAATTTTAAAAGGTGAGATTAAATATATAATATTTCATGAATAATTAATACTAATAGAATGATATGGTATACTTGTATTTAAGTTTATTTAAACTTTATACTTTATTATTGTAAAGTATATTATTATTATTATAAATTATATTATGTGTAATGAATGAGAGATAGTTGTAATATATTTAAAAGTTTAAGGCACCTAAATGATGTAATTAATTGCCACCCTCCATTAGATCTATCCGGTCCAAATTAGGTCCCTTAATATATTCATAAACCTAAAGATTAATAGCAGCTTGTAATACAAATATTGTTTGTCATTATTACTTTATTTCCTTCCAGTTTATTTTATTATTTTAAATGTTAAGTCTTACCTACTTTTATTATTTGTATTTCTATAAATACACTTTTGAGAAATCATTTATGATATATTTAAGTGTTTAAATAAACATTCATTCAATCAATCAATATATATATAGAATATATATTATACGTTAAAAGTTTACAAAGGAAATCATCAAGGTTTAAATGTGGTATGTCCTACATATATGTCCTGTAACAGACACTATCCTCGACCATCATATTTAGAAAAGGGTCTAATTCATGTGATATCGTTGATGATAATAATATAAACAAACATTAAATCACCAACACCTCGATGTTCTGCTCTCATTGAAATATAAGTACACATAACATAATAGGCTATACCTTGTGATAAGTTATATATAATTTAATAAGTGCGTACAAAATTTATATAATTAAGATTGTATAAATGAAATAATCATTTGCGACTCATATTATAATTACTATTTAATTTAATAAATGTGTACACAATTTATATTAATAATTAAAATTATAAAATTATGATATTTATTTATAAAGAAAGACAATTTATTAAATATTAATTAAATAATTATTTTGTCATTCAAATCGTCGATGTTATCCTAGGTAATAGTTGGAGTGACATAGGAATTAATAATACAATACAAATAATACAAATATATTGTTAACATTGTTTATACATAATTGTAATCAAATAAAAATCCATTAAAATATATTAGTATACATTTTAAAATCAATTGATATCGACTTATCTGTTAATTTTAAAATAATCTATATTTCAACTAATAATGTTAAGTAGGTAAACCTATACTATAGGTGTTGTTTAATATATTAAATTGGATTATACTATTAGATTTTAAAAAGTTATAGTCTCCTAATTTTTGTGGGAGCCATTAACAATTTTAATTTTTGTTTAATTGTTCATTACAATTTTTCTGATAACATTTTGAAAAAAAAATGTATCCCCTAAAAAATTATTATACACTAAACAATTATAATGCTAAATGACTTTTAGTATTTTAGATATAGTATAAGTTTTTGTAAAAGTGGCTCAAATCCAATCCCATCAAGTTAACCAACTTGATCAACTTATAAGATGGGATTATAATCCCACCTCGATACTATAGTAACTATAGTAACTATAATAGTTGATATATCAACTACATATTTAATTAAACAGTTATATTTGAATATTTAATATTATATTATGGTCACTAATTAATAATCTATATTGAATATAAAAAATATATTAAATATTTATCTTAGTTTTCTCTTTTATTTTTCATTTGATACCAGGTGGCGTTATTAAAATAAATACGAATTCGAAATCCGAAATTAAACTTTTATAATCAATGGCTATTATTTTTTTGTTTTATAACTAAACTTATTGTTTACTATACACATAATTAATTATACAAAACCTTTTTTTCAAAATATATATATTTCCAATAATATAGAGTATTTAATTTGTATTGTGAATTATACTTACATTAGACTGATTACAGTACTTTACATTGAATAAGTAATATAATTGAAACGATAATTATTTAAAAATTTATTTTAAGTTTAACAATGGAAAATATATTAGAATCATTCGTCGCATCACAAAAGAACATTACAGAAAAAGAAGATAATGTCACGCAACAACATGGATCATATATCGGTAACATCGGGGGATTACCGAACGAGAACGAAATGACAAAAGTTGTTTTAGTTTTACCAATGCAATGTGAATGGCAATTATGCAATATTTGTTTTACTTCTATTAACGCCTACCAAATGCATACATTGGATCATTTGAATGAATTGACACATGCTAATCAAATATCAGGAGAATCATCATGTTAGCACAATTATATAGTATATATAATAGATAATTATGATTTAATCTTAGATTAGATTCATTTATTTATTAAAATTAAAATGAAAGTACATTTATTAAATGATTTAATGTAAGATTATCAGATCATTATACTAATTATTATGTACTACATGGTCAAACCATATAAATAAAGTGGATAATCAATTGAATGTAGTGTATGACACTATCCGCTACGGGCGCTGCAGTCGAAACGCACTATCTGGCTCACTACTTTTTATTTATAATAATATTTATGTATACATATAATATATGTATACATAAATATTATTATAAATAAAAAGTAGTATATGATATATCTATTGATTATTACTATAAATTGTAATATCTATACTAAAAATAAAATTATATATTTAAAATACATCATATCAACATTCCTCGTAATTTTGTGTATTTAAATTGAAGATATCATATTATTTTATTGATATGCATAATCTAAATCCATTGGTATAGGTAGAATTCACTTTAATCTATTTCGAAGAAAAGCCTACTGTTTTAATATTTGACATACATAATATGACTAATATCCAATCAAAATGGTAACCAGTCACTTCTTCCGAAAGTCACTTCATCCCAAATCAAAAAGTCACCTCGTCCGATAAATAAAGTCACTTCGTCCGCTAAATAAAGCCACTTCGTCCAATATTGTTAAGCGAGTCACTTCTTCCGAAAAATCGAGTCACTTCGTCCGAAAATTTAAAAAGCTTATAAAGATACGAAAATATTATTTTATAATTTATTAAACAGGAAGATATTTACCAAAATGATATAATTTATATTACACAACTAACCATACTTTCAAATTCTAAACTTTTATAATATAATTTATTTAGAATTTTTCTTATTTTTATTTATATTAAGTTAAAGTTATTATTTCTCTTATAAGATTATATGTTAAATTTCCCATACGTTGAAATTCTAACTTTAGTCTAAATTTGGTAACAATATATATTTACAGTGATGGACACCGATCCTTTTTTTGAATCGGCCATCTTAATATGGATTCCCGATAATTTCCCTGATCCCGATCCTCAGTGCGTTATCTGATCCTCGTGATGATTTATCGATCGCTCACTGTAGTACGTTACCCGATCCTATCCCGATCTCGATTATAAGTTTCTTACTAGAACTCGATCATAATTGTGTATATATTTAATTTAGGTATACCTATATCTAAATAAGTTATCATAATAGCTATCATGTATATCATTAATAATGGATATACATGATATGGACCATTATATGTAATTATTACATAATGTAAAGTATACTTAATATATGTATAGTTACATATATTATAGTTCCATATGGCACTATAATACTATAACATATTATATAATATATACATTGCATGGTTCTATTCCCTGTAAATCGAGTACAAATCGGTTGTGCAGTGCTTCACCAGATGCGGGTATGTGAGCTAAATTGTAATTAACAATTCTAAATATAGATTTTGGTCATACTATAAATAACATCATAGGTATGAGCGCAACTTGCATACATGTAGCATCATGAATTATTATGTCATTAGTTTCCATTATATGTTATATTTATACCAGTGTTCCATAGGTTATTACCGCCTATGGTAATAACCGCGGTAATAACCGGTAATAACCTGTCCGGTAAAAACAGGTTTTTACCATGGTAAAAACCTAGTGTTGTCTATATAATTAAATATAATATTATCTATATTATATTAAACCTATTAGTGTCTATATAATTTACAATTATATATTATTTATAGATTTTATATTTAATAGATAATATACAATTATAAAAAGTTAAATAATACTACATTAAAATCAATATTATAAGATTTTTTATATTAAAAAAAAAACTTTATTAATTTTGACTCTATGTAAAGAAAACATTTTAAAAATAAATAATATGATATTGAAATAAATGAGTAAATAAGTCAATATATATATATATATATATAAAATATTGAATATAATAATATATTTATTTTTGCATTAGTAAAAGGAAAGCCCATTCACACCAAATAAAGCGAGCGATTTTTCACCGATATGCGCAGTAACGAAATCGTCGAGAAATAGTTAAATATTTAGAGATATCTTGAAATGATGAATAGTGATATTGTCACGATATCGATGATATATTGGTGATATATCGGTAGGGGTGTAGCACAGAGAGAGAGAGAGAAAAATCCGTACGATATTGGTGAAAAATCGGCCAACTTTTTTGGTGTGACAGGGACTTAATATTGTAAAAAATAATATATATATTAAACAATAGAACTAATAATATTTTCATTGAGAAATTATTTGAATGTATTCATTATTTGATTTTATACCATGATATTTAATTAAATATATTAAATATATCTATATATATTGTTAATTATATATACTGAATAGAATATTTATTTTTATATATATGAAATTAAATATAGTTTTTACAAATATTTTTTACAATACTGTATAACTATTTAGTAATATTTTCATTGTGTAATTTTATGAATATATAACACAGTATGATTTTATTTCATTTATAAAATATATCCAATTACATCAACTTGTTAATTTTACAATATAAGGGTGGCAGACCTCAAAATCCAGTTGGATTTAAAATAATAAATGTACTATAAATGGCATAATAAAGCAGACAAATGTTGACAAATTTTCAAATAAATCTGCTAGATTAATTAGCCATAACATTTATATATAAATGAATCAATATTACTTTAAATTTCAATATACATTTTTTTTAAAGGAATTATCATTAATATTAAAACGCCTTGTTAATTCAGATATGGCTAGGTCATATAAGGCATAATGTTTAGTCCTAATGATAATATATAATATATTATTTTAATATTTGTTTCGATAATTATAATTTACCTGAAATATGAATGTACCCAAGTTAATTAAATCAGTAAGATCATTGTTGTATAAAGCATATCTAAATTTAGTAATACATATATTATATTGTTGAAATTAAATATTATTTATATATTATTTTGTTTACCTTTTAGGTCGTATAGTTCTCTTGGTTTTGATATGTCATCTAAATTTAATCAGAAATACGTAATTTAACATCATTTAATAAATTATAACAATTGTCTCTTTGCAAGTATAACTGTTAGATTCAAAATCGTATTTCCATTAATCATTGTATCATTATAAGATCTGCAAAGAATTTGTTGTTCGGTAGTAGTACTTTTTACATTTTCGAAATTCACCTAATGTTTCTAAGATCAACTCATATTTATCAAGGAATTTTTGGATCAAGTCTTTTCTTATTGTCCATCTTGTTGGACATAATGGGCTAATGACGTTAGCTGAATTGCTAATTATGTTAAACACATTTCTGTACTTTATTGTGTTATTGAATAGATTTCCTATATTGTTTACCAATTGCATATCGCGAATTATTGATTTATCACTTGAAATAGACTGAGCAATTAAATTAATCCTATGAGCACCATAGTGTGTATAGAAAGCTAATGGATAGTCATTTAGCATTTTAGCTTGTATTAATAATTCCATTAAAAATTCCTAAAATGTTATAAAATATATATTGTTTTTAAAATATATGTAATATATTTACCTGCCATATTTGAAGCACCATCATATGATTGCCTTCGACAATTATTAAAATCCAGCTGATATCTAATCATGGTATCTTTAAGCATATTTTATATAATTTTATCGGATGTTTCAAAAATGCTATATAAGCCCAAGAAAAATGCATGAATTTCAAGATAATTATCTACATATCGAATATATATACTCATCTTAAATCTTGCGTCCCATCGCACAATATACTAACAATTCCTAAAGTTATATATACATATTTATTCATATATATATACATATTTATATTATACTCAATAATTAATACATATATTTTACTTACCTTTCTTTCTGAATATTTGTCATCAATATTATTTGAATTTTTCTTTGGAATAAATTTAAAATTTCATTCTGAATCTGCCAGCTCATCATATTTCTTTTATTAGAATTTAGTTTAAGTATCCAATATAAAAACAATGTTGTAATTTGCCGCATACTTCAGTATTTCAATACAATTTCCCTCATTATGTTCTTTTCCACGAAGTGAGATATTCTGTTTCCCAAAAGTTTAATTGTTGACAAAATAATTTCCAGACACATACCAATTTTTTCATTTGTATAATATTGATTGTATCTATAGTATGTATGATTGATTCAGAAAATATAGCCGTTGCCAGCCTGTGCATGTCGGATTGTTCATTTCTCCGAAAATTGTCCAGTTATTTGTTCCAATTTCGGAAACCAGTTGTTTTGAATGTAGATTCACTTTTTTTTTATAATTTCAATTTATTTATATTATGGGTTAAGTCTTATTAATATTTGCTAAACTACTATATGATAATAGTTGCTTACCTTACGAGGGTTGACCGGATAATATAGTTATATGTATATGTTTATCTAATTTAATTCATATATCATTGTTGATTGCTGGCCAATATGCAATGTCTCTTAAACAATGCCTACAGGCACCAATACCACCGTGAGCCAGCCGCATGTGCTTCTTTTCTTAGTGTTTTTGGTTCAATTAACAATTGATCTTTAAACATTAAACCGTCTATGTATGTAATTGTATTTCTTATCGAATAATAGGCCATTATAGTTTCCTGTATTTCATATGCTATAAGTTTTTTGCAAATATCACCTTTGCCCGTTTGGTCTTTTAATTTATTTCTTTTTCTTCTGTTATTGCTAACGTAATTCACTACTTCAGGTAATAAGTCATTTTCTTCTTTTTCTATTTTAACATCTCTAGATAATGTATCCGCGTATCGAACTTCAGTTCCTGTCAGACATTTTGATGCATAAGCCGCCGGACTGTTTAAGTAACACCGAGCCTAGTCTGTATTCGAGTCTGTATTCGAGTCTGTATTCGAGTCTGTATTCGAGTCTGTATTCGAGTCTGTATTTGGAGTTTATTTCTTCCTTAGCCTGCATTGTATCGCGTTGTTGTTTTCCTTGTTATAATTCATTACGGTACTGGTGGTCTTGATCAGTTTCATTGGAATCTGGTTCACTTTCATCGAAGTCCGGTTCACTCTTGACCTCATGCTCTAGAAGGAATTTTCTGTTTCTCTTAACAGATTTACATCCATGTGATCCGTGTGATCCGACGCATGGAGAATTTTAGAATTTTTCTAGAATATCTTTCTTTATTATAATTTTAAACGAAAGCTATCTTAATATGTTAATATTCTCCTCCATTGCATATGTATCTCGCCTGGGTTGGCCGGATAATATAGTTATATGTATGGCGAATTTTCTAGAATATCTTTCTTTTTTTTTACTATAAATGACGACTTTTTTAATATGTTCATATTCTCATCCATTGCATATGTATCTCGCCTGGGTTGACCGGATAATATAGTTATATGTATATGTTTATCTAATTCAATTCAATCGCAGACGCCTCAATATTTAAAATGTTATTTATATCCTGCATCAATATACTTTTACAATCTTTGATTCTAGACATTATTGAATACCGTCACAATTTTCATCTAGATTAATGCAATCTATACATAATATCTTTTGAATTGTTCCTTTTATTCCATTGAACATTACATACCATTTATCTTGGAAATATGCTGTTTTATTATTTCCCCGAGTGCATTTAAGGATGATATATGCTTTAAGCTGATATTTAATTATGTTCTTATTTATTATTATTGATTCGTTTTATTTTAGTTGTTTCTCTTTAGGTTTGTCTAAGTATTGTTGAAGTGACTTAACTTCTGGCGAAGTAACTACTTGACTGAAGTGTCTTGACACCTTTACAATATTCAAATAAATTTAAAAAATGTATTTATTTTAATTATTTCTCTGAATTAATCATTAATATAAATACTTTATAAATAGCAAATCACATATCCATTAACGTTCATTTTTTGGACATTATTTCTTTATTAAAGTAATTCTTAGTTTAAGGGGGATCCCGCACATTTTAAAGTATTGATAATTTATTTTTTTTCATATTTTTTTATGCCATAAAAACCCAACAAATACTTATTGTAGTGTTTTTTAGTATCTGTAAACAAATTAGACATGAATTGAGTCTAGAAATGGCATACAAATGTGTTTTTTGACGATACTATCCACAAAAATTAGCTTATTATTTTATTTATAATGAAATCAATATCTATAACTAGTATATTTTATTTTATTAAGTTTTATAACTTATAATTTGCCGATTTATAAAAAATAAAAAGTAGATTGTTTATGTTGAATTAGTCTGTTATTTTATTTATATAAAAACAAAGTCATGTGATATTACTTTCCAATTAGAAGGCAGAACACAGACGCTTACATTATTACTTTGTAATTATATATAAATATTTTCAATAATATAATTAACATTTTATTTTATTTCTAGTGTAATTATGTATATTTATCAAAGATAATAATTATTGTATATTATCTTTATATATATAATATGAGTCAATTACTGAATAATTATAATTGATAAGATAATGCTATTATATTATATTCAATATTACATTTTACCTAGTGCGAAATAATTATTCTGAGAAAACAGCGTTTGAATAGAATAGAATAATATTTTCATTGAGAAATTATTTCAATGTATGCATTGTTTGATTAATACCATGATATTTAAATAGATATTGTTAATTATATATATATATATATATATATATATATATATATATATATATATATATATATATGTATATATATATAAATATATATATAGTTTAATATTTGTAATACATTTTGTCTTTACTCAGACTTTTACATTAATGTCTTCTTTTATCCATATTTTATACTATAATTACGTTTCGATTTATCAACATAGAAAAAACTAATAAGTATTTGTAAACTATCTAAATATTTGTTACTTTGTGTAGATAATTTATAAATTTATTTTTGAATATTTGCCAATATACATATATATTATTCTTTATATTAATTGTCATATATTTACTTTTCTTAACCTTTCTTGTCTGTTTTTAGTTTTAGTTTTCTTTATGTTTACATATTACATGATGATTTTTGATCATTTTTTCAAGTCCTTCACGAGTACAATTATTTGATCTTATCCATAATCGAATTTAGTGTAAAAAGGAAGTCAACTTACGTATATCTTTATGTTATATATAGTTTATTCTTTTTTTTCAGGAATTTATTATTCCAATTATAATTGTACTTTTTAGGACTTGTCAGAATGATAAGGGTAATTGTCTCGATAAGCTCTGCTTCTACAATTACCCGGTTGTTAAAATCAAATCTGATAATAATAATAATGATATATATATATATATATCTTATCCACTTTCTTTATATCGATGACATAAACCTATTATAACTAATTACTATAATAATTATAATCTATACATACAATGACTCAACTTAATATCAGGGACATGTTTGTGGAAGGATTGCGAAGGTCCAACTTTCACGGAATACAAGTTCATGTTACTGCATCTCTACTATCACACATTTCACACTAAAATCAAACAAATAGGATATCAAATTTCCATCAAGGTACGTCGTATTAATTAGATAAAGTATAAGATAGTTAACTTCACGCGCGCATCATTATAACACTTATAGAAATATACAGCCGAAAGTGTAAATATTTGCTAACGATAATATACTATTTATTTTTATATTTTTTTTTTATATACGTTATATAATTATATGTTTATATATAATTATATCTTTTTTTATATATAACCAGTAATTAAATAAACTTTTGATCTATCTATCTATCTATCTATCTATCTATACGTTATTGAAATGAACAACGAATAATACGAAATTAAAACATGTAACTAAGTGGTGCGTTGTCTCACACCATTAATTAATTTAATAAAATGGGTCTTAAAAAATTTAGAAGTGATATTATATAATTGTGTATAAATAAATGATCGGCTCTCGTTAAAACCATAGATGCCTTAACATGAGAGCGGCTTCGAAGTGACATTAGAGCCATATATATGGTTATATGTGAAAACTTCATCTAAGTTCCTGGATGGGATGAAAGGACTCCCCCAAATAACAATAACATTAACACACTCTCTTTATAGAGAAATTTACCCACCTGTAAGATGGAGACGGACTGTCGCAATATTCTGCCTACACTGAACGCAACGTTACTGTGCAGATGGCGCGATTGTGGTGTTAGTAATTCACTCTCTTATAATCATTGTAATCTACTGTAATACATTATAATCAATACCGTTTATAGTATATAGAGTATAATCTCACTGGTATTATTAATATAATATATACATTATTTAATAATTTTTTCAATCATTTATTTATATAGAAATATCTTAATATGCTGGAGTAATTCCCCTTAATTACATTATGGGGACGTGTGACGTTTGAAAGTTTACATGTAAACAATAGGGGAAAGGTCTGTTTTTAAAGACTGAACTTTTTTATTTATGTTTATTTTTTTATAATTTTTATAATTAATACTTAGTTGCATTATATTTACATATATAATAAATATTATATTATAAAAAAATAATAATCATAAAACAAAGTTTTAAACATTTAACATCATAGCCATTGTGTTACCTTTTACATATAAACTCGTGAGCGTAATACGTGAGACCCCTTAATCATCTTATAGTTAACACATATAATGTCAGTGATACATTCTTAAGAATTATTGATTGATTAAACCTTTATATTAAAACATATATATTTATTAATTTTTAAATTAAGAAGTGTTTCAGCCCATAATGCAATATGGAAGGTATGTGTAATGTGACCTCGGACTCATTGTAACCTTGACCTCAGTGTAACTTTGGATTCAGTATAACCTTCAACAGGTGTAAACAGACACATAAGAGGCTCGCATGATTCTCTTATCTCCATTAGTTGTTCACATTACGAGAATATCATTCTATAATGCATTCATTCATAATATAGTTAATTATTACACATAGTATCAGAGAGGGGTTTTTTAAAATTTAAAATAGCTTACTCGTTGAATTTGTATTTAAATAATGAATCATAGACATGGACTATTCTATTATCATTGACCCCTGCAGACTGAGTTCTACAACGTGGTGCTGTTCTATTCACACGTCAGGGATCACACCTGTAACAAGACCACAGACCTGCAACGCACCGAGGGCTTCGTGTGCAAGTGGGATGGTTAGCTGATAGCTGATACCTTACAGTGTAGTTATAGGTTTAGTTTCTGGTGATTACATTTACTTTAATTGAAAATATCTCACTATTATTGATATAATCATATATATATATATATATAGAATCATTTATATACATAATCTAAAACCATAGATATAGATAGAAGTCTATTCTATCTCAATACAAATTTTGTATTCTACATATATATATAATATGACTAATATCCAATAAAAATCGATGATGCCATATTGTGATCACCTAAAGTTTCACCCCCACCCCTCCTCTAACCCTCCCCCCTCCTCTCACACCCTTCACACCCCCTCAACCCTCCCCAGATTGCCAGGTAGTAATGAAGACTGTAAGCAAGCTACGAGATCACCTAAAGTCTCACCCCCACCCCTCCCCCCTCACCCCACCCCCTCCCTCACCCCCCTCAACCCCACTCACCCCTCCCCCCTCACCACTCACCCCACCCCCTCCCTCATCCCCCTCAACCCCCCTCACCCCTCCCCCAGATTGCCAGGTAGTCATGAAGACTGTAAGCAAGCTACGCGATCACCTTAAGTCTCACCCTCCACCCCTCCCCCCTCACCCCACCGCCTCCCTCCCTAGACTGCCAGGTAGTCATGAAGACTGTAAGTAAGCTACGCGACCACTTAAAGTCTCACACGAAACAGAAGGACGCGGCATGTCCTACCTGTGGCAGTCTCTTTGCCACGAAGCCCCGCTATATTGATCATGTTCACAGGCAAAACCCTACCGGTCAGTTCATATACACCCTGTAGTGCTTATTCACCCCGTAGTAGGCTCTATACACCCTGTAGTGCCTATACACCCCGTAGTAGGCTCTATACACCCTGTAGTGCCTATACACCCTGTAGTGCTTATTCACCCCGTAGTAGGCTCTATACACCCTGTAGTGCCTATACACCCTGTAGTGCCTATACACCCTGTAGTGCCTATACACCCTGTAGTGCCTATACACCCTGTAGTGCCTATACACCCTGTAGTGCCTATACACCCTGTAGTGCCTATACACCCTGTAGTGCCTATACACCCTGTAGTGCCTATACACCCTGTAGTGCCTATACACCCTGTAGTGCCTATACACCCTGTAGTGCCTATACACCCTGTAGTGCTTATTCACCCCGTAGTAGGCTCTATACACCCTGTAGTGCCTATACACCCTGTAGTGCCTATATACCCTGTAGTGCCTATACACCCTGTAGTGCCTATACACCCTGTAGTGCCTATACACCCCGTAGTGCCTATTCACCCTGTAGTGCCTATACACCCTGTAGTGCCTATACACCCTGTAGTGCCTATTCACCCCGTAGTAGGCTCTATACACCCTGTAGTGCCTATTCACCCCGTAGTAGGCTCTATACACCCTGTAGTGCCTATACACCCTGTAGTGCCTATTCACCCTGTAGTGCCTATACACCCTGTAGTGCCTATACACCCTGTAGTGCCTATTCACCCTGTAGTGCCTATACACCCTGTAGTGCCTATACACCCTGTAGTGCCTATTCACCCTGTAGTGCCTATACACCCTGTAGTGCCTATACACCCTGTAGTGCCTATACACCCTGTAGTGCCTATTCACCCTGTAGTGCTTATTCACCCTGTAGTGGGCTCTATACACCCTGTAGTGCCTATACACCCTGTAGTGCCTATACACCCTGTAGTGCCTATACACCCTGTAGTGCCTATACACCCTGTAGTGCCTATACACCCTGTAGTGCCTATACACCCTGTAGTGCCTATACACCCTGTAGTGCCTATACACCCTGTAGTAGGCTCTATACACCCTGTAGTGCCTATACACCCTGTAGTGGGCTCTATACACCCTGTAGTGCCTATACACCCTGTAGTAGGCTCTATACACCCTGTAGTGCCTATACACCCTGTAGTGCCTATACACCCTGTAGTGCCTATACACCCTGTAGTGCCTATACACCCTGTAGTGCTTATACACCCTGTAGTGCCTATACACCCTGTAGTGCTTATTCACCCCGTAGTAGGCTCTATACACCCTGTAGTGCCTATACACCCCGTAGTAGGCTCTATACACCCTGTAGTGCCTATACACCCTGTAGTGCCTATACACCCTGTAGTGCCTATACACCCTGTAGTGCCTATACACCCTGTAGTGCCTATACACCCTGTAGTGCCTATACACCCTGTAGTGCCTATTCACCCTGTAGTGCTTATTCACCCTGTAGTGGGCTCTATACACCCTGTAGTGCCTATACACCCTGTAGTGCCTATACACCCTGTAGTGCCTATTCACCCCGTAGTGCCTATACACCCTGTAGTGCCTATTCACCCCGTAGTAGGCTCTATACACCCTGTAGTGCCTATACACCCTGTAGTGCCTATACACCCTGTAGTGCCTATACACCCTGTAGTAGGCTCTATACACCCTGTAGTGCCTATTCACCCCGTAGTAGGCTCTATTCACCCTGTAGTGCCTATACACCCTGTAGTGCCTATACACCCTGTAGTGCCTATACACCCTGTAGTGCCTATACACCCTGTAGTGCCTATTCACCCCGTAGTGCCTATACACCCTGTAGTGCCTATTCACCCCGTAGTAGGCTCTATACACCCTGTAGTGCCTATACACCCTGTAGTGCCTATACACCCTGTAGTAGGCTCTATACACCCTGTAGTGCCTATACACCCTGTAGTGGGCTCTATACACCCTGTAGTGCCTATACACCCTGTAGTGCCTATACACCCTGTAGTAGGCTCTATACACCCTGTAGTGCCTATACACCCTGTAGTGCCTATACACCCTGTAGTGCCTATACACCCTGTAGTGCCTATACACCCTGTAGTGCCTATACACCCTGTAGTGCCTATATACCCTGTAGTGCCTATACACCCTGTAGTGCCTATACACCCTGTAGTGCCTATACACCCTGTAGTAGGCTCTATACACCCTGTAGTGCCTATACACCCTGTAGTGCCTATACACCCTGTAGTGCCTATACACCCTGTAGTGCCTATACACCCTGTAGTGCCTATTCACCCTGTAGTGCCTATACACCCTGTAGTGCCTATACACCCCGTAGTAGGCTCTATACACCCCGTAGTGGGCTCTATACACCCTGTAGTAGGCTCTATTCACCCCGTAGTAGGCTCTATACACCCTGTAGTGCCTATACACCCTGTAGTGCCTATACACCCTGTAGTGCCTATACACCCTGTAGTGCCTATACACCCTGTAGTGCCTATTCACCCTGTAGTGCCTATACACCCTGTAGTGCCTATACACCCTGTAGTGCCTATTCACCCTGTAGTGCCTATACACCCTGTAGTGCCTATATACCCTGTAGTGCCTATACACCCTGTAGTGCCTATACACCCTGTAGTGCCTATACACCCTGTAGTGCTTATACACCCTGTAGTGCTTATTCACCCCGTAGTAGGCTCTATACACCCTGTAGTGCCTATACACCCTGTAGTGGGCTCTATACACCCTGTAGTGCCTATACACCCTGTAGTGCCTATACACCCTGTAGTGCCTATACACCCTGTAGTGCCTATACACCCTGTAGTGCCTATACACCCTGTAGTGCATATACACCCTGTAGTGCCTATACACCCCGTAGTAGGCTCTATACACCCCGTAGTGGGCTCTATACACCCTGTAGTAGGCTCTATTCACCCCGTAGTAGGCTCTATACACCCTGTAGTGCCTATTCACCCCGTAGTGCCTATACACCCTGTAGTGCTTATACACCCTGTAGTGCCTATACACCCTGTAGTGCCTATACACCCTGTAGTGCCTATACACCCTGTAGTGCCTATACACCCTGTAGTGCCTATTCACCCTGTAGTGCCTATACACCCTGTAGTGCCTATACACCCTGTAGTGCCTATACACCCTGTAGTGCCTATACACCCTGTAGTGCCTATACACCCTGTAGTGCCTATACACCCTGTAGTGCCTATACACCCTGTAGTGCCTATACACCCTGTAGTGCCTATTCACCCTGTAGTGCCTATACACCCTGTAGTGCCTATACACCCTGTAGTGCCTATACACCCTGTAGTGCTTATACACCCTGTAGTGCCTATTCACCCCGTAGTGCCTATACACCCTGTAGTAGGCTCTATACACCATGTAGTGCCTATACACCCCGTAGTGCCTATACACCCTGTAGTGCCTATACACCCTGTAGTGCTTATTCACCCCGTAGTAGGCTCTATACACCCTGTAGTGCCTATTCACCCCGTAGTAGGCTCTATACACCCTGTAGTGCCTATTCACCCTGTAGTGCCTATACACCCTGTAGTGCCTATACACCCTGTAGTGCCTATACACCCTGTAGTGCCTATACACCCTGTAGTGCCTATACACCCTGTAGTGCCTATTCACCCTGTAGTGCCTATACACCCCGTAGTGCCTATACACCCTGTAGTGCCTATACACCCTGTAGTGCCTATACACCCTGTAGTGCTTATACACCCCGTAGTGCCTATACACCCTGTAGTGCCTATACACCCTGTAGTGCCTATACACCCTGTAGTGCCTATACACCCTGTAGTGCCTATTCACCCTGTAGTAGGCTCTATACACCCTGTAGTGCCTATACACCCTGTAGTGCCTATACACCCCGTAGTGCCTATACACCCTGTAGTGCTTATACACCCTGTAGTGCCTATACACCCTGTAGTGCCTATACACCCTGTAGTGCCTATACACCCCGTAGTAGGCTCTATACACCCTGTAGTGCTTATTCACCCCGTAGTGCCTATACACCCTGTAGTGCCTATACACCCTGTAGTGCTTATTCACCCCGTAGTGCCTATACACCCTGTAGTGCCTATACACCCTGTAGTGCCTATACACCCTGTAGTGCCTATACACCCTGTAGTGCCTATACACCCTGTAGTAGGCTCTATACACCCTGTAGTGCCTATACACCCTGTAGTGCCTATACACCCTGTAGTGCCTATACACCCTGTAGTGCCTATACACCCTGTAGTGCCTATACACCCTGTAGTGCCTATACACCCTGTAGTGCCTATACACCCTGTAGTGCCTATACACCCTGTAGTAGGCTCTATACACCCTGTAGTGCCTATACACCCTGTAGTGCCTATTCACCCTGTAGTGCCTATACACCCTGTAGTGCCTATTCACCCCGTAGTAGGCTCTATTCACCCTGTAGTGCCTATACACCCTGTAGTGCCTATACACCCTGTAGTGCCTATACACCCTGTAGTGCCTATACACCCTGTAGTGCCTATACACCCTGTAGTGCCTATACACCCTGTAGTGCTTATTCACCCCGTAGTAGGCTCTATACACCCTGCAGTGCCTATACACCCTGTAGTGCCTATTCACCCTGTAGTGCCTATTCACCCTGTAGTGCCTATTCACCCCGTAGTAGGCTCTATTCACCCTGTAGTGCCTATACACCCTGTAGTGCCTATACACCCTGTAGTGCCTATACACCCCGTAGTAGGCTCTATACACCCTGTAGTGCTTATTCACCCCGTAGTGCCTATACACCCTGTAGTGCCTATACACCCTGTAGTGCTTATTCACCCCGTAGTGCCTATACACCCTGTAGTGCCTATACACCCTGTAGTGCCTATACACCCTGTAGTGCCTATTCACCCTGTAGTGCCTATACACCCTGTAGTGCCTATTCACCCCGTAGTAGGCTCTATTCACCCTGTAGTGCCTATACACCCTGTAGTGCCTATACACCCTGTAGTGCCTATACACCCCGTAGTGCCTATACACCCTGTAGTGCCTATACACCCTGTAGTAGGCTCTATACACCCTGTAGTGCCTATACACCCCGTAGTGCCTATACACCCTGTAGTGCCTATACACCCTGTAGTGCTTATACACCCTGTAGTGCCTATACACCCTGTAGTGCCTATACACCCTGTAGTGCCTATTCACCCCGTAGTGCTTATTCACCCCGTAGTAGGCTCTATACACCCTGTAGTGCCTATACACCCTGTAGTGCCTATACACCCTGTAGTGCCTATACACCCTGTAGTGCCTATACACCCTGTAGTGCCTATACACCCTGTAGTGCCTATACACCCTGTAGTGCCTATACACCCTGTAGTGCCTATACACCCTGTAGTGCCTATACACCCTGTAGTGCCTATACACCCTGTAGTGCCTATACACCCTGTAGTGCCTATACACCCTGTAGTGCCTATACACCCTGTAGTGCCTATACACCCTGTAGTGCCTATACACCCTGTAGTGCCTATACACCCTGTAGTGCCTATACACCCTGTAGTGCTTATTCACCCCGTAGTAGGCTCTATACACCCTGTAGTGCCTATACACCCTGTAGTGCCTATACACCCTGTAGTGCCTATACACCCTGTAGTGCCTATACACCCTGTAGTGCCTATACACCCTGTAGTGCCTATACACCCTGTAGTGCCTATACACCCTGTAGTAGGCTCTATACACCCTGTAGTGCCTATACACCCTGTAGTGCCTATACACCCTGTAGTGCCTATACACCCTGTAGTGCCTATACACCCTGTAGTGCCTATACACCCTGTAGTGCTTATTCACCCCGTAGTAGGCTCTATACACCCTGTAGTGCCTATACACCCCGTAGTGCCTATACACCCTGTAGTGCCTATACACCCTGTAGTGCTTATACACCCTGTAGTGCCTATACACCCTGTAGTGCCTATACATCCTGTAGTGCCTATTCACCCCGTAGTGCTTATTCACCCCGTAGTAGGCTCTATACACCCTGTAGTGCCTATACACCCTGTAGTGCCTATACACCCTGTAGTGCCTATACACCCTGTAGTGCCTATATACCCTGTAGTGCCTATACACCCTGTAGTGCCTATACACCCTGTAGTGCCTATACACCCCGTAGTGGGCTCTATACACCCTGTAGTGCTTATTAACCCCGTAGTGCCTATACACCCTGTAGTGCCTATACACCCTGTAGTGCCTATACACCCTGTAGTAGGCTCTATACACCCTGTAGTGCCTATACACCCTGTAGTGGGCTCTATACACCCTGTAGTGCCTATACACCCCGTAGTGCCTATACACCCTGTAGTGCCTATACACCCTGTAGTGCCTATACACCCTGTAGTGCCTATACACCCTGTAGTGCCTATACACCCTGTAGTGCCTATACACCCTGTAGTAGGCTCTATACACCCTGTAGTGCCTATACACCCTGTAGTGGGCTCTATACACCCTGTAGTGCCTATACACCCCGTAGTGCCTATACACCCTGTAGTGCCTATACACCCTGTAGTGCCTATACACCCTGTAGTGCCTATTCACCCCGTAGTAGGCTCTATACACCCTGTAGTGCCTATTCACCCCGTAGTAGGCTCTATACACCCTGTAGTGCCTATTCACCCCGTAGTAGGCTCTATACACCCTGTAGTGCCTATACACCCCGTAGTGCCTATACACCCCGTAGTGCCTATACACCCTGTAGTGCCTATACACCCTGTAGTGCCTATACACCCTGTAGTGCCTATACACCCTGTAGTGCCTATACACCCTGTAGTGCCTATACACCCTGTAGTGCCTATACACCCCGTAGTGGGCTCTATACACCCTGTAGTGCTTATTCACCCCGTAGTGCCTATACACCCTGTAGTGCCTATACACCCTGTAGTGCCTATACACCCTGTAGTGCCTATTCACCCCGTAGTAGGCTCTATACACCCTGTAGTGCTTATTCACCCTGTAGTGCCTATACACCCTGTAGTAGGCTCTATACACCCTGTAGTGCCTATACACCCTGTAGTGCCTATACACCCTGTAGTGCTTATTCACCCTGTAGTGCCTATACACCCCGTAGTAGGCTCTATACACCCTGTAGTGCTTATTCACCCTGTAGTGCCTATACACCCTGTAGTGCCTATACACCCTGTAGTGCCTATACACACTGTAGTGCCTATACACCCTGTAGTGCCTATACACCCCGTAGTAGGCTCTATACACCCTGTAGTGCTTATTCACCCCGTAGTGCCTATTCACCCCGTAGTGCCTATACACCCTGTAGTGCCTATACACCCTGTAGTGCTTATTCACCCCGTAGGGCCTATACACCCTGTAGTGCCTATACACCCCATAGTGCCTATACACCCTGTAGTGCCTATACACCCCGTAGTGGGCTCTATACACCCTGTAGTGCTTATTCACCCCGTAGTGCCTATACACCCCGTAGTGCCTATACACCCTGTAGTGCCTATACACCCCGTAGTGCCTATACACCCTGTAGTGCCTATACACCCCGTAGTGGGCTCTATACACCCTGTAGTGCTTATTCACCCCGTAGTGCCTATACACCCTGTAGTGCCTATACACCCTGTAGTGCCTATACACCCTGTAGTGCCTATTCACCCCGTAGTAGGCTCTATACACCCTGTAGTGCTTATTCACCCTGTAGTGCCTATACACCCTGTAGTAGGCTCTATACACCCTGTAGTGCCTATACACCCTGTAGTGCCTATACACCCTGTAGTGCTTATTCACCCTGTAGTGCCTATACACCCCGTAGTAGGCTCTATACACCCTGTAGTGCTTATTCACCCTGTAGTGCCTATACACCCTGTAGTGCCTATACACCCTGTAGTGCCTATACACCCTGTAGTGCCTATACACCCTGTAGTGCTTATTCACCCCGTAGTGGGCTCTATACACCCTGTAGTGCCTATACACCCTGTAGTGCCTATACACCCTGTAGTGCTTATACACCCTGTAGTGCCTATACACCCTGTAGTGCCTATACACCCCGTAGTGCCTATACACCCTGTAGTGCCTATACACCCTGTAGTGCCTATACACCCCGTAGTGGGCTCTATACACCCTGTAGTGCTTATTCACCCCGTAGTGCCTATACACCCTGTAGTGCCTATACACCCTGTAGTGCCTATACACCCTGTAGTGCCTATACACCCTGTAGTGCCTATACACCCTGTAGTGCCTATACACCCTGTAGTGCCTATACACCCTGTAGTGCCTATACACCCTGTAGTGCCTATACACCCTGTAGTGCCTATACACCCTGTAGTGGGCTCTATACACCCTGTAGTGCCTATACACCCTGTAGTGCCTATACACCCTGTAGTGCCTATTCACCCTGTAGTGGGCTCTATACACCCTGTAGTGCCTATACACCCTGTAGTGCCTATTCACCCCGTAGTGCTTATTCACCCCGTAGTAGGCTCTATACACCCTGTAGTGCCTATACACCCTGTAGTGCTTATACACCCTGTAGTGCCTATACACCCTGTAGTGCCTATACACCCCGTAGTGCCTATTCACCCTGTAGTGCCTATACACCCTGTAGTGCCTATACACCCTGTAGTGCTTATTCACCCCGTAGTAGGCTCTATTCACCCCGTAGTGCTTATTCACCCCGTAGTGCCTATACACCCTGTAGTGCCTATACACCCTGTAGTGCCTATACACCCCGTAGTGCCTATTCACCCTGTAGTGCTTATACACCCTGTAGTGCCTATACACCCTGTAGTGCCTATACACCCTGTAGTGCCTATACACCCTGCAGTGCCTATACACCCTGTAGTGCCTATACACCCTGTAGTGCCTATACACCCTGTAGTGCCTATACACCCCGTAGTAGGCTCTATTCACCCTGTAGTGCCTATACACCCTGTAGTGCCTATACACCCTGTAGTGCCTATACACCCCGTAGTGCCTATTCACCCCGTAGTGCCTATTCACCCCGTAGTGCCTATTCACCCTGTAGTGCCTATACACCCTGTAGTGCCTATACACCCCGTAGTGCCTATTCACCCTGTAGTGCCTATACACCCTGTAGTGCCTATTCACCCTGTAGTGCCTATACACCCTGTAGTGCCTATTCACCCTGTAGTGCCTATACACCCTGTAGTGCCTATATACCCTGTAGTGCCTATTCACCCCGTAGTGCCTATACACCCCGTAGTGGGCTCTATACACCCTGTAGTGCTTATTCACCCCGTAGTGCCTATACACCCTGTAGTAGGCTCTATACACCCTGTAGTGCCTATACACCCTGTAGTGCCTATACACCCCGTAGTGCCTATACACCCCGTAGTAGTGCTTATTCACCCTGTAGTGCCTATTCACCCCGTAGTAGGCTCTATTCACCCTGTAGTGCCTATTCACCCCGTAGTGCCTATTCACCCCATAGTGCCTATACACCCTGTAGTGCCTATACACCCTGTAGTGCCTATACACCCTGTAGTGCCTATTCACCCTGTAGTGGGCTCTATTCACCCTGTAGTGCTTATTCACCCCGTAGTGCCTATTCACCCCGTAGTGGGCTCTATTCACCCCGTAGTGCCTATATACCCTGTAGTGCCTATACACCCTGTAGTGCCTATACACCCTGTAGTGCCTATACACCCTGTAGTAGGCTCTATACACCCTGTAGTGCTTATACACCCCGTAGTGCCTATACACCCTGTAGTGCCTATTCACCCTGTAGTGCCTATTCACCCCGTAGTAGGCTCTATTCACCCCGTAGTGGGCTCTATACCTAAGAAACATGTATAACGGGTACATAATAATGTAATGTGTAAAGAATAGATTTTTATAACATTTATAAACGAAAATATTTATCTCTAAACTCTATAGATATCAAAATAATATCAAATAGTTTTTCTAATTGATGTTAGTTATCAGTAATATGTTATGATATTCAATAAATCGCATATCGCTAGCATCTAAACGCATATTTAAACACATTCGTATAGTGCTGAAATAAGTTAATCATTGCATTATACAGCATATATTAATATACAGCATCATTGCAGTATATTAATCTCTCTCTCTCTCTCTCTCTCTCTCTCTCTCTCTCTCTCTCTCTCTCTCTCTCTCTCTCTCTCTCTCTCTCTCTCTCTCTCTCTCTCTCTCTCTCTCTCTCTCTCTCTCTCTCTCTCTCTCTCTCTCTCTCTCTCTCTCTCTCTCTCTCTCTCTCTCTCTCTCTCTCTCTCTCTCTCTCTCTCTCTCTCTCTCTCTCTCTCTCTCTCTCTCTCTCTCTCTCTCTCTCTCTCTCTCTCTCTCTCTCTCTACTACAACCATTAAGAGCTTGACCACTACACACACAGGCCAGGAGTCACTAAAGTGTGGCCACTGCATTAAGAGATTTGCTACCCTTGTGTTGTTGAAGGCTCACATGCGTCACCACGGTTATATGTGTTCACTGATAGTGTGTGTGGGTGAGTGTGTGCTTGTGTGAGTGTGTGCTTGTGTGGGTGTGTATGTACATGTGTATTCGTATCATTGGTCATTTAGCTACAGAGATATATTTATCATTATTAATGTATAAATTTGATTAATAATTTCAGACACTATGAGATTGAGTTTGTTCTAATTTTATGTAGATCTAATAGTTATGTAATAATATTGCATAATATTATGCATAATATTAATTTCAGATGTAATTGATATTTTCAAAAAGTTTACCTGTTGAATAATAACTAGAATGGTAAATCTCATAAAATAGATATATCTATGTTTATCGCAAACCCCCCTCTAATAACCCCCCCCCCCCGCCCCACTAAACAGTGAACAGATACAAGTGCGACACATGCGGAATGAGTGTGTCGTCATACTCGTCTCTCTTGTGTCACATGAAGTTTAGGCATTCGAGTCTGAAGCCCTATAAGTGCAGTATCTGCGATCACAGGTATCCTACTATCATTGCTGTTACTGTAGTGACATTGGGTTTATTCATTATTTAGTTAATTTTTATTTTTAAATTTAACTAATACTTTTAAAAAAATAAAATATATTTAATGACTAAACTGATTATAAAAATTTAATTTTAAATTTATAACGTTTTAGACATTTAATATATTTAATTTTAATTTGTATGCTTTATTTATACATACATTTCAATAATTATTATGATATGATTAATATATCACCCACAAAAATGTACACTTCTTTATGAATTATTCCATAATTAATATTTTATTAACATTTATTTTTTAATTATTAAATATTAATAATAATGAATTTGTGCAAATTAATATATGCATAACTATTATATTTAGAATAATATTTATAAATATTACCAATTTGGAATTTATTAGAATACTTTATACTTGACGGTAACATATCATTCAGTTTCCTAAACCAAACATGTGTTTATAATTTTGTATACATATGCTGATGATGATGATGATTGTTTTATTTGAATATAGAAATGGCTTTTACACCTGTGTACAATAATATAAATATAATTTACTACGTCCTTCGGAATTATTATTTACCAACATTTTAGTATACAAATTATTATTTTAGAAATAAAATTATCTATTATTTGATTGATAACGTATACTTCAAATCCTCACATAAGTACATAAAAGATTACTCTATTGGAACTACTAATTGAATATATAATTTAAATTACCAAATAATCGGTTAAATAAATGCTGTATAACTTTATGATTTATTTATCATATTAGAAAATTTAAATATATTTATAATCAACAGTTAGTCTTTGTTTGTTTACAATTTAGTTTTTTCTATAACAGTAACTATGATACGAGTATTGTCCAATTGAATGTAAACATTTTAGATACAATACATTGAATATAATAATTTCATAATATATGAATATAATTAAACTATATTTATTTTTTAAGTATCTATAATAATAATAATAATATTTATTTGTAGAATTTTAATAAATAATTTGTAATTAAAAGTTATAATTATTAATATATTAATGATATATGTTAAAGATTCATACTCTAATAAATCATAATATAATATTAAAATTAGAATGAGAATTTATGAAATACATTTATAAAAAAAGTAGGAAAAACCTATAAACTTAAGAAACCCACATAAACCAAAAAAATAAATTCATAAAATACCCTTCATTTAACACATATACATACTACAACTACTATATAATGCCCTACTACTACCGACGCAGGGGTAAATCTAAGGGTGACATACAAAAGCACTTGGACACCCACTCTGACAACTGGGATCATTGCAAGTACGACGGCTGCAAGTATCGCTGCAGAGAGAATGCCACACTGACACTACACTATAACACAGTTCACAAGGTCACCTTGAACTCTAGGGGTAGTATGTAGGGGGGGGGACCCATGGTACTGGTGTTATTGGTCAGCTTCACAAGGTCACCTTGAACTCTAGGGGTAGTATGTAGGGGGGGGGCCCATGGTACTGGTGTTATTGGTCAGCTTCAAGGTCACCTTGAACTCTATCTTGGTATGTAGGGGGGACCCCATGGTACTGGTGTTATTGGTCAGCTTCACAAGGTCACCTTTAACTCTAGGGGTAGTATGTAGGGGGGACCCATGGTACTGGTGTTATTGGTCAGCTTCACAAGGTCACCTTGAACCTCACACATTGGCTGTGGTTCGCTGGTGACCTGACATGATTCACAGATCTAATCCATAACCACTCCTAGTTCTTTAATGCCACATTTTATAAATATTAATCCTACAGCTATATTAGTAGTAATATAGTAGGTTTCTTAATTATTTCATAAGTAAAATTAAACTTTTAAAATTGTAAAATTTTATTGAATCAAGTATTATGAATACTTGTTAAAATGAAAACTATAATGTATATTAATGATTTTCATTTTAAAATTACACGCAATATTCAAAATCTAATGTATATTTTAGTTCCGTATTAATTTCAACCGATGTAGGTGGCGTACTCATAGCGTACACGTGTTTATGGCCTAAGTGACATCCATCTTTGTTTAGAACACATCATTCCAATAGCAGGGGACAAAGTTCAGCGTACATCTGTGATATGTGTCTGAAGTAATTGTAGCAAGCGACCCTTCACTTAGGTTTTAGGTGTACAGCTTACAATATGGTCTACATTCATCTTGCACTATAGCCTAAATACAGCTTATACTATTGTCTACATTAATCTTACACTATAGCCTATATACAGCTTACTCTATGGTCTACATTCACCTGTAAACTATGGCCTACATACACCTAACTATGACCTGCCTATACACAGGCCGCAGTGAAGGGCAGAGCATACCTCTGTCACATATGCACCAAGTCGTTCTGTATCGGCAAACAGCTCAGTAAACACCTGCTCAAGGCTCACAACTTTGTACACTTCTCCGGCCTCAATAGATTCAGGTTAGATACCACTAGTACACTAGTACACGTGGACACTAGTACACATGGACACTAGTACACGTGGACACTAGTACACGTGGACACTAGTACACGTGGACACTAGTACACATGGACACTAGTACACATGGACACTAGTACACGTGGACACTAGTCCACGTGGACACTAGTACACATGGATACTAGTACACATGGACACTAGTACACATGGACACTAGTACACGTGGACACTAGTACACTAGTACACGTGGACACTAGTACACGTGGACACTAGTACACGTGGACACTAGTACACATGGACACTAGTACACGTGGACACTAGTACACGTGGACACTAGTACATGTGGACACTAGTACACATGGACACTAGTACATGTGGACACTAGTACACACGGACACTAGTACACGTGGACACTAGTACACACGGACACTAGTACACATGGACACTAGTACACATGGACACTAGTACACATATGCCTAGATACACAACATTGTACAGCACTCGCATGCCTCGTGAGATTCAGGTCAGGCAGAGAGCCATACAATGAGAATATATCACGTTATTACCGCGTTTATTACCATAGGCAAACCTAGGCAACCCTGATTCCTAGCAAACAACTTGCACAGTATTACACTGCTCATGTATATTTAAGAAGTGAAAATAAACTAAATCATCATCATCATCATCATCATGAATGGTTATTGCCTCTACAAACCATGACCTCTACCATGACACACATACCTCATTGAAGGGTCGTTGTTATGTTCATTTTATTTTTTTATCAACAACATTATTTTATTAAAATAGGCTCATATAATTATTTAACTTTAATATTATGTATAATTTGTCATTCAAAAGTAACAATAATTGCCTTAAATATAAATATACGCCTATACAAAATTATGTGAAATATTTGAAATATGTACTAAATCAACTTTTTATTATGTTATACTTAATATTAGAACGTAGGAACTTAGATATAGTAATATATATAAATATTTTCTTCATAGTAATAATAAATGTTGTTATTTCAATCTCTATAGCTACCCACGTTTTAGAGAACCCATTTTATAATTTAATATACATAAAATACAAATAAAACTTTAGAAGATTATTTTTGCAAAAAAAGAATAGCAACAAATATTTTTATTATTTGTTTAGAAAAATTTACTAGGTCTATATTTTATAATCTTATACTTGATATATAAGAATGATAGGAACCTAATAGTACTAGATATGAATGTTATCTCTAGATAGTAACCTAGAGGTAATAAAGAAAACATATTTTACACAAGCTCAACATCTATCTATCAGTATTCAGATAGATACCTTAATTATCTATCTTTCACATGTAATCACGAGAATGTAACGCCCCGGGGTTGGGTCAAATCACCACCACTACTATCACCACTAGACAACTCATAACTACTACTACCACCACCACCACCACTATCACCACTAGACAACTCATAACTACTACTACCACCACCACTAGCATCATTATCACCAGCACTAGCACCACTATCACCACCACCACCACTAGCACCACCACCACCACTATCACCAACACCACCACTAACACCACCACTAAACACCATCACTAAACACCTCCCCACAGATACAACGAATGTCCTGATGGATACTTCCGTCTGAACACGAAGCGGGTCGACTCCATGGAGCTGGAGACACCCCGCATACCTGTCAGTCATCTCAACAAGTACGCAGAAATGAATAACGTCCAACTACCGGCACCTGTCACTGAAGAGGAGGAGGAGGGGGAAGAGGAGGATGAAGATGAGGGGGAGGAGATGGAGGAAGAGGGGGAGGAAATGGAAGATGAGATGGAGGAAATGGAAGATGAGATGGAGGAGGAGGAGGAGGAGGAGGAGGAGGAGGAGATACAGTAATCACCACATCTCTAAAGCTAAAGGGGGAGCCACACTCGTGAATAATAATCACCTCCGTGTTTTATATCAACGTTATAGCAGTACATGTGTTGCTCACGAATACTGTTCACGTGTGTGTGGCCACTTTAGCGAGTGTAGGGGTGTGCAATGTTGTTCAGATGTACAGGCCGGTGATACAATGTGTAGTCTGCACTCCCACCATTCATCTCACAAGAGGAACAACGAACACTAGCAACAACTCTCTTAGGCCATGTTCACACTGCACTGACTCCTTTAGTCTTCTGACCAATAGATATGCACGAAATATATGATTTTAGACTAACACCGAAATTGATACTCTTGATACTGTATCCACCACATTCACTTCTGTGCCCACTCACTTGATACTGTATCCCCATACATTCACTACTATTCCCACTAGCTCGCCCACTCACTTGATACTGTGCCCACCACTTTCACTACTATTCCCACTAGCTCGCCCACTCAGTTCACTACTTATAGTACTAAGATAGCAACAAGTTTAGAGCTGATTTTATACACGATCCATTTGTAAATAGAATATTTTATTATTTTTACGTATTCAATATTTTATTTAGTTATATATAATATATATATTTATTTTTCTATAGTATTTCACCATTATATTAACTTGCTATTTAAATGTACAATTTTTTTTGTATTTAATGTGATTTGCACTAAGTGATATTAAAATTGGTATATTATTTATTATTAATAAATGATATGAATTTCCAATATTCATCTTTACTGAATATAAATAAAATGTTTTGTAAATGTGATGTAAATGTGATTTATTGATGACTTCATAATGAATTCAATTATAATAATGAATGTAATAATAATATGTGGCAATATATGGCACGTTTTAATATATATATATATATGTATATGTATATAATGCGTTCACAAAAAATATGTATAGAAATTATATTAGTAAAATAAATGAAAATAACTTAAGTATTCGTACAGAATGTTAGCTATTAGAATGTCATGATTAATAGATACATTCGAACAGAAGATAATCCCCTATATCACGTGACGAACATCTAAATGTATTCATCAGAATGTGTATCGTCTATTTCATATCGTGTATAAAACGTCGCCTATAAATTATAATATACAAATATAAATGAAATGTGTTTGCGAATTAATTTCGCGTATAAATAATAAATTGATATGTGTGCGTGGGTATATCTATTTTCTATATGAACATGATAACTTGGAATTATATATATATAAATAAGTATAAATGTGTAGAGGTAAATGATGCAGTAGGATGCTTGCAAGGTCAGATCAAGGTCAGATCTCCAGTATAAAAGGACATCGCGAATACTTGCTGCCATGTCTCTGCAGTTTAAATCTGAAGGACATCTCAGGTTAATATCTGAAGGACATCTCAGGTTAATATCTGAAGGACATCTCAGCTTTATATCTGAAGGACATCTCAGCTTTATATCTGAAGGACATCTCAGCTTTATATCTGAAGGACATCTCAGCTTTATATCTGAAGGACATATCAGGTTATATCTGAAGGACATCTCAGCTTTATATCTTAAGGACATCTCAGCTTTATATCTTAAGGACATCTCAGGTTATATCTTAAGGACATCTCAGGTTATATCTGAAGGATATCTCAGGTTAATATCTGAAGGACATCTCAGGTTAATATCTGAAGGACATGGAACGTTGGAATGGAGATTCTTGATCGGTAGCCTGTTGCGAACAAACATTGGAGGCGGGGCTTCTTCTGGGAATGGGGCGGGGCAACATCGATCTGTAGTGGGGTGGGGTGGGGTGGGGGTTGTAGGATGGGGTGATATGGACCAGTAGTGGGGGTGTGATTTCAAATACATTGTGTTGAACAGGATAACATAGAGCTAGTCACACCCCGCTAGCATTGCTATTGATATACTACAGATAATGAGATCTACACACAAATGTATATACATGCGAATAACGAAGTTTAGAAATGTAACGATAGTATTCCGAGTTAACAAACGAAATCTGTGTATTATTACTACGTATAAACTTGACTTTTGTGCTAGTTTGTAGACAAATCAGAATTTTAAATATGTAAATTAGCAACATCTATTTATGAAAACTATATATATATATATACTTTATATTAAATCAGAGTATGATTATTGAATACCAAACTAGAAGCCCACTGTATACCGCTAAAGATATGCTACGCAATAACCTCCGGGTCGAGGAGTTCGAGGTGATACTGCTGCTATTGGAGGCCAGGGAACATTGAGATCCGAACAATTGTTCGCTGTCATCGGTTGACCTGTGACCTTTAGCGTTATGTTCAGGGGGCAACGTTTGCGGGGTGACTTTCTGAGCTGCATTATCCGCTTGAAACTTTGCGATCACCTTTATGTCGTTGGGTGGTATGCTTTATAGAGATGAACACTAATTATATCTATACTTTGAATAATTAATAGTTATATTGACAATGTTTATGAAAGTTATAATTAATATATATATATATATATAGGAAATATCACTTGGATCTAGTTTGAAATTCTAGGTTTCCCTAAATATTTTGATACATATAAATGTGCATAGATTATTATCATGGATATTATTAAAGTAGATATATCATTTTTATGATTTATTAATCTTTTTAGGAAATTTTAAGCTGTAATTTGTTAATAAATTATTAAAATTATATTTATTATCCTTAAAATGATGTATAATATATCATATAAAGTAACTATAAATAACTAAAATATTCATTTAATCATAAACATATACAAAATTATGTTAAATATTTAATTAAATTTCAAAAGTATATTTTATTTTATTTATGATATTTATAATATAATGCTCATATTTGAATATTACCAAAGACCTTTGTTATTACTAACAATACAACTATTATATCATTATATTTTATCATGTACATATTATATATAAAATATATTAATAATAGCAATAATAATCTTCTTAAGGGGTTTCTTAAGCGCGTTCATCTAACCAATGCTAATTTAGCTCTATCTAAAAATGCTAATGATAAATAACTAATGTAGATAATTACATAATATTTTTGTATTCAACAGATACTTTCTTCCATCATAAAGTATCTGTCTTAATATAAATGTACTTAATTTAAAATATTGTAAAAAAAATAGTCTCATTAATTAAATATTTATTTTTAATTTTGTTCATTAAAATGTAAGTTTATCATCATTTATTTAATTAATATAAAATATAATAATAAATCCAACAGGATTCCTATAGATGTAAATGTTTTATATTTATAGTAAAAATTTCAGATAAAAATAATAAAAATTAAAAAAGTAATAGGCACAGAATTTTACATGAGGTTACTAAGTGAAAAAGTAGAAATTTGAGAAAATGACATTCAAAGTTTAAAAAATAAATAATCACAAAATATTATAATATATATATATATGTTTTACATTTATATATATATATATAAATGACAAGTAAAATATAATGGTATATAAACAACACTGAAACAATAACAATTAGTACTAATATAGAGTAGTACTCATATATATATTATAATGAGATATACAAATACATATATGTATAGAAGTTATAAAATAGAAAAATATAAATTTATTTTTATAGTAATAGTTTAATAATAGTTATAAAAAATAAATAATGAATAATACAATATAAATACCAGAATATAACGTTTTACTAGACAAAGCTATTATAGAAAGAAAATATCTAAATTTTCTGTTTTTACCGTCTCTTCAACCAATGATATCTTTTATACACATAATTGATTTGTTTATTAATTATATGGAATATATCTATAATCTATGCTTAATGTGAAAATATAAATTTGTTTAGTAAAATATTTGTATACGATATCGAAATATATAATTAAATGTGACAATTATTTACAAAAAATCCTGTCAATTTCAAATAATTATTATATCGATTACGCTTATAAAACACTTTATATTGATATAAATACTCAAAAATAATTAATGAATAATTTTACAAATATATAAATAAGATATTAAACATGGATAATATATAATATACATTTGTTGTTAAAATAAAAATATTAATCCTATTTTAACTCGCCTCCACCCTTAACATTAGTTTGTATAATAATTGTGAAATATACTACCTAATATAGCTATACTCAAGGTCTAATTAATATATGATATGTTCTACTTGATGCTATGAATCAGACCTCATTTATTCTATTGCTGAAGTTTCTGGGAGATTTGAGGTAGACACTGTCTTTAAGCGAGAGTTTACCTCCCCTGTCACCCACAGGACTACTATCAGTGGGTGGTTGATGTGTTTTGTTGGCAGGAAACGTTGAGCATCGTTGGAATGGATTTCTATTGTCATTGACTCCTAGAATCAAATGTGTTGCTTATTAACTCTTAATATTAGTTAACTAAAAACATAATAATTAATAACTTTATTAAAAGTGCTACTACTTTTTAATTTTATAATAAATATTTATTTATTTTAAAATATTAAAAAATGTATATATACACACTATCCACATACATTGTTATGCACATATATCATACATGTATCCCATGACTGTGTTCGTACTAACTATCGGTGGAGTAATTCAACAGAGAAGTGGGCCGTTGTTCCACTGGTGATTTCGGCGACGGCGGTGCTTTGCTACGAGACATTCTCACCGATGACAGTTGCAGAGAACCGCGAGTAAAGGGGGCGCCACCTCCTAATTTGTCTACGTGTGAGGTTATATCGCATGAATACGTATACTGTATATTATATGTATATACACATTATACATAGTAAACAAGTTGTACATATTGTACTCATAGATAAACCAAGACCAAATGCTGATAATAATAATTATATTTTAAGATAATATTGATGATAATATTTATGATAATATTGCTATATATATATATTTAATATAAAAATTAAAATAATGTGCACTACCGTAACTATATTCCTATAGAATGAACACAAATCATCGCGAATCTCAAACCTAGATTAGATTCGCTACTCAGTCTGCTCCTATAGTGCTGGCGGGGTTCTGATGATGACAACGTCAGCAGCGAGGCCCCCATGGGGTTATCGGTACGGGCCCCCCTAGAACGGGGCGTCGGGGCTTGTAGTCGCGACTGTATCGGTTCAGAAGCCGAAGTCACCCGGCGTCGAGGTGAAGCCGCTACTGGTTCGCTACTGCGTCTTAGATCAACCTGTGAGAGACGAGTGCTCAGCTCCAGTTGACTGGCTCGAGTGGTGGCGTCCATAGGTGATCTAGTCGTCGGGGGGCGGAGCCTATGAGAAGTGGGCGTGGTCCGTCCGAGCGGTATCGTGGGCGCTATACTACGCGAGCTCGAGCGAAGGGAGTGCGCCCAGTCTCGACCTACATTCACGGTAGCCTGTCTAGTAGAGGTGGTATCGCGATGTTTACCATTGGATGGGGGCGTGTCACGTTTGCCGGGAGGGGGCGTGGCTACAGAGGGAGAGCGGCGGGCTTCAGCAGCTATGATATCGAGGAGAGGGTTCAGCATGTCGTCGAACGAAGATTTAAACCCGGCACCCCCGCCGCTTAGACTAGAATTACTACTATCGTTGTTGTTGTTGTTGTTGTTGTTGTTGTTGTAGTCTGTGTCTAGGGGTAGTACGGTAGGAGAGTTATATCTGACAGCCTCTTCGTTCAGGGCATCTCGATGAGCCCGCGCCGCTGCTGCTGCTGTAGATACACCTCTATCGTTAGCCACTCCCCTTTCGATAGATACGCCCCTTTTACTGGGCCCGCCCCTTACCGGGGACGAGGTGAACATATCCTCCATAGACAGAACCGTAGAGCGAGCTTTACGCGGCCTCGAGGATATAGAACCCGCGTGGGAGGAACACGTCTCTGAGTCGGTGCTTACGTACCCGTTATCTGTGGAGACGGTGCGGTCTTTCACCACTGGGGGTCGCCTCATTAGGGGCGTGGTTTTAGTCGAGAGGGGTGTAGGCGTGGTTTTAGGCGTGGTGGTAGGTGAGGGCGTGATCTTTTTGAATATATTCGAGTAATCCACCGTCGGGCTTTGCGGGGAGGGTGTTGAGGAGTTGATTCGTCCGCTGACCGTGTACTTGGTAGGGGTTCTGCGCACGAACGACTGCCTATTGGTGGGGTCACCCGTACTACTGACGGTGCTAGAGGTACTGTCGGTTCTGGGGCGCGGCCGTTGTAGTACTCGGGGCGCCGAGGGGCTAGATCTCGACCCTATGCCCGATATCGTGCTCCTCGCGAACCCGGTCCGCTTGATCGGTTCCGGAGTCGCGCCGGCATCCGATTGGTCGCCGTCGTCGTCGTCGCAGAAGTCGGCGTCAAGCTCCGAGAACTCGAGGTAACGCCGCAGCTGATACTCGAGTGGAGGCAGGGTCTTGAGCTTCTCCTTGACGGTGGTTCCGAGACAGGAGAGCACTCGACGTCTGCACATCGCCTTCAGACTGGGTACCCTCGTTTGGGCCGCGTGTTGCCTGACTAGTAGACGTCTGAGTCCGTCGTAAGAGCCGAGGTGGGCGCGGTAGTCTTCGGCGTAACGGGGCGCTCGGGAACTTAACGTGTCCGGTACCCTCGCCCCGACCTTGAGCAGGAGTTTACCCGCCGACTGGAGGTCGAGTACATACGCTATCTCGACGGGGCTGTGAAAAGGGGCGAAGGAGTGGGTTATTACTAGGGGCGCTGGAACGATTTTGTATGTAGGGGAGATCAACCATTCAAAATAAATGTTGTGGTAAAAGTGGGGGGGACCAATACATAGGAGATATATTACAAAAATTAATACAAACCCAGCCTTAAAAGTATATATTTAAAAACTCATAGAATATGATTGATGTAAAAATTTCCATAATTCTAGATAAAGTATTCAAAAATAAACAATGACTAGTTATTGTTTATTAATAATTTATTTTAGCAAATATATATACACAATCTAAAGTATAAAGTATAAATATTTGCTAACAATAACATACGTTATAATTCGTTATATTGTTATAATTATACACAGCTCCTCTATAACTTGATTACTAACGTATACAGTCGATCTTGTTCGATGCCCCTGACTTTAGAAGAAAGCCTCATCTCCCCTGCCTCCACAAGTTGTTCGTACCAGCTAGAGCATCTCAGAGCCTTATACAGATTGCAGGCCTCCTCAATGTTCGCGTTAGATTTGATCAGCAATATGGCCATATGGTTCAAGGTGGTGATATTCTGTTGAGACCGTGTTGTATAGTGTTACTTCAGTGACTCATTGAGTTAATAATAGTGTGACTCATTGTGTGAATAATAGGGTGACTAATAAGGTGACTTATTGTGTGAATCATAATATGAATTACAATATCACTCATAGTCAGGGTGAAGTAGTTTGATTTTATTGATATATATTCGATATATGAGGATAGTGAAAATGTTAGTATATTAAAATCAAGTATTGATATATCGTTTTTGTATAAATAATACTTGAAAAGTATATATATATTGCAAATTCATGAACTATTCAATATTAATTGTAATTATAAATTATTATTGCTATTAATATCTAGTATAGAACCAGATATCTATTATATATTAGCTATATTATAATGATTATATTTTATCTATAGTACATCCTCTATATAATTATTGAAATAAATTGAATTACATTTGATTCTCTTCCCTCTCTCTCTATCCCTCTACATCTCTCCATCTATCTCTATTTCCCTCTCCCTCTCTCACACACAAACCTTATTTTCATGTAACAACGGAACAGAAGACAGTAGACAATGCACCAGTGCCGAACATTGAGATCTGTCAACACCGTTAACCTTTGACCCGTACCTCAGTAGAATCAGTACCGTCTCAAGGTGACCTTCACCCGCTGCTAACATGAGAGCCGTCTTACCTCCCGCGCCCTTGAGATTTATGTCTACCTGGAAGGTAGTAGGTGGCTATTAGTGATTCAAATGAAACCGAATTATGTGGTTTCGAAACATCTGAAACTAGATCAAATTGGTTTCGAAATATTCATAATTTCATTATCAGATAATAAAAAAATAAATTATATGATTGTATTTGTGATAATATCGAATACATTACATATTTTAAATAATTAATAATATCAACAAATTTAAATTAATTCAAAAACAGTTTGATTGAGTCTAAGTTTGGCTCGACTCATGTGAATCACTAGTGGCTAGCATTACTATATTGTTACCTACATTAGAGATATCGTGGTTTCAGAACATTATATAATAACATATTATTAAAGGTTACAAAATTAAGGAATATTAAATTGAATTAAAGTTGAGAACGACGTTTCCTAATTATAGTGATGCTTGCATGTTGTGATGATCTTACTGAGGTGTTCACTAATGTCTCACTTACTATTTTCGATCATTTTTAGTTTATTTTTGCGATTTTCAATATATTATTATTATTATATAGAAGAAACAAACAATCTATATAGAAGTAGTATACCCCATACATAATCCCTACTAACCCCATGACAGCCTTCCCTATTCAACAGTAGTTTAGGAATCATTGATGCTAGCCCATCCCTCGATGCTATGTGTAGTCCAGTCATGGAGAGTTTATCTGTAGCAGTGATATCAGCACCAGCTCTCAGCAGGTATTCCGCAGCAGTTACCTATGTGTTGGTGGGTAGGTGTGTGTGAGTGTGTGTGTGTGTGGGTGTGTGTGGGTGTGGGTAGGTATGTGTGTGTGTGTAGGTGTAGGTGTGGGTGTGGGTGAGTGTGTATATAGGCGTGGATGTGTGTGTTGGTGATAGGGTGGGTTAGTGTGTGTGTGTGTGGGTGTGTGTGGGTGTGTGTGGGTGTGTGTGGGTGTGGGTAGGTGTGTGTGTGTGTGTAGGTGTAGGTGTGGGTGTGGGTGAGTGTGGGTGTGGGTGAGTGTGTATATAGGCGTGGATGTGTGTGTTGGTGATAGGGTGGGTGAGTGTGTGTGTGTGTGTGTGTGAGTGTGTGGGTATGTGTGTGTGTGTTTATAGGTGTGGGTGTGGGTGTGAGTGTGTGGGTAGGTGTGTGTGTGTATAGGTGTGGGTGTGGGTGTGTGGGTGTATGTGGGTAGGTGTGTGCGTGTAGGTGTGTGAACATGAGTATTTGAGCTTTAAAGTATTAGCGTGTGTGAGTGTTATTGTAATGGGATGAGTGTGTGAGAGTGAGTGTGTGTTTATGTAAGTGCTGGAGATATGTTAACAACAATAGGGAATGGTGGTCAGATTGTATTCTAATGACTTTACAATTTTTCACTAATTACTACTCACAATATATGGGTCTATTGTATACTATAATTATACTATAATTAGTAATAATATAGTATTTTAATGTAGTATTATCTATAATTATAGAAGATATTCAATTTAAACATTTTATTCCGCGTGTGTGTGATGACTATCATTATATTTTGTATGTTCAGATCATCGATATATAAAGAAAGTTTATTTTCTTTATATCGATGGTTCAGATTTACAAATAATCAAATGTTCAATATGACACTAGACTTTTCAATTGAACAAATGACCGATGCCTCCTCCCAATATAACCCTAAAGTTTGGCTGAAAATGTGAAACAATTTAGTAATTTAATATCAGCTGTATACTATAGTGTATATGGAAGCGTCGCTTAATGTAAGATATTGCAATTTACAGTCTAGTATCCCCTCAACCACAGTATCATGGTGTTAGAGTTAGTATGCTACAAGAATCACACCTTTAAACAGACACACTTACAACCGACTACAAACTTGTTTAGCGAGTAGGGCGACGAGGAATGGGGTTTGCCAATCCTTATCTCTAGGGTCGAGGTGAGCCCCTGCCTCTAGTAAGGCTTCGATACACTCGAGGTCACCGTGCTTAGCTGCCCAGTGAAGACCCGTACGGCCTAGGTTTATATCTTGACTGTTTATCTGATGGGCGGGGGATAGCGGGGGTTTTAGGGGGGGGGGGTGTGAGTGGAAGTAGTTTTATGTACAGTGTGGTAATAGTCATTGATATGTTTGTGATGTGAGTGGTGCTGGTGGTGGTGTTGGGAGAGGTGAGGTGTCGGATACGATGATGGTATATATATATATATATATATATAGCAAGCACATGTTCTCGCACACACCCTACCACACTCCCACAATCACACACAATCACACACACTCCCACAATAACACACACACACACTCCCACAATCACACACAATCACACTCCCACAATCACACACACAATAACACACACATATCTTGATACTGACCTCCGCCTGACAGCTGATGAGCACCTTGACCACATCGGTGTTGGAGAACCTGCAGGCGACCAGTAGCGGCGTCTGGCGGCGGTGGTCGCGATGATTAGGGTCAGCTCCGGCCTCCAATAGGGTCAAGGTCACTTGGTGACATCCTCGGCGGGCTGTCTGGTGAAGTATCGTCTCTCCCTACGTAGTGAAGGTGGCGTGAAGGGGCGTGCTGGGGGCGTGAAGGGGGCGTGGTTAATGTACACACTTATATAAAAAGTATATTTATAATCCTATTTTAATTGATATATATATAACATCTATAAGTTTTATGTCTAAAATAAGTGTAAAATATGCAGAGCCCTCGTTAATGCACATATTACATATATGTTGATGTGTTTATATATATATATATATATATATATTTAAGTAAATTCTTTAAAATAATTTTCCATCTAAAAATACTCATAAATAAAATACAATATATATATACATATATATATATATATATATATATATATATATATATATATATATATATATATATATATATATATGTATAATAAAGATAGTTTGTCTCAACGTCTTTGCTACCTGATCATTATATCTTCCAGTTCGGGCACCTGCACCAATCAAAGACTTGCAGATGCTCATGTGACCGTATCTAGCCGCCAAAGACAGTGGGGTGTTGCCGTGAATATCCCTCAGGTCTATGGCAGCTCCGCAGTGAATCAGCAGCTTAGCGCATACCTGACAGGTCACGTGTGTGGGTGAGTGGGTGTGTGGGTGTGTGGGTGAGTGGGTGAGTGTGTGTGGGTGTGTGGGTGAGTGGGTGAGTGTGCGACGCACTGCGTGACTGCGACACTGTATGTGTGTGGGTATGAGTGTATGTGAGTGTGTGAGTATGGGTGAGTGTGTGGTAATAGATAAGAGTATGGGTAACTTATAATAGATAAGGGTCAGGTAGATATAGCTATGGGTAAGGTAGGTAAAAGTGGTAATAGATACCATATGTAAATATATACTGTATGTGTGTTATCAGATACTGCAGTACCCATGGGTAGGAGATAACAGATAAGAAAAGATCTATACTAGATAAGACATATATGATAACAGATAATACTCTAAATACTCTAAATACATATATAAAATCGGCATAAATTGAAATTGAACAAAATCTTAATTAATATACTTATATTATATATATAGCGCCTACTAGTGCCATATTATGTAATACAACATATATATTTATTTTGTTTACACAAATGATAAGAAAATAATGTTAGTATTAATAGTACCATGTGAATTTAAATTTCTATAGGGAAATTTGTATAAGGTGATACACACATGTGATAATTGATCAGTATAAGGCTGATATTAGTATATATATATATATAAATAATAATAATAATTATTAAATATGTATACACAATGTATATGAGGTAAATATAGCCTAATGAAAACATTATACGTATACGTCTAAACCTACATAATATAACTTGTTGAGAGTAATAATACATGTGAATATACGGCTGTATTCTCACGCATACAGTACACACACACACACACACACACACACACACACACACACACATACACATGCATACACACACCTCATATATATTTATATTCTAAGATAAATGTATTTCACACATAAATACATAATTTAATGTAAATACAAATTTAATTAGGTATATATATAACATTATATATACACTTATATATATATATATATATATATATATATAAACGCAGAACATGTATACGCGTATATTAATACTATTTACCCTTGGGTTTATTTATAAAACAAGAATATCACAACCACCGAGAGACTAGTGGTGTGTATGCGTCTCAACTCGTAGCCTATATCCGTGTGTACACTGTACACTGTACACGGTGTATCATACGATGTGGTGTGGGTCTCACCCCCTATACTATAGGATAGTTACCGAGGTAAACACTAGCGGAGTGGGGGTTAACGTGAAACCCTACAGGTGGTATACATGCACTTAATAGTGGTATCACATCAATACCGTTTTCAATGTTACGTCCGTCGAATTTTAATCCGTCAAATGCAAATTCGATAAAATTATATATATATATATATGTGTGTGTGTGTGTGTGTATGTATGTATACGGGATTGAAGACCTATACATATTATTTAAATGGAGTTTAATTTTTAAACCATTTCTAATAAATCCGTGTATTATGAAATAGGATTAAAAACATTACATTCATAATCCATGAACTTCATAATCGTATTTGACTATAGTCTATAGCATAATTAGTTCTGTATTAGTTAATATATAGCAGTATAGCATTATAACAACAATAATAAGAACACTACTAATAACAACAACAACAACAACAACAAAGACAACGAACCTGATAACCTCTCCGCGAGCACACGTGCAGGGCGCATTGTTTAGTTTCCATGGTAACGTGATCAACGGGACATCCGGCCTGGAGGAGTTCTTTGGCGATAGGGGGCGTTGCTCCGGCCTAGAGGTCAGCGAGAGAGGGGTCAACATAGCATGGTTTTGTCTATGTTTAAGTTATTTACTGCCAGTTTATAACATCTAGACATGTTGATGAAACTATTCTGTTGAAACTAACGTTTCAACAGAAATATATGTCATTGGTATTCCTTGATTTTATATAGTAATAGCAAAGCCTTTGTAGCTTAGGGATTTGGTAATAGGTATAATTGTATATATATATATATATATATATATATATACACGTTTATATGTGTTTTGAGATATGTGTTTATTATAATAGTAATGAATGAATTGAATGAATTATATTTATTTTACTTGTATAATATACAACAATTAATAATTAATACACATGGCATATGTATACAATATAATATAGTTAAATAATGAGTAAAAAAAGGAACCCTTTATACAGCAATATAATACTATTGTAAATAAATATTAGTAACTGTTTACATGTATCATAAGTTATTACTTGTAAGTTATGACTCAAATATGATTATGTTTATTATGATTATTATAATAAACCAAGTAGATATTCATAATCCTAGTCATTATGATTTATATAATATGTATTGGAATTCTATTCAATTATTCATATACAGCTCAAATATAATAATGATTAGGTAGCCATTTTGAATAATACATAGGTAGACATATATAATATATACATAGATATATGTGACGTCTACCTCGACATATTATAAACATTTTATAATAATATCATATTATTAATATCTAGTCACACGTACTTATAAAACTGTTATAACATATAAGTATACTTATATGTATATATATATACACATTTAATAATTGTACTGTTAAACAGGGTAAACAAGTCTAATGATGACACACACATGTGTACACAATAAAGAACAATACATCTGGTTGCAGCTATACAAACATGTGTTAAATATGTATTCAATCTATTCATTTTAATAACCTAATAATAAATATATATATATATATATATATTGTATATCGTAATTATTCAATAACAGGCCATGCCACGCCCATATTGAGTAATAACCCGTCACACCATGGGGTAGATAGCACTGGTAAGGGGGTATTAACACCTCAGATAGAGAGATAAGGTTCACCTGAGAGAGAGATGTGTACGCGGTCAAACTTTACGACCGCCAGTGTGTTTTATTTACGGTCAACAATAACTCAGTTACGTAAGATTACGTCATGGTCACGTGATGCCTACACGAGAGGGTTATGTAACATCGCGTCGTCTTCAATGTTATGTGTATATACACTAGCTATATTATATGTATATAAGCATACATATACCTACATATACCTACATATTCAAGTTAATTAGATACAGTGATGTTTCAAATATGTACAGTTTTTTATTTAATATTATTGCACAGAAATATAACTATAAATATTAAATATATATACATAATTTATATTCATCTAATGTATTTGATTCATGTATATATTATGTAACAAACGTAACCTTCTCGACCAATAGGAGAAGAGCAGTTCTACCTTCACTGTCCGTAGCGGCCGGACTAGCCCCTGCCTTCAGTAGTGTGGATACGCAGCCCTCATTGCCTGTAACACGTGGTGACACATAATCATGAGTGACCTTCACCCCACACATAAGCACGGGTGACCTTCACCCCACACATAAGCACGGGTGACCTTCACCCCACACATAAGAACGGATTACCTTCACCCCACACATAATCATGGTTGACCTTCACCCCACACATAAACATGGGTGACCTTCACCCCACACATAAGCATGGTTGACCTTCACCCCACACATAAACATGGGTGACCTTCACCCCAAACACATGTGTACCCCTCTATAGTGATATCTCTCCCTCACGACCTCGGTATCATTAGCGATGCACGTAAGGTAACATGATATGTGTGCATATTGGTACAGACGTATGTGCAGACATAGGTGTAGACGCATGCGCAGACATAGGTACAGACATAGGTGTAGGCGTATGTGTAGGCGTATGTGCAGACGTATGTGCAGACATAGGTGCCACGTGCGACTAGGATATGCGTCATACATATGTCATACATGTATTAACGTGTATGTCCCCCCTACATACGATAATGAGTGTAGGACATACGTTGTACACTGTACATAGATATAGACTATCTCTCTAGCTCTGTAACAGTGTATAAGGAACATTTAACTCTATACAATGTATGTACATGCATTTATATGTAGTATTCAGTATATCGTATACACTTATCATACATGTAATGTGAATCAAACACACACCATATATGGTATATCACCATACATGGTATTGAATGCATATATGGTATATATAAATAGTGTATGATATACTTACAATGTATACATTGTTATATATCTGGCGTAAACACGATGTACTTTGTGAGCATATACATTATATAATATACATAATTATTCATACCATATATATATGGGGGCGTGTCGAGGGGAAGGAATTACGAACCCATCCCCTCTCCTCCTCACCTATATACTCACCCCTCCCCTACCCCCCCTATATACTCACCCCTCCCCTCCCCCCTCCCCTATATACTCACCCTTGGACGCTGATTCCAATAGTCCGACAGCGAGAAGTTCCTTGGGAAGTCTGCCTCCGATGTTACGGGAGAGAAGTTTCGCTAACTTCTTACCATCTCCGTCTTCTATAGCTTGTATTACGCTGTCACAATGTTGTCATAGGGTTACTATGGTTACCTAGCGTTACTAGGTGTGTTAGTCATCGAGTGGTCAGTAATGGCGTGGTTAGTGGTCAAGTAATGACAAGATAATGGTCAAATAATCGTTATCGAGTGTTATTATATATGTTGTATTATTATTATTAATATTAATATTAATATTAATATTAATATTAATAATAATATTATCGAGTGGTGAAGCAATACTGCGATGTGTGGTCACATGATGTCAATATCTTCAACAATGTCCAGAGTGGTCAGATAATTGCCATCAATTGGTCAAGTAATAGCGAGAGAGAGAGAGAGAGAGAGATAAAAGATGAACGTATTGTTATATTATATAAATAAGCATTTATTTAATTACTATATTACATATAATAATAATGTAAATACATATATTAGGAATGCCTTAATCATATTAATTATAATATAAAACTATATACGTATACTCGTACTATCAATTAAATATAATAATATTTATAATATATATTTAGATATTTAAATAATTAAATAACATTCTAGCTAAAGTATACTATGTGAAAAATAACTTGTAGTAGTTAATTACCTTAGGTAAGTATTTAACTACTTAACCTAACTTAACTACTTAACCTAACTTAACTACTTAACCTAAATTAATTACTTAACTTAACTTAACTACTTAACTTAACTTAACTAATTAACTTAACTTAACTACTTAACCTAACTTAACTATTTAACTTAACTTAAATACTTAACTTAACTTAACTACTTAACTTAACTTAAATACTTAACCTAACTTAACTAATTAACTTAACTTAACTACTTAACTTAACTTAACTACTTAACCTAACTTAACTAATTAACTTAACTTAACTACTTAACTTAACTTAACTACTTAACTTAACTTAACTACTTAACCTAACTTAACTAATTAACTTAACTTAACTACTTAACCTAACTTAACTTAACTACTTAACTTAACTTAACTACTTAACTTAACTTAACTACTTAACCTAACTTAACTAATTAACCTAAATTAACTACTTAACTTAACTTAACTACTTAACTTAACTTAACTTAACTACTTAACTTAACTTAACTATTTAACTTAACTTAAATACTTAACTTAACTTAACTACTTAACTTAACTTAAATACTTAACCTAACTTAACTACTTAACCTAACTTAACTACTTAACTTAACTTAACTACGTAACCTAACTTAACTAATTAACTTAACTTAACTACTTAACCTAACTTAACTTAACTACTTAACTTAACTTAACTACTTAACTTAACTTAACTACTTAACCTAACTTAACTAATTAACCTAAATTAACTACTTAACTTAACTTAACTACTTAACTTAACTTAACTACTTAACTTAACTTAACTACTTAACTTAACTTAACTATTTAACTTAACTTAAATACTTAACTTAACTTAACTACTTAACTTAACTTAAATACTTAACCTAACTTAACTACTTAACCTAACTTAACTACTTAACCTAACTTAGCTACTTAACCTAACTACTTTACTTAACTTAAGTAAATAAGTAAGTATGAAAGTAATTCCGTACACAAGTATTGAACACGATTCTGTAAATATATGCGTTCATAAGAATGCTTGATATATACTACAGTATTCAATACCTATAACAGTATCATAGTCGTAAGGGCTAGTATAGAAGAGCCGTCATTGTAAGGTAAGATCAACGGTCATCGATAGATCAATGGATGCCCTGCTAACTGCCCCCATAACTGCCCGTTAAGCCTTATCAATACAACATGTTGTAGGGGTGGGGTAAGGGGGCTAGGGGGGTTATCATGCAGGAGAAGTACTACAGAACTACAAAGAGATTCCGCGCACAGGGTTGTATTTACTTTAGCTTCGTTACAATAATATTTACAGATAATAAATAGTTATTTATGCTCGATTAATAGGCAATCTAATAGGCAATCTATAGACACTAGTACCATGAGGGTATTGTACTCGAGTAGTCACTAAATTAAGATCACAAACGCCTCTGCAATGCCGCTTTAGACTATTCTACACTGGAACAATGGAGAACCATTGTTACAATGCGATGTCACGTGGCCTCTAATAGTGACCGACAGTTACAGCGAATATCAGATATACCGAGCTCGGGTATTTATTGGCACTATATACCTATAGATATATAAAGGCTCTTTGAATATTGGTACATTTCGAATTTAATTTATTTGAATAATTCAAATATTTTCGAAAAATTAAACACATAAATACATGTATTTCATCATTTTAAAGACTTTGGTTTGACTTATTATTGATATTGTTTATTATTATAATTGTTGTTTTCAACCTATAATTATAATTGATAAGCAGTGATTATGTATTCGTAACTTCTATAAATACTAATTTCATATTATCGATAACTATAGTTATCTAATATATATATACCTACGTTATTGATATAACATATTAATACGAGATATGTTCAGATAATATTGACTAATAATGTAAACATCAAATATAAATACAAAAGTAAATATGTATGTATGATATAATAATAATCCAGATAGGTAAATAAAATAATAATACCTTATCATATATATATATATATATATATATATATATATATATATATGTTATGTCACTAATAATAATACTAAGTCCGCATAGTTAGTGCGAGTTCATCAGCGCCTTGTGTTAAACCCCCTTAAAAAGGGTTTATATACCCAGTTATAACTAACTCTAGATCAACTCTCTCATACCATATCATACCATATCATAGAGAGAATGACATGTTTATAAGGCATGTCAAACGTATTCAAAACGAGCTCTCACCATATCTATTGTTGTCTATGGAAAAGTTTCAAGTATTTAATTTTCATATATAATATTTAAAATATAAATATATTTGTAAATATATATATATATTTGTTCGGCATGCATACACCAATGCGTTTTGTTATTAAATGTAAACCCAATGTTAATTTGTGTACCATGTCGATTTGGGTATCAATTCATATCTATTTTTTCTTCCATATTTTTGTTTATTTATTTTTTTGTTTACCTAATAAACTATATATTATTATTATTATTATATATATATATATATATATATATATATATATATATTGCATGTATCATATATCTGATTGACAAATGTAGGTAGTTTATAGGTACATAGTTTATAGGTTGTTATGAATATAATAGTTAATGAAAATTAATGACAGAGTTATGTACTAGTTGTTTACTTATATAAACTACGTAAGTAATGCATAATAAAGAAGAGTGTGTGGAGTGTATGGACAACTAGCTAATATATATATAGGTCAATTAATAAACATTACATTAAGTAGGTAATTAATGAAAGCTATTAAAGAGTTAATAAAGTAACCACATAACGAGGTGTGTGATTGACAGCTGACAGTAACGTACGAAAGTTGTAGTTTTCTGTGATTTAGTGAACGCAATAAAAACTCAACAACGAATGTTTGCTGCACACTATTTACACAACATACACACGTATACTTATAGGTAAAAGTAAGCTTTTATCGCTGATCTCATTAAGTTACGAGTAATAAATATCCGAATACAACAATGCCGTATTCTCTATAGAGTGTATTTATATACTAAATAGGTATGTGGCATACTAAATATGTGTATACGTCATATGTACATCAAGAATAGGTGCTACATATATGCGTGCATGTGTTCGAGTTATTGGGTGTTTATGTGGGTATATTTACTATATTGTTATTGTTATTTTTATTTGGTGGAGTCCTTTCATCCCATCCAGGAACTTAGATGAAGTTTTCACATATAACCATATATATGGCTCTAATGTCACTTCGAAGCCGCTCTCATGTTAAGGCATCTATGGTTTTAACGAGAGCCGATCATTTATTTATACACAATTATATAATATCACTTCTAAATAATATTTTAAGACCCATTTTATAAAATTAATTAATGGTCCGGACGAGGCTCGAACCCGTGTCCTACTGCTTGTATGTCTGACGCCTTAGCCACTGAGCCACACAGGCAGTTGTTTTCCTATATATATATATATATATATATATATATAGGAATATATATATGATCTAAATTTGCAATGTCATATTTGTAATGTCATAGATTTATTTCATAATTACACGAAATAATAACATTAATTAATTGTTATATATTAATGATATTAATTAATTGTAATATAATGCCAATTCAGCATATATTCTATGTTAATGAACTATATTTAATGAGCCAAAGATTACAATAATAACAATATGATATTGTGATTGGATTATCCAATTTGGATACGGTCATCCATAGTTACATAAACGAATCATTTATTATTTGTGTTATACAATATATTACGTAATACATATAAAGTATACGATAGGAGATAATTGAAGACAATCGAAATTATATTACATAATATATATTACATAATTATCGACACAGATTCGATTGTGCAGAACCTTTTCGGTAGAGTGGCGTTCATGTTTGATTGACGGGCGACGGACTACGATTACGTAACTCTAATCGAGTACAATTATCGCCGGACAATAGGATGGGAGGCTATCACCGCACAGGCTGATAACAGACTGATAATTACACGACGATATACGCTCTTATGTAAGATTACCTAATCGTTAACTATTGTTGCGTAATAGTATGACCTAATCCTATGACATAACGTATTACCTAATCGTATTACCAGCAATAAGACAACGGTACTACTACGTGTGTTATAATGAGAAGCTGAACCTCGCTGTAACGAGCTGACGATACGAATACCTGCACGAATTCCGTCAGGCCGCCCATTACCGCGCTGGGGCTATAACGTATACCCCAATAGGGTAGAGTTGTAGTCGTTAAAGTCGACATCAGAACCCGTGTACCACACTTTTTATCTCATTAAACTAAATTTAACCCTTCTCCGCCCCTCTCCCGCTCGCTGCCGACTTATCCTAACGTAAACAATACCCCGTTGTGCCGCCAGGCAGCGCTATTGTTACGCGATGGACGCGATCCTAGCGGGCAAGAGCGGCGTTAGAACGTTAACGCATGCGCGCACTGCAATATACGTATAAACACACAGTGGAGGGGGGGGGGGGGTCGTTAATCCAGTCGAGAGGCGCGGAGGTTTCACGTATTTGGGTAATGCTTCGTGCGTTATGTGAAAGTGTTACTATATAGATATCGAAACTGATATAACATGATATAATTGTATATATATATATTTATATATATATATTATAACTACTGTTAGGAGATATCGAATTAAAAAAGCTCATCGCTTTCACTGATTCTCCTTAGACGTTGTCTATAAACTGAATTCATTCATTCATTCATTCATATATATATTATAATATTATTCTATAGGATAATATGAATACCCTAGGATGAATACAAGTCAAGCTATAGCTCATGGATGCTCCCGTTTATTATCTCCAGTATTCGGGATATAAATTATAGCTATCTGTAGTAGATCGAGATGTACAATATATAGAGGCACGTTAATGTACAGGTATATTGGTATAATACACGGTATATAGGTATACTATACTATATATATATATATATATATGTACTATATGAGGTATACGATATAATGTGAATTCGCTATGTGATATTATATACACAATCAACATCGTGGGAGGTATAACTGTATACAGTATACTGTATACAGTTATACGGGTGTAATACTAAGGTGTGTGTGTGTGTGTGTGTGTGTGTGTGACATTCTAGAGGTGTGGGTGTCAATAGCCGTGCATAGCTAATACCGATGCTACGGGTATTAACATGCAATGCACACGTAACATGTGTAGCACGGTGAGGTTATATCGAATAAGGACACTGTACACTGTACACTGTACACTGTACACTGTACACTGTACACTGTACCGTGTGCTAATGCCATACCGTGTATACTACACACCGTAGTGTATATTACATTAGTAGTACAACGTGTTATACCTATAGGTACCCGGTAATACCAAAGCACCTGGTAATACCCAAGGGCTTTGGTTATATATAGCATACTATAGCATATAATATACGTATGACAATATATATATAGTATCGTTCTCTGTGATTTATATTAAAAGTATTAGATGCTATGAATACATAAGTGTACATATCTATGCATGTGTACACTTTTATTATATATATATACATATGAATATTCATAACATTTAATAAAAACTCACAAGTACTGTAATACTGTACTGTGCTCAATGGATATCAATGGGTAGCGATGGGTAGCGATGGGTCGCGATGTATCAGTGGATCGCGATGTTAATGGCTCGATTCAGCGAATACGCTAACAGATATATCTCATGTGCGATAACATCTCTATAGTCTTGCATACCTTTATGTGTGCGTGTGTGTGCGTGTGTGTGTGCGCGCACAGTGTGCCGCACACCTAACCACTGACTATACTGTACCTAGGTGTATGATGATGTATACGTCAGCACTGCCATACACAGTGTACAACACACATACTATAATAGGGGAAAGTGGACACCTAATTCAGACACTTTAACAATAAATGGTCTTAACATTTTATGACTGATTATTTTTATTCAAAAATTACAATTTATTAATATTATTTGATTATAGATATTATTGTGATTTAAAATTTTTATTTAATCTTTTAATTCCATAGATAACGGACACGGGTACCGAATACGGACACCCTGTGGTATAATACGGACACCCTATATACCAATATATAAACTATAGTTTATATATATATATATTATTGATGAATCAATCATATACATTATAATTACATTATTTATAATTAATTGTATGAATAATTTATTCTAATTTAATTAGTTAATAATTAATTTATTTTTATTATTATTTTAATTAATAATACAATTTAAGTATCTAAATAATAAAAATGTTAGATTTAGCTTTTTTTGTGGTAATACAATTATAACGCACGCCGTGCGTCGCACGGCGTTCGCGATTTTTATGAAAATCAGAATAGTTCATACGTTGCGCGCTGATTGGTTATAGGGTGTCCGTATTTAGACACATAGAGTGTCCGTATTAGGGACAATGTCCCTGTGACATATATGACCTCTAGATATATGCTTATAACTTAATGAATATAATGAATATAACTTAATGAATATTTTGATAAAAAATATAGAAATTATATATATAATTTTTAGAATGCTTTATTTTTTAATAATATAGTGTTATATCAATATATTGATACATTTTATATTCTTGAGAAGGTTTTAAGTTAAAAAATTTTCATAAATCTAAAAACGTAATAAAAAAAATCAGTTTATTGGATATATCACCACTATTTTGAATAATTAAAAAATAAAAAATACTTTTGTAGACTATTTATATAATTATGAATATTTTAATCTTTACATTTTTTTTAGGATTTATGGTTTCGGAGATACCGAGAGTATCGGTATTCGGTCACTGTCCGTATTCGGTTACTTTCCCCTATGTACCATAGCGATGTGGACTATTGTGCAGGTCGTACACAGTCAATACACAGTTATGTATAAACAATATTTATTATCCACATTTATAAATATAAAAATGTGTGTATTGTACATAATATTTGAATACAAATTCTTCAACTTTTATAATGCATATATTCTTATATATATATATATATATATATATATATATATATATATATATATATATATAGTATAATAAGAGTACTAAGTTATTATTTACAATTTATTTAGATGAAATATTGTTACAAATCTGACTAAGTTTAGAGATTTTCTGATGGTTCAATATGTATTCGAGAATAAATTAATAATCCACTTGTGCGATTGTTACTAAAAATATACATTCATGGGGACATGGGATTATAGCTGATAACGGTATTTCGGTCATGACTGGGGTATTAATATGGGGGGTTTCTGTCAACTGGCCACTGTCGAGTTTAGTTTTTGATAGAATTCTATAGATTTTTCAAATAAACAATTGTTTATTAATTGTTTATTAATAACAAAATAAATCATATGTTTTATTTGAATTTTTTTTTATATTTTCAAAGATGCTGTTCATTATTTATTATGAAAGCGTATATTTAATTTTTGTAGATACATATTTATATGTTATCCCACCCTTAAGCCTAACCCCTAGGGGAGTATACTCCCGTTATGTATACATCATATATGGTTAAATATAGTATACATACTATAGTCTAGTGTTTAGGTAAATCGGTGCTTGTGTAAAATACATGATACTCTTTATACATGCAGATATCATATATATATATATATATATATATATACATGCATGTATGATTTCATCTTTATGTTTATATTCCCACTTCCTATATTTGTTTATATTTATATACGGTGTAGTATGTTTATATGGCAGATTTATAATTAGTCATGCTAACTTATAAATAACTAACTACTAAAAATACACGGTATAAAATATACCGAAAAAGATAAAAATTGAGTGTATATATATTATCAACCTATAAAAATACATATACATTACCCACTTTATACAGGTATATTATACACAGTACATTGTATAATAGTAACATACTAATAATGTATTTCGTAGCACCCACTACTCTCTCTCTCTCTCTCTCTCTCGATAACTACAAACGTTGCATTGTAATGTGGGCAGCGAAACTACAATGGTCATTGTTAGGGGGGGGGGGCTATAGCTTACCTCGCCTAGGGCTGGGTAAGATTGTAGCAGAGATTACGCTGAAAGAAGGGTGGTGTAGTTTTAAAGAAAAAATACCCTCTTTAATATATACATATATATATACATATATGTATAGAATATATAATTACCCTACATAAGTGTAGTAACATTGCGGCCTAAAAACACCCGAACATTTCGATACCCGTACTATAGTACTTAGCCTCGTTATGGATGGTGGTACTGAAGGAGTCCGCACACCGCACACCGTAAAGAACGCACCGCACTCTTTGATAGATGACATATTGACTGATAGAGACGGGCGACAGTTAACAAACCCGACAAGTCAACAACCTAACCCTATATACCCTAGCCCTATATCCTAACTCTATATACCCTAGCCCTATCTACCCTATACTATATACCCTACGGCATTCAAGAGGCGGCGCGCATTCCTTCTCTATTGTGTAGGTGAAAGAATGACTGACACAGCACCGCACCACACCGTACCACACCACACCACACCGCACCGCACCGCACCGCACCACACCGCACTACAACACACCACACCGCACTACACCGCACCACACCGCACCACACCACACCGCACCACACCACACCACACCACACCGCACCGCACCACACTTTCATTGTAGTTGTGTTCGAATACGTGTGTACCTACTTGCTCACCTACTTTCTTACCTACAGTACGCCGTATATGCGCATGTCTTCAAACATGTCATCAAACATGTATTTATGTTAGACATGATATATATAGTTGATTAATACCTACATATGTCAATCCCCTCCTATTTATAATGAGTGTCTTTGATGTATCGCAAGGGTTTCAGATATTTCACAGAGTTCACAGAACCGCACACTTAAGAGTGCGCACACGATGTATACGCCATGTATAAAGTACACACATTACGCCAGTAATATACGCACACATACACACAACAAATATATATAAGTTGATTACTAATAGTTACATTAGTACATCACACATGAAGTGGCTATAGTCGCTAGTCACTTAGTAGGTTAACCTAGAGGTATACTACAGTATAGTATACCTTAGTATAGTACCTATACATGTAACTATAACTGGATACTATACATTATAGACATTATTCAGCTTTACTATTTACAAAATGTTCATCATAACTTATAACTTATAATGTATAAGTATGATACTAATAATACTACTACCAGTGTTGGGCGTGTTCCCGTTTCTGGATCGGCGTTCCTTTTGGAATGGGAACGCGAACGGATATAAAAATAGGAACGGGAACGCAGAAAGGATCGGATACAGAATAATGAAGGATACATTAAAAGGAACGGGAACGGATAAAATTAATAGAACGGGAACGGGAACGGGTAGCGCTAAAAAAAGGAAGTTTGTCCAACACTGACTATAGTAGTATACTACTAATATATTATTAGTAATACTACTATTACTACCACTATAGTATACAACTATATTTACTAAGATAGTTGTATTTGTAGAACTTTTATATATTCAAACCATTAATACATATCGCATACAAGCACGTAAGTATGCCTACACGATGTTACCATTAGCTGGTCACCTGTCATCTGGTGAGTGACGTCAGATAACGGTTACGTCATACGAGGTGAACGCTCGTGTGTGATAGACATGTGAATATCAATAGTAGTACATGTCCTATAACAATGGTATCAAAGGTAACAATGAGTGCCTCTAATACTATGTGCGTGAATACATGCATATAGAATACTATTAAAATATCAGTTATATTCATAGATTTATAGTTAACAAATAAAAAATAATATAAGTATAATACAAATCTATGGTTATATCAGGGAGGTTCCTGGTTATATTCCACGTATATCCGAGTTGTCTACAAGATATATATATATGATATAAGTGATTATATTCTGATATATGATGGTTAAGGGTTAAGTTAATTTAATAAGAGATTATGTAATGTTTAATAAAGGGTCTAGTTATGTTTAATAATGGGGTACGTTTGGTTTAATAAACCTGGGACATAAGGATTAATAAAGGGAGGTACATAAGGATTAATGAAGGGAATACATAAGGATTAATGAAGGGGATACATAAGATTTAATAAAGGGGAATATATCAAGACCTCCTATAATCTCGAGGTTATAGGAGGTCTTGAATATATAAGGATTAATAGAGGGGGTACGACATTTATTACATATTACTAAATATTGATAATAAGCAGAAGTTGTACATATTTCAATAAGGTACTCCTCATTTAGGTGCCTCATTAAGTTGTTATACCATAGTATCCATGGTAACCGTAACATGATAGTAACCATAGTATACTATGGTTACTATGATGTTACTACGGTTACTATTGTTACCACAGAATAACATCATAGTAACCATAGTAACACAATATCATCATTACGACATGTGCTTACCACTAGTGATTGTTCTGTGACGGTGACGTTACACATCGCACGCCGTGACAACCTATGATCAAGGTCATGTCCTTGCTATGATTACACACGCGTGACGTCACGTGTATGACGTCACGAGAGGCGACATCTAACGGAGTATCCGTGTACTAGTCTAGTTAACCAATTACAGGCGAGGAATTCCTTTACGATTAGTGTAAACCAGCCCCCCCTATTACGGCCCCCTATTACGAATGCTATTGTTACGCTGAGTTATGTAATATTATTGTTATTATTGTTTATTACGCTAAGCATGAGTACCATGCATGAGTACCATGTTCCTATTGTTTGTGAGAGCATCATCGTGATGTATTAACAAGTTTACATATATTTATAGGGTATATAAATATAGTAAGACCAATGCTTTTGGTAAGACCAATGCTTTTGCGAAGGATTTGCCATTCTTTTGTAATACTATAATAGTATATATCTTATAGGGTATATAATATAATATATACAATACACAATGCATAGTAGTATATGTACTACATGTTTATGTGTTTTATGATATATTGTATATATTGTATATATTGTATATATTCTATATATTATATATATTATATTATATATCGAGATTATATATACATTATATCAATAAATAGGTATACCATATTATAATTATATTAAAGTATATATATATAATTTCAATAAAGTAAACACTTGTTTACTATTTTATTCACACGAGATATTCTATATATATAGCATTCTAGTAAACAACTATGTTCACTTTATAGATTACAAATTATCGATTATTGATTATAGATTAACAGGAGGGTGCGAAAAGCAATACACCATATCTATTTATAGAACTATCCGTATAGCTTAAAGTATATGTGTATGTGTGCTCGTGTGTGTGCAATATGTGAGTGGGTGTATTAGAGTTTATTATTTCCTATTAAAGACGATTTAACAATAAAGCGCCGATTGTTTGTTTACGAAAAACATAAACATAATCGTTATATTGTGCTAGCTAGCCTTGTACCCATTATACCTAGTATATATATATATATATATATATAGTATTTGAAGTCACATGCACACGAGATCTAAGAAAAAAGATCACTGACTAATCACTTATATTTTGTTCTTTACGGCGCACGAGCATGGCATTATATAGCTCTCCATTGCTATCTATAGCTATCTATTGTTATCCATTGTTACCCATTGTTACCCATTGTTACGCCGAGTGAAGTTAATTGTTCGTCACTGTAATCCTCTTTAAACGACGGTCGTTGGAGACCTAACTTTACGTGTGTAAATTACACGATTCTAAAATCAATGTATTTGTAGTCAAGCATTGAAATGCATTCACTTGTATTCTTAGATACTTCACTCTAATGTCTAGGACTATATTCATAGATATACGGTAACACCAGATCATTGCAGGGTAACCATGGTAACAGATACAAATCTATGTTTGTATCTGTTAGAACATTTAACAATTCAATTGTATTTGACAATATTGTCATATATGAGCTAATTGAGCTAATTTTTAAATATACAAATACCGCAGAATATAATGCAACATTGCAATAAATATGAAAGTGTAACGCATTACCTGTATGAGGTTATTAATTAGGTGTATATTTAAAATAAGGACATGGTACGATATCCCCTAGACGTTATGTCCTGTCCTTGTTATTGAATACACACCTAATTAATATATCGTTAACGACTGTAGTCTAATGTCAGTGAACCTGTTCATTCATGCGTGACAGGCAGTGATAACCTTATAAGGTAAACTATCTAAGTGATAACATAATGATTCATTAATAATCAATAATATATCGATTCATAAATAACATATATTTATAGTTTACCACAAATGTAGTGTAAATCCATGATAAATAAGGGCATATAAAATACTAGTATTCTCTACATATAATATTGTCGTACATTTACATTACATTTAATGATTGATTTATCAGTTAATGATTAAATGCAATATGATACATATATATATATGTGTGTGTGTGTGTGTGTGTGTGTGTGTGTGTGTGTGTGTGTGTGTATGTGCGTGCGTATGTGTGTAGACATATTATAATTGATTATATGTTAACATATGTCATACATATACCTATAATCTATAGGTAGGTAAAGTTTAGCATTGTATACAGTACTGTATACTATACACCTACAAGGGTTGACACAATGGTTGACACAATGGTTGACACAAGGGTTGACACAATGGTATAAACTGACACTCTTTCAAGCGAGGTCATTACCAATAGAACACTCTTTCTACCTTCACACACACACACACAAATGTGCGGATCGAACACTCACACACGCTTAAGTAAGTATATTCGTTATCAGTCTTCCCTGATAAGTTATCACTGATAAGAGATAGTGCAATAGGTAACACAATACAGTGTGTAGTCCACATAGGTTGTCAACTGTTTGTATGATGCAAATATCATTATGTTATGTAAATAGAAGTTAAGAGGAAAAGTTCAGATATAAGTGACACAGATACAAACACACACACACATACGCACATATATTTATATATGTTATACATATATACATATATATATATATATATATTCTTAAAATAGCATAAATGTCAGCTACTATGTATGGCAATCGCCGTACTTATAGTGAATCACATATTATTGAACAACATACATTGTTGTTATCAGATTCATTTTATACACACACTATATAAACATACACACACACATATATATATGTGTTTAATTGATACAATTGCGAATGCTAGAATCCTAAATGATATACTGTTATATAGGTACACCATTAGTAGAGGTTGTAGATGTAACATAGGCTATACAGTATACCTAACTGATACATTAGTACGAGAGAACGATACGTAATACCCCTTGGTCATTGTCTACTGGACACTGTCCTCCGTACTTAGGGCTGTACTACCTTGGTATACTATAGTATAATATAGTATACTATAGTATAATATAGTATACTATAGTATAATATAGTATAATATAGTAAAATATAGTATAATATAGTATAATATAGTATAATATAATATAATATAGTATACTATAGTATAATATAGTATAATATAGTAAACAATAATGTGGTTAATATGTCTTCTATAAGTTGTTTATTTAATTCTAGTGAATACATACTTTAGTATATGGCACACTGTATAGTATAACCGTATACACTGTATACTATACAGTGTGTATATTGCACTCTATACATTGTACATTGTACAGAGTATACTCTGTACAATGTACAATGTATCACGCCATATATGGCGTGAATACAATGTAAATATTGCACAATGCACACTATGCATTGCACACTACACATATATAATACGTTATAACTATAGTACACTACACACATACATAGTGCATATAATATAGTTTACATTACACATATATGGGCAATGCATAAATCATTCAGTAACGACACATACACAAACTGCCACAGCGAACATTACATCTTCACACCACAGCCCGTACTTTGTACAATAGAGCTGGGTGTCAATGTATACATACAATGCATACACATGCATGTTTTAATACATTGACTTAAAATAAAAACAACCATATTTTCCGCATATTTAATATATAAATATATAGGCCTATGGGCACTTTATAAAAGGTATACCTTTAATAAAATATGACTAATTTGATAGCGCGATATTATTATTACATATGTATATTGACTTATGTAATATATACATTATACATGATACACCTATCTATATATACACTAAACCATATAAATACTATATATATATATATACAGTAGAAGCTCGGTAACTCAACATACCGATAACTCAACATTGCCGATAACTCAACATCCAAAAAATATTTGGTTGGATTCGTATCTTTTACATGTTAACAAACACCCTATTACTCAACAAATATAACTCAACATACATATAATTCAACATCATTTTTATAATCCTAGCCTATACATTACATGTAAATATACATCCGATAACTAAACATTTATGAAAAATCAAAATATCACAAACATATGTTGTTGGATTCGTATCTTTTACATGTATAAAACTACATTGCTCAACAAATATAATTCAAAATACATTATTCAACATGGTTTTATTTAATAATATATGGATATAAATATATAAACGTAAAAATACAATTACAATTATTATATTATCATACGAGTACTGTTTTGAATGCATTTATGTGAACAAAACATTAATTAAGTCATTAATTTATACTTTCGATAACTCAACATGAAAACTCAGTCCCGTCAATGTTGAGTTATCGAGCTTTGACTGTATATATATATATATATATATCAAAATGTATAGGGATAACAATAGAACTAACTATAGGGCTAAGTATAAGGCTAATTAGCCCTTTTACTTAAGTATAGGGCGATATTTTGTACGTGTCTATAGAAACTCACAATATTCAGTGTGTATAAATATAACTAGTAAAGGTTGTTTATTTATATATGTTGTATAATGTTTGATCTAAAATATTATATATACACAAATGATATATAGCCTCTAAGCTATTATACATGTGTATGTATGTGTGTGTGTGTGTGTGTGTGTGTGTGTGTGTGTGTGTGTGTGTGTGTGTGTGTGTATTAGCCGTGAACATACGCGGACATTTGTATAGATTTTATATAAAAACTAGATTAATAGTTAACATATTTTATTGACAATGTTTACGTGCTCTATAAACAACCATATTTGTATTATACCTTGTATTCACTTTATATATATATATATATATATATATATATATATATATATATATATATTCTATCCGTTTAGTATACTAAAAATAGTATATATTATACTCTAAATAAGTAGTACTGATTATACTCACTAGATTTTCGATATAATATCGAGGCCATGTCCTTGGCGAAACTAAAAAAGGGGCGTGGCTAACTTGAAGTAGTTCATGAGCGGAGATGTACTGCAGAAGCGGAAGTGAATGTAGTCGTAGTGTACTATGTATTGATAGAGACTTTAGCTATAGAGATCTCGGCTAATTAACGTTGTCCGCCCGCCTGACGTATGGATAGAGCCGGTCTCTAGCGGACAGACGGAGGACAGGAGAGACCCCTACCGGTGACTATTATGACTACGACGACGTCCGTAAGTCACACGCGCTAGACGGCGCCAACAGTAACTGATTATTACGTAATAACTGCACTCGTTTAGCGTACAGCGTCCACCTCGACCACAGTGTCCAGGTGTATTGCGCAATAGGTCGTGAGTGTGTTACGCAATAGGTCGCGCGTGTGTGTTGTTAACGTATCGACATGTAAGACTAACGCAGCAGCAGCAGCAGCCACGACGGCGGTGGTGGTGGTGGTAGTGGTGGTGGTGTACTTGACCATACAGTCCGATAACTTGGCACTTTCGACATTAATCGAACTGTCCTCTAATTAGTCCAAATATATATCTATAGATACATATATATATATATATATATATATATATATATATATATATACACATATATACATACATGCATTTAGACACCATTATATCATTAATTGGAGTACATTCTAAATCTCACCGCTAACTATCTACTACCAAAGCCGCGTTGCTACTATTCCCATTAACAAGCGCACATAATGGTATATGTACATGCGCGCGTACGAGTGTTGCGTCATCGAGCTGTGGTTACGTCATTAGCTGGTGTTACGCAACATTAGTTATGACGAAGACCGTGATGACCACTGTCCGAAAGGGTATCCGCACACTGATATCCGGTCATCGTGGTCATGCGCGACACGCCTCAATGAACATCGACGTTATTACCTTATACGGTATGCAGGCAAGTGTAATTAGTGGCGTCATTAGTTATGACTCATAACTTATGAGTGTCGCTGGGTCAATTACTGCAATCATTGAATTGTAACTTATCATTTATAACAAGTATTTAATAAAGCATATTTAATATATAACAATATATATATATATATATATATATATATAGATTATGCCATTCATTATTTGTAAATGTATTCATTAGTTCGAATAATGTTTAAAAGTGATAAACGACACAACGAATGTCATGATATGCACAGGTATATCACAGGTATAGAAGTTGACATATGTTACTAAGGTAATAATAGTCATTCATTATAATTAAATTGATACACTCGAGCATGAATACCACCAATAGATACTAGCATATAGCCCATCACTGCGATGCTCTGTAGGGTAAGGGTGTGGTGAAAGAGAACAGGAGTAGTTATGTAGTAAGAGGGTGAGATAGGGCTAATGCATGGCCTACATTATAGGGCCTATAGTATAGGAATACGGTAACAGAATAGGCTATAGTATACCTATAGTATACCTATAGGTAGCGAGAGAGTGGTATAGAGCTGATGTAGAGCCTTGCATGTAGTGCTGTGGTGATATAGCCTTGTTTGGGGTGTAGTGACAAATGTATATATATATATGACGTATATATATGACGTATATGACTTATATATATATGTATGACGTATATGTCGTATAATTCCTAGGTGTGACCTAATCAGTGGTATTCTGATAGATATGAAGATCTGTAGAAATAGATACATAGATATCTAGCTGGTAGATATAGCCCGTAGTATAGTGGGGCTTAGGGGTGTAGCGGGGAGTGATAGGACAGCTCTGATGTAGGGGTGTAGTAACTTTATGAGTTAAGGTATACATGTAGAGTTGGTACACTGATAAGTTAGCTAGCACGACACCCATGCTAGAGATTAAGTAATGTATGCTAACGAATGTATGCTAGTGTAACATTACCTCATAAGTTGCGCGATATGTCATCAGATATGTATGTGTAATACACGGAATGTTGCCATGTATTGTATAGGGTACCTATGTATAGTGCATATCATAATAGTAATATATATATATATATATATGTGAATATATATATATGTGAATATTTTAGTTTATACTATAATATAAACTAAAATATTATATATACCATGTAGATATAAATGGATTGAATAAACACTATAATTGCACTATATATAGTGTATACACGTATACATGCGCATATCACTCTATATACACATAGGCTATTTAGGAATACCATTAGTAGAAGAGGCTTTTTCAACGTTAATCTCGTTAAATCACGTTAAATCACGTATAGATCTCGTATTTAGTTTCGCTTACGACCGATGATTAAACGTTTGTTAAACGGTAGTGGTTATGGTAGTGGCTTTCTCAATAAGCGACCACTACTTAACGAGGCATGAGTCATTCGACTACTTGGTGACTCATCAACACACAGTGTATATGTCACACACGCTCACAGATGGCGCTCCGTATACGTATGTTTAGTATACTAAAGAGGCTCCCCCTTTATCTCCCTCTCTATCTCTCTACTCTTCGACCTAGTTATCTTTACATAGCTCTATATCTTTATCTCCCTATCTACCTATATATCATACTATATATATATTTCTCTATATATATATATATATCTCTCTCCACTTTCTCTACTTAGATCTCCCCATCTATCTCCCGCCCTCCCTCCCTCTCTCCCTCCCTCTCTCTTATACCACAAACATATCTAGATATTTAATTACTAAAAGCCTATATATTTGTTACTTATTTACTTATCTCACGTATCCACTAGTGCAATACCTGCCTCTCCCCATCCTCCTCAACTTCCTCCTCCTACTCCTCCTCAGCCTCACTGCCGCCTACCATTTCAGATATCATATTTATATTAAATACGTCATACATTATATGAAGCAGTTTAATATGTATATAAGTGTTTAATATACTATGTGTGGAATGTGTCCGATATGTTATCCGAGATGTCTTACGTATTATAATCACGTGTACAAATAAAGCGCGATGTCGTCTTTATTTCTAGAGATCAGGGAAAGTTGTTTACCAGTTAATGTTACGTAATTAAATACATGTCCTCTGGCTTATGACAATACACCGTACACATGTCCTTCGTGCGTTGGTAGTCGTGTTGATAAGTAAACAAATAATGGTCAAAGTTCATTAACAATATTAACTCTCAAATCACTATTATCTTGCTTAATCACTATTATTATTTAGAGTTCTATGTACTAATATTATATCAACATTAGAGTACGTTAAGATTTAAACTATTATTATAACATATTAATATATAAGTATAATACACATATAACCAAACGCATACATACACGTATATATATATATATATATATATATATATATATATATAGGTACCTATACTTGTACAAGGTAATATTTTAAATTAATATAATTAATTGTTACTACTATATATGTAAAATATGAAATTTAAACACTTATACTCTCTCTCTCTATATATATATATTCGTATAGGTGAACACAAACCTCTGCATTATATCTTCGGTTAAAAAACGTATAATTTCCTATATAATATAATATAACTTTAGATCATATCTAGATCATTCTACAGTGTTATCGGCTATCTTATGATACTTAATAAGACTTAATAAGCGATTATACTGATATAATATATTAATAGCAAACGTTATATTTTATTATAACGATGGCCTAGGGTGAACACGGTAATAAAATAGATAACGCATATCGATACTATAATATTATCGAGCGAAATATTAGCGAGAACTAGTATCGCCACCATGCGATATTTTAGTGCATTAAAACTACTATTTATATATCGATATCGGACATATTGTAATACCGTTAATATTAACTTCACGTGGTATAGATATGTTGTCGTAGTATATTTCATAGTGAGTATACACTAGTATCAAAGATTTTTCTAAGTATTAAAATATGTTTACTTCGCAAAATCTTTGCTAGTAGTCCTATCAAGGTCCTAGGTCCTTGGTCCTATACTGTCAACGGTATAACCTATTATTCTAATCTTATAAACTATATAGGATATAAGATTAGAATAATAGGTTATACCGTTGACATTATAGGACCAAGGACCTAGGACCTTGATAGGACTACTAGCAAAGATTTTGCGAAGTACAATATTTTAATACTTAGAAAAATCTTTGATACTAGTGTATACTCACTATATATATATATATATATATATATATATATATATTGTATATACCATTTTGTATAGAGTATATACAGTACGGCATACCATTTTCCATACGGAGTATGATAAATATATAATATCAAATATCTCTATATAATTATGTATATGATATTCAACTTACAATTGACAATATTTAAAGTAATTCGTGAAACTATATATATTATTCATACACGTTTACTTATCACATAGGTAAACAGTGTATAGTATAAAACTGCCTGTTTGGTTAAGTTGGCTAAGGCGACAGACACACAAGCAGTAGGACATGGGTTCGAGCCTCGTCCTAACAATTCATTTTATAAAATGGGTCTTACATTATTATTAAAAGTGATCTTATATTTGTGTATAAATAATTGTGTATAAATAAACGATCGGCTTTCATTAAAACCATGGATGCCTTAACATGAGAGCGGCTTCTAAGGGACATTATAATGATGAGTTTTCACTTATAACCATATATGGATCTATAGAGCTCGGTTATAAGAGAAAACTCATCTAAGTTCTTGGATGATATGAAAGGACTCCACCAAATAAAATAATAATAATATAAACTATGTATAAGATACATATATTATATTATAAGAATATATATATGTGTGTGGATCAGTGGCTGAGGCGTCAGATACACACGCAGTAGGACACGGGTTCGAGCCTTGTCCGGATCATTAATTAATTTTATAAAATGGGTATTAAAATATTATTTAAAAGTGATCTTATATAATTGTGTATAAATAAATTATCGGATCTCATTAAAACCACGGATTCCTTAACATGAGAGCGGCTTCGAATGGACATTAGAGCCATATATATATGGTTATATACCATATATGGTTATAAGTGAAAAATGCATCTAAGTTCCTGGATGGGATGAAAGGATTCCAACAAATAAAAAAAAATAACAATATGTATACAAGGATTCTATAGAATATTTAATATATAATTGAATTACTACGTATATATATATATATATATTGGGCAGTTCTTGTTTTTCTTTTGTGTTTATCAAGAACTTAATAAACGATAAATCAAAACACAAGACATTTGTGTACTATTTGTATTGTATTGTCTGGGCCCCTATCAGTTATTTATAACATGTACATATCTATGGCTTCTTGAAGAGTTCATTTATATCCGCTATTTGTATTGTATTAAATATATATATATATATATATATATATATATATATATATATATATATATATATAGGGAAAGTATCATAATATAGACAGTGCTCTAATATGGACACCCTCGGTATCTCAGAAAATATAAATCCTATAAAAAAATGTGTAATGATTAAAATATTCATAATTATATAAATAGTCTAAATAAGTATTTTTACATTTGTTAACACAATACTGATATATACAATACACTGATTTTTGTATTTAGTTTTTAAATATATGAACAACAAATTCAACTAAAAACATATATCAATCATATACAAATGTATTAATATATAAATCAAAATATATTATTAAGAACTAAACCATTCTAAACATTATATATATAGGTACCTATTATATATACCTATTATATATACCTACTTGCTATATTTGTTATCAAATAGTAATTCATTTATAAGATATAATATAAATCCTCAATACGGACACTGTCCTTAGTAAGGACACTATTGATGCATTCATACGGATATACTTTAACCAATCAGCGTGCAGCGGGTGATATATTCTGATTTAATTTTTAAAATCGCGTGCGATATAATTTGAAATTACATTTACTTATGTTATTAATATTAACATATCATTAATATATATTAACTATGTATGATTATAAATTAGAGTACGATTTAACCTATATTTCACTTATATACATTATAGGCGTATATATTCTAATATATCGCATCATTATTTAATTATATTAATTAAGCAACAACAAATATAATGTATCTGTTATTGATGATTATATATTAATTTATAATAATATTTATAAGAATTATTAATTTAAAGAATATATATATATATATATATATCGATTTCTAAATGTTATTTAATATGTGTATTCAATATATTGAATACACTATATCAATAGATAACGGGCTCTCCGTATTCGGTGTCCATGATCAGTATACTGACACCCTGTATTCGGGGTATATTATAATATATATATAATACATATATATATAATACGTATACGGACATTGTTCATAGGACAGTGTCCTTAAATATAATATAGGGGAGAGTGCTCTAATATCGACATTCACGTAATATCGACACCCTAGAGATATCCTAAAATATAATTCCAATCAAAAAATAATTAATGTATAAAATGTTAATCAATATAATTATAATTCATATAGTATAATTTTTTTTTTAATATTTATATTTTTTTAATTATATACAAAAATGATTTTTCGTTACAACTATAAATTTATGAAATTTTTGAAGTAAAATATCGATTCTCAATCATTTAAATTGTAGGTATTTTAAATATTTAAAATAAATCTTATATTTCTAATTATATTTTACAATGTACCGAAAGGTTTTTGTATTTTTCATAATTTGTTATAAAGTTATTGACATTTACATAAGCAACATACATTTACTAATACCGACACAATAATTGTACGTAATTATTATCTCAGAGTTAAAAAAACTAAATTAAATTTTAAAATAAATAGTATATGTATATACCTACTTAATATTTATAAATAAAATTTGGAAATATTTTCGAAACATCCTGATAGACACACTCAATACGATAACATATCTCTGCGTCCCGATTTATCCTATGACGAACGTCTTAAACGTATTATTCTCCCAATAGTAGCAAATGCCCTACCTGGAAATACACGCTGCATTTTTAACAATAGCACACTATCATATGAATTAAAAAACTATAAAATAGACAATGAAAAATACATAATTGATTGGAATACAACTATTACTTACAGTGATACTGATTACTCTAACTGGAAAAAAACATATAATAGCAACACACAATCTAAATCTAATAACAGCAACAAACATACGCCTGATCAAGTATCTAAATGACTAGAAAATAAACATATTACTGTATTCTATACCAATGCACAGAGTATATGTAACAAGCTTCCCTCATTAATTTATGTTCTATCTACTAACACTTATTATATTATTATTATTAATGAAACTTGGTTAAATGACTCTTACACAAACGCTATGCTATGTTTTAACACATCTAATTATACTATATACAGAAAGGATAGATTATCTACTCGTGGTGGTGGGATATTAATTTTTGTTAAATGCTATTTAAACTCTTATGCTCTAACTATACATAATCCACATAATATTGAACTCCTAGCTATAACATTATACAACTATACTATATTTTCTGTTTACAGGCCACCCAATATATCTTATGATATAACATGGGAGCTATGTAAAATACTGTCTAAATATACTGAACTCTCTAATACATTTATTCTAATAGGGGATTTGAATTTCCCTGGTATTAACTGGTATGGTGATTCTCCCATACCTAGTAACCCACTTGACAACATATTCACGGATTTTATTATATCTACCTCTCTAACCCAGTTTGTAACTAACAATACTAGAAAAGATAATATCCTTGATCTGGTCTTATCTAATGATGACTGTATATTTAACCTCAGTATAGATACTCCTTTTAGCTACAATACTTCTACTAGTGATCATTTATCTATAACTGCTAATATTTTCAATACAAATGTTATTACAATGAAATCTAAGACTAATAGTAACTGTAATTTTAATTACTCACTATGTAATTTAAATATTGTTAAGCAAACTCTGAATAATTTAAGTTGGTCTAGTATTCTTAAGGTTGAAGATTCTACTGATGTATTACTAACAACATTTATTGAAATTGTTAAGACATTAATCAATGATAATTCCCCCCTATCAACTATACAGTCATTTAAATTTCCTAAATTCATCAAAAAACTTGATTCGAAATGTAAGAAATTATATAAAAATAAACATAAACCAAATATTAAAGCTAAATGGAGACTATATCAAATAAAGTTATCTGAAACCATATCGGATTACATCTATAACATTGAAGCTAGAGCACTATCTAACAATAACCTTAAATCATTTTATTCTTAATAGACAAATATCTACGCGTAGCAATATGCCTCCTCTAATGTCAAATAATAATACATTGTTAACCCTAGATCGAGATAAAGCTGAATGCTTATCTAAACAGTTTAAATCTGTATTTACTAAGGACAGCTATACATTTATTAGTAATTCATCCATAGTTTCTAATAATGTATTTAACACCTTCCCTATAAGCCCCGAGACTGTAAGAAAATATCTATGCCTCATGCCCAATAAGTATAGTATACCACCAGACGGACTACCAAAGGGTATCCTAAAATCTTTATCATATGAGCTATGTATTCCTCTTTCCTTAATATTCAATCATTCACTAACTAACCAATACTGCCCAAATATGTGGAAACAGAGTATAATTACTCCCATATTTAAAAAAGGTGATATATCCTTACCATCGAACTATAGACCTATAAGTATTCTACCCTCCACATTAATTCTTTTTGAAAAGATTCTTTGTAGATACTTGGTTCACTTTCTCAGAGAAAACGGCTACATATCACAATGCCAATATGGATTTCTATCAGGAAAATCAACCACTCTGCAGTTGATCCAATACTATAGGAATCTAGCCCGAGTCATGGACAACAACTATACTTTGCATACTACATACATCGACTTCGCAAAGGCATTCGACACAGTATCACATGCTAAGCTATTATCTAAGATTGAAGCTCTAGGAATAACTGGTAATGTACTACACTGGATACAATCATATCTTTATAATAGACACCAGTGTGTTAAGGTTGGTATGAATGTATCTGATAATATTATGGCAACATCAGGGGTTCCGCAAGGTTCTTGTCTAGGACCAATTTTATTTATAATCTACATAAATGACCTTCCCAATATATTCTCACCTCAGATCATATGTACCCTTTTTGCTGACGATGCCAAACTTTGTCTTATCCATAAATATGAATTTGAAATGGACTATATGCATAATGCACTAACCAAATTAAATGATTGGTCAAAATTATCAGGTCTTAATTTAGCAATCCATAAATGCTCAATAATGTCTAGTAAGGGTAATGAAATATCCTCATACTCGATTAACGGTGTTCAATTAAACTATTCTAATACGTACACCGATCTAGGTGTAATTATCAACCATAATCTATCTTTTAATGATCATATTGATAATATTATCCGTAAAGCATACATAATGATTAATATAATCTTTCGAGTATTTAGATGTAACAAACATGTACCATTGACACTAGCATATATGAGTTATGTAAGACCTGTCCTTGAATACGCATCCAGTCTCTGGAACCCATCCATTCCTTTCAGAACAAACTCGAATTGGTTCAGAGACTATTTACTCGTAAGCTTTTCTTTAGGTGCAATTTAGGTTCATTAGAATACCCTGATAGATTACTATTTTTAAAGCTAAAATCACTTTCTTCCCGTAGGCATGTTGCTGATATGGTGCTGACTTACAAAATAGTCAATGGTCTCGTTGATGTGGATGTAGATGATTTCTCGTGGACCTACACAAATCATCTTAGAGGGCCTTCGGTGAAAATTAAAAGAGATATCTCCAAGAATAACCGATCAAACAACTTCTTCAGCAATCGGGTCTCGGCTACATGGAACAATCTGCCTGCTCATCTAACCGTAATGAAGTCTCTTCCATTATTTAAATCGGGTGTTTCTGCGATACTCTCTGGTAGTTGATGAACATGTTCATCCTACCTTGTACATTTATTTATATATTTTTATTTATTACCTTATTTACTGTTTGTCCTCGTGTGTTATGTTAGGTCAGTGGGGTTGTGACGGGTGTCGGGGAGTAAGGATGCCAGCGTGGAATCTACTGGTCAAATTTTCCTCCCCACGGCATAGGAAATGATTCACCCTTTCCTAAAAGCTGAGATCTGTCGCGGCCTTGTTGGCATATCATTAGCATATACGAGCTAAGAAATGGCATATGTAAATCAATAATGTTAACACTTTTATTTTATTTCGTACTATTATTTTTATCTCCTGTTTTATGTCATATTGAATATCTATTTTCTATATTCAATAAATTATATTATTATTATTATTATATTATTATTTAATTTAGAAATAATAAAGTTATATAGATGTATTGGTAGGGTGTCGGTATTCGTGCCTACTCTCCCATAGGTGGTATCGATTATTGTAACTTGTTAAAAAAATTATCATTTAAGTAAAATACATAACATATACTAATTAATATATATATATATATATATATATATATATATATATATATATATATATATATATATAATAGATCCATATATTTATTTTTAGCAGGAATGTGGCGCCATTGCACTCCTCACTATCGTTTTGCAGATTTGTTATTGTTTATGTTCCATCAAATATGCACCCACGGGTATGAATAGTCCTCATGTCTACGTATCATTTGTCACCACATATATTATTCCAGGATTCGAACATTATTGCTGCTAATTAAGTTTAAAATATAAACTTTTTTTTTCAAATTAATTTTTATCATTTATAAAAATGTATTTATTCTTAATTATATATTTTCTTATAGGGAGTACCCCTACTTTTTTGTCAGTGTTATTAATTTTATTTTTATTTTAAAAATAAAATTGAATTATTATTTTGTTATGTATTATTTTTATCTGAATGAATATGCTGATATATGGCACTGCACATATTATAATATCAGGATATATCAGGAGGTATCGACTCAATAAAGCTTATAGCTTTCACTGATCCTCCTTAGACTGTGTCTATAAATATATTAAATTCATATATATATATATATATATATATATATATATATAATATATATTATATATATATATATATATATAATATATATATATTATATATTATAATATATTATAATATACCATGAATACATGGTGTCAGTATTCGATCATGGGTACCGGATATGGACAGCCAGTTATTTATTGAATACACATATTAAATAAAATTTAGATATCACAATAATATTCACAATTATATAATATACATATATTTATGTATTACTATATATATAGTGTAATTTTTGATAACAATATTTAGTCATAAAATATCAAGACCAATTATTGTTACAGTGTCCGTATTATGATATATCCGTATTAGGATATATACGTATTAGGATACTTTACCCTATAGCAGATATAATAAATATATGCATTTATTGTTGAATAGGTGTCCGTTTCGACAAATTTCCGGATACGCCCCGATTTGCGTAGCTAACACGAGTGTGCGCCGTGTGCGCCACACTGTGCGGTGTGCAGTGTATACAGTACATGTATACTGCAGTATAATGTATATAGCTGTATATCATTGTACACTGCAGTGTATATAGCTAAATATTATAATATTAATTAACTATAATCTATATTTACACTATAGTTAATTAATATTACGTCGTTAATATTACTACATTATAGTGTAGTATATATAGTCGTATTCATAGACATAGAGTTCCATATGGTATCGATGACTATAGTAGACAAACTAACACTGAAACTATGGAAAGTATACGTATGATTATAACATATATGTAATATAGTAACATTATATATATATATATATAATATAAGAATTATAGGAATTATATAGGAATATATTGAATATATAGGAATTCCTAGTAGGAATAATACATGTTATTAACTAAGGTCGGTTATATTTGAATATGAAATGTACAATACATTTTAAGATAATTACTTATACTTAATTTATCATAATACTAGGTATGCACCTAATTACCACCTAATTACATATACATCATATTTTATTACAAATAACTTTAACATGTATATTGTTTCTTACATTTCTAAACTTTTACAAAATGTAGTCATATTTGTTCATTTTATCATTACTTTTGAGCTAACTTAAAAATTGAAAATTATTTTACTTTTATTAATATATATCAACTATATATATTTAAAATATATTTAAAAAGTCTATATTTTCTCAAATGAACTATGTTATATTATCACACAAATAGGTGACTCTTAAACTTGAATAGTTAATATATCTAAAATAACATCTATAGTTGTTATAATTCCCTTCTAACATTACATATGTATCGAGTAACAAAATTATTTAATTAACCGTGTGTTGATTTCGAATTAGATATATTGATTGTCAATTACCCTTATTTATTAATAATCTTAGCCGGCATTTGTTCGTTCTGCAATACATTTGTTAAATTTGATAATTTGTATTAATATCTATATTATTATTCTTATTCGCCTATTTCTTCGCATTATCGCAGGGATTAGTTCTATTTCTATTCATATCATCCCTATTTTCTATTTATAACTGCCATATTGCTAATCTAATTAAGAACTTTCCAAATATACTCTACCCTATTTTTGCTAATGATAGTCAACTATTTATCTTTTTCACGATAAATTCTTATACCATTAACTCTGAATTAATCGAGTGTGAAAACTTCATACGATTATGGCTCCTCTCAAATAAACTACTAATTAATTCCTCTAAGACTAATCTACTTAACATATCTACTTCTGATACTTATTTTCCAAACTTTATTCTAAACAACATGATTATTTTTCCTTCCCATTCCTCCAAAAACTTATGATTATTATTTGATGAAAAATTATCATATAAGAATCACATATCATCCATTACAAAATCCTCCAACTTTCATCTCTTCAGAATTAAATAAATACGGACTTCACTTTCCAGAAACCTTACGAAAACTCTAATAAATTCTCTTGTACTTTTCCGACTTGACTACTATTCTTCCCTACTGAATCAATTTTCTGCTAAGACTACTGCTCCACTAAATCGGATTATCCGTTACTCAATACGTACTACTTACTGCATATCACTACTGCAGTATCCATGGATCATTATACTTCAATATCTCATCAATCATATATTATGTGGCTTCCCTTCTCCCTCATGTGTCAATAACGTGTTCTATATATAATCCATAAATCAATATATTCTTTTACCCCTAGCTATATATATATATGATCTAATTAAAAATTGTACAATATTACCTTCTACTCGTTATCAAAATGCTCCTCTCCTTATCTTACGGAGATCTAGTAAAAATTCCAGATATTTTAAACATTCCGGTCCCACCTCATGGAATTCCCTCTCTCCTACTATTCGTTCTATTAGATCCCATTAACGATTTATAAATCTTACTTCTTCTTTTCTCTCTACGTCTAATTATTAAATCATCCACTTTATTATTTATTTATCGTGTTATTTTAATGTCCCAGCTGGGACTAGTATTCATAGAACGAGAAAATCTCGAGAATTTCTTATGTATCTTGTAACATCTCGAGATTTTCTTGAGGTTTTCTCATGATTATAATCTCAAGAATTCAAACACGAGATATTCTTGAGATTTTCTCATGATTATAATCTCAAGAATTCAAACACGAGATATTCTTGAGATTTTCTCATGATTATAATCTCAAGAATTCAAACACAAGAAATTCGCGAGATTTTTTTCATGATTATAATCTTAAGAATTCAAACACAAGAAATGCTCGAGATAATGTCTTGATAATACATATTTGTATCTTTCGATTTTATAAACAAGATATTCTCGAGATTTTCTCATGTATAAAAACTATAGATTTTATAAACAAACATATTCGAGATATTCTCATATTTTAATACAAGATATATATACTATAGATACAAGAAATTCTAAAAAATCTCATATAATACGTATACGTATACTATTGGCTCAGCAATAGGAGGTTCGGGAGCGGGATACGAACTCCCCAATACTTTTTCTGGAGGGGTTTAACCTCCAAAATATTATTGATAAAATATATATATATATATATATATATTATATACATAAAAAACAAATACATTTTTTTACGGTTAATACGGCCCGTACAAATTTAGTCTCATACGAGAGGAATTTCTCAGCTTTAAGAAGAGTAAAGTCATGGTTGAGATCAACAATGACTCAAGAAAGAATAAATAATTTATTAATATGCCGTTTACATTTTACATTTACATTTGTCGGTTTTGGGACTGCAAACTGTGCTTATAAAGCAATCAGACGTCCATGTTTGAATTAATTTTTAAATTAAATAAATATGTTTTTAGTATTTTTTTAAAGTTTGGAGTTGATGATGTCATACGAATAGGAGTAGCGAGAATGTTCCAAGAGTATGGGACATATAGTGTCCAGGGTCGAGTGTTGGTTGAGTGCAAGTTGTGTTTGGGATGTAGTTGAAGTAGTAACGTATTCGTGGAGCGTGTAGTGGTATTAGTTGGTAATATAAGTGTGAGTAAGGATTCTAGGTAGTCAGGAGAATTATAGTGAATCGCTTTATGTAATAGCTAGTAATAGGATTTTATAGAGGATTATATGGCATACAGGTAGCCAACGGAGTTTATTTAGGTATGAAGATATATGAGTATGGGAGTATTTAGGTATATTGAATATGTACCTAGCGATAACATTCTGAAGGATTTGGAGCTTATAATATATGATGAAGGGGTATTATAAAGGATGAAATTATAATAGTCGAATAAAGGCAGGATGTAGGCAGAATCGATAATAGTAGCGGTGGGTATTGTTATTGAATGATGAATAAGGCGTAGTGAGTTTAGTTGGTAGTTTAGTGATTTTGTGATATGGGAAAGTTTTGTGTAAAAGCTAAAAGTACTATCAAATATAACATCAATATTTTTGAAATGGGTCGAGTACTGTATAAGTTGTCCATTAATATTGATTGGATGAGATAACATTTTACTTCGGATAAGAAGGTGAAAGAAAATAACCTTTGTTTTATATAATAATACGTATTATTATTATCTAATTGTTATCGTATTATTATTATTATTTTATTACCGCACGAGCGAAGGGGTCTACATGGCCTTATTTTAGTGCCTAATAAACCGTATATCATCATCATCATCATCATCATCATGTATATATATATATATATATATATACACTTGATGTAATAATAATAGTTGTTATCTTAGTAAATATTATATTATTTATTAGGCAAAAAATGGCCTTAAAATTAATTTAAAATTTTATTAATAGCTGTATTACTTCAAAATTAAGATAAGTTAAAATAAATATGTATAAACACATTAAATTATATTTGAATCTTGTGAATGGCAATGTAAATAGATATGTTGCTATAACAATATATGTCGCTATACGTATGTATGTATGTAAACGTATACGTATGTGAGATATATGAAATATTCTTTGGTGTTATATTACTTTCAGCATTATATGTCTAGAATGTGAAATAAGATTAATAGTTCGATAATGGTCACATATAAACTTATTTTCTTATATAAGCTGATAATTAATGTTTTTTTCAGTCTGTAGGCTATATTTCTATTTCCATATGTTATTTAATATATCATTAAATACCTTATCAATATGTCACCTTTTTATTTAATTTGTTCAGCTCGTATATACCCAACATATCCTGATAACTTTCCAATCTTTAAGTTTTGAATAGCAGAATTTACGTAATTTTTAATAAATAAGAAATTGATATTGATATGTGGTTTTAAATACATACATTAGTGATTCGTCTGTATCAGCATTACGTGTATAGATTCGGAGAAATATTCTGTTCATCGTTTAATGATTTCTGTCTTATCGGTAATATATTTTCAATTTTTATATTGCACCCTTTACATTACAGCGATTTTATATTTCTTATTTATTATTTCTTTAACTATGTAGATATGTGTTCTTTGTGTTGTTCCTCTGTAGACGGTTACCAACATATTTTTATTTTATGTTGATTTTGGAGTTATTATATGTCTGTAATTACTCCTTAGTTCATATTTAGTCATTTTTAGATTTCTTATTTGGTCCATCATGCTCATCAATTCATATGTTCCCGCTTTCATTTTATGTTGATTTGAGGCTATTATACCTGCAATTAATTCTTGGTTCATATTTAGTCCTTTTTTAGATTTCTTCTTTGGTCCATCATGTTCATCAATTCGTATGTTATCCAATTTATTTTTTTCTCTATATTTTTCAAGAATATATCTGTTTCCATATCTATAATGGTTGTATTACATGTATGTATTATATCGTCTGTGTTTTATAGTTCTACTATTTTTTGTTTCGCTAGTTTTTCTTCAATGCATAGTTTAAACAATTTTTCAATTTCAGGATATTTATGTTTATGGTTGTTACATTTATACGGACAAATGTATATTTATTTGCACTTTTCAGACAAATATTAAAAGTCATTTCTTCGATATCAATATCACTGCCAATATCTACGTCACGGAATAATCTATTCTTAGTAATATTCACACTTATTGACAATCGTTTATATACTTAATATATAATTATACCTCCATAAATATGCCAAATTTGAATTCTTGATTTTTTGTGATGGCCATACCTAGGTATGTACCTAGGTATGTATTGCAATCAATTTGTTAATTTTTCTGAAGTCCAAAAGTTGATAACTTCTTTCATTTGTTGGATTACAAAAATCTCCGGATATCGATACTTAGTTTGAGCGCACATAATTATCTATATGTATGCTCCAGTCACCTTGTACTACCAGTATTTACTTCTTTTGAATCTTTATATATATATATATATATATATATTATATATATAATATATATATATCAAAAAGGCGTTTGAATGTGAATGGCATAATGGACTATGGAATATAATGAGAACTTTTAATATTGACGAACACCTTATATATATCATAGAAAACCTACATAAAAAGGCGAGAATGGAAGTGATAGTTAACGATACAAGAGGAAACTTCTTTCGGATATAGGTGTGTACGACAAGGTTGCTTACTGTCACCAACTCTATTAAATATTTATTGGAAACAATTATGCAAGACACTCTAAACAAAACACACTTCAACCATATCGGTAGGAAGATATGATATTTGTAACCTGCGGTTTGCAGATGACATAGATTTAATGTCAGGATCAATTCCAGAAATACAACATCTTACAGACAAATTATATAACTGCTCAGCGGCATATATAACGTGTACGATATGAAAATGAGTCTGGAAAAAAGTAAGATCATGGTAAATGAATTCTCAAACAGCCATTCAAACATTATAACTATTAACGGTGAAATACTAGAAACAGTCGACAAATTCAAATATCTGGTAACTACATTGACAAAAGACGGAAAAAGTGAAAATGAGATAAATATAAGATTGACGACAGCAAATTCAGCTATGGTAAACCAAAGTATAATACAGAAAAGCAGAAGCATCTCATTACGCACCAAGATACACTTACACAATATCCTACCCTCTATTCTAGTATATGGTTGTGAAAAATGGATAATAAATGAAACCCTAGAAAAAATAAATGCATTCGAATCTAAATCATATATAAGAATCCTAGTATTCTCATACCAAGAAAGGAAAACGAATGATTATGTTTTCAAGAAAATTATTGAAACAATAGGCTCTGTTGAACCACTCATATGAGAACCAAACATATGTCAACTATAAAAAGAAGGATATTGGCTTATGTTGGCCACAATACGACATGAATCTCTTCATAAATTAAGCATGCAAGGTATTGTAGAAGGACAGAGAAGATAGGGACGACCGAGAAAAAACTGGATGTATATTATAGAATGGAAAAAAAGTGATATCGTTGATCTTCTCGAAAATACATAAATGAATAAAAACATGTGTAATTGCCGCGATTAAAATCCCCCTTACGACCAACCGGGCACGGGATTAAGTATACTAATCATAAGAGTACCCTAGATCTATGCCTACTTTCCATTGACTTGTATTGGGAATAACCAATACAAGTCAATGCTAATATCTATAAAATATCTATGGATCTATGGTATACTGTTTATTATCAAAGAATTAAACATATTTGACACACTATATTAAATATCCGGTTAAATATAATTTGGCGAAATTAAAGTATAGGATACTATTGTAATTAATATACAGTGCTATTCGAGAAAATATTCAAGTTGTCCAATTCGAAACCAGGTAATTTATGATAGTATAGGGAAATAATAATTATAGCGATATATATTTTCTAATATATTTGCACGATGTGAGATCGCACTATAATTGAATCTTGTAACGAAATAATCTTCTAGAAAAAATCTAGATATTGTCACAATAATTGTGAAATAATTTCATATATATATAATTATTATAATAATTATTATAATAATATATATTAATAATTATTATTACTTAGTAAACCTATTGTTAACATTTATATAAAATATACATTATTATAATGATTATAATGATTATATAACATGTTATATAACATTATAATTATATAGTAAATACTCTACCTTATGTAGTACCTTAAATTAAGGTACTTAATTACTAAGTTATAATTCAATTAGCAACATTAGAAAAATGATTAGTAACTCTAAATTAAATTAATAAGTAAATCGTATTATAGGTATAACAATGAGCTTTTTTTATTGATGCTAGTATAAAATAATTAGTACCATTGGAAAGAGCATGACAAAATAATATAAGAGTCATAAATTAATTTTTTAATCAGATAAATAAAAGACAAGTTATATCAAAAAATGGAAAATTTATGAGTACAAATTTAGCCAATATTTACATGTAAAGTATACAAATTATTTGGTAATGAAAACAAAATTTAATGTTAAGCATTTGTTAATTAATATTAGATATCATTTTGTTCACACATTGTTCGTTTAAAATATTCTATGATATAATTATAAAAATTATATTATTTTTTCAAAATGGTCAATATTCAACTTGTCATTTATTTTTTAAATATTTTTTTATATAATTTTTGGTGGATTTTGAATCTGGAGGGCTGGCTAACTTCTCAAAGATAATTAAATATTCAAATATTCAAATATAAATGACATTTACTGTAAATATTCAAATATTCTAATATTAAAACATGTACATGAATGTAATGAGTATTCAGATATATAGAATACATACAAGTATATACTAATATATTGTATATAGTTCATTTAACATATAGCATATTGTTATACATATAGATATTATTTAAAATGTGTAAATAATCACATTTAATAAAATAAATACGGAAATATCGTATAATAATAATTCTTCGAATAAATAACAAAATATTCAATACGCATATACACATGAATAATAATTATATAATAGTATATATGTATAATTATATGATTCATTTAACATATATTTTACGATGATGCGTATAGATAGTATTTAAAAGGAAACATATTACCATTTAATCAATATAAATATGGAGATATCGCATAAGAATAAATAAACATCTATTCAATACGCATATACATTTGAATATTCGATATATTACTATTAATTATATTTATAATACTATATAGTATGTTATTTATAAAAATTGCCTGACTACGTATTCATGTATATATATATAAATATACTTTAAATATTGTACCAGAATTATTCTGAGAATATGAAAAATGTTATTTATAAAAGTTATTCAACGTATTATAATGGTATATAATTTCAATTAAACTATACATATACTAACTTATATTTATAATATTATATTATAGTTAAATATATATTATGTTAAATATAAATCTATTAAATATAATATAAAATATTTAGAATTATGTATTTCCCTTATTTGAATAATTAAATAATATTATATATATATATATATGTGTATGACGAATTAAGAGTATGTTTAAACTATAATAAATTCCTAATGAAAATCATCAAGTTTTAATTTATTTTTGAGGTCACATCACATAATGTATGTAATAATATATTTAGCAAATTGACTAATATAATATTAATTTAAAAACTACAGCATTTTCAAAATCAAAATAAAATCTTAAATGATAGTTACTACTATTTTTTAGATACCGTGAAATCTTAATGAAAATTGTAATTTTAAAGATATAATAAAGTATAAAGTTACCATATAGTAATTGTACATTTATAATAAATTGTAGAGTTAAAATAAAGCAAGCGAACAGAGGTAATAAAGTTAAAATAGAGTGTTCGTTCTATTATAATAAAATGAAAAGTCAAAATAAAGCTTGCGAACAGAGGTAATAAAGTTAAAATATAGTGTTAGTACTATTATAAAAAAGTGAAAAGTCAAAATTAAGCAAGCGAACAGAGGTAATAAAATTAAAATATAGTGTTCGTACTATTATAAAGAAGTGAAAAGTCAAAATTAAGCAAGCGAACAGAGGTAATAAAGTTACAATATAGTGTTCGTACTATTATAATAAAGTGAATGGTTAAAATAAAGCAAGCGAATATATGTAATTAAGTTAAAATATAGTGTTGTACTATTATAATAAAGTGAAAGGTTAAAATATAGCAAACGAAGAGATACAAGAAAGTGTAAAATTATAATATATTAGCAATTTATTATATATACATACTATTATCATCATCACATTCATAGAATAAATTTATTATAAATATTATTAATGTTTTTATTATTATTTTAGAATACCAATTAGTTATATATATATATGCAAATACAAAAATGCATATATTAAATATATTACTTTTATAATTTTATTTATTTTGAGAATAATGTTCAAAATAATATATGAATGAATGAATGAAATCAATTTATAGACTATGTATATGTAGAAACATTATATATATATATATATATATATATATATATATATATATATATATATCGATATCCATAATGTAAATACTTGAGGTGATCATTTATTAAAGTTTATTATTAAATATAATTTAAATATAAATTAGTTTTATTAATATTTCAGAATAAAAGTATATATATATATACGGGTGGCGACAATAGTCATACAACTATTAGTCATATAAATATGGCGCCTCTAGGGCACAACAATATTTCCATATGTGTAATTATGATTGTACAATTTATATTTAGTAAAGTTAAATGAATACATATTCAGTCAAGTTTAATAAATAACCTACTATATACGTATTATAAATATAATTGATATAAATATATCGAATATTCAAGTGTATATGCATATTTAATAGATGTTTATTTATTCTTATGCGATATCTCCGTATTTATATTGATTAAATGTGAATATGTTTCCTTTTAAATACTATCTATACGCATCATCGTAAAATATATGTTAAATGAATCATATATAATTATATATAACATATACTATCATATAATTATTATTCGTATGTATATGCGTATTGAATATTTTGTTATTTATTCGAAGAATTATTCTTATACGATATTTCCGTATTTATTTGATTAAATGTGATTATTTAGACATTTTAAATAATATCTATACGTATAACAATATGCTATATGTTAAATGAACTATATACAATATATTAGTATATACTTGTATATATTCTATATATCTGAATACTCATTACATTCATTTACATGTTTTAATATCAGAATATTTGAATATTTACAGTAAATGTCATTTATATTTGAATATTTAAATTTTTGAATATTTAATTATCTTTGAGAAGTTAACCACGCCCTATAAAATATGAAAATTATCGCGGCGGCCAGATTCAAGTGTAACCTAATTTTTAATATTTTTTTTTAAATACATTTTTTTTCTAATAAATTGTAAATAATTTCTAGGTAAGACTATGGAGCGCAGTCGATTTTCAATGTTGTTGCATGTAGTGGTAGACTTCGGTGCCGTATGCTTGTTATTATACATAGTACAGTGTAGGGACGAGAATGAGATTGTTTATATTGCTATACAAAAATGGTATCATTAGAAAGCTTAGTAAATTCTATAATAGAAGAAATATCAGTTTTTTTTAATTTTCATATAAAAAAAAGTTATCAAAAATATTTAAAAAATTTGGAAAATTTGTACATGGTGTAGATAGGAATTATGCATGTTTTAATTTATTTACAATACATATTTGACCATAACTCATTAAATAATGTATATTTGTAATGAAATTAACAGTATATCTTTATGATATATGTATCTATTATATATTTGTACATTTATATAAAAAATGATCAGCATTCCTACTTAATATAGAACATAGAACATTTTTTTTATAATAATTTTTTTTAATATAAATTAATATAATTAATATTTTTACAAAGCTCTTTAAATTCTATAACATAAGTTATATATTAGTTTTTATAAATTTACAAAAGAAAACAAATTATTGTAAAAAATAATATTTTATAATTTATACGAAAATTTCAAAACCTACTTTATTGATTTTAAATCTTACACATTATAGTAAAAGTATAATATATATAGTTTATTTTAACAATCAAGTACATATATAATATGTACATATATATATATATATACAATATAATAATGGACACATAATATATATTTATAAAAATATGTAATAAGCATAATACAATTTATTTTAAAGTTTACATGTATAATTATTATAATATATATACAAAGATTTTTCTATGGAAAGATATCGCTACTTAGTAAATACTCGTGTTCCATAACCATCTCCGGTGTATGGTAACCAGGCGTTCCTAAAATCACGTGATCACTAATTTGACCACCAGGTGCCAGCATTATCGCCATACCCAAATTAATGATTCTATGATCTTTTTCAGAATATTGTTACCCTCTGGAGCCTATAATATTGGATGCTGTTCTTTATCTCCGTCTCTATATTTCTTGAAGGACACCTGAATCATCTTCCCATTGAACAAGCTGTGGTTAAGCTCCCGCTCTTTTGGCGATGTCGAAGAAATGTAGTACTACGAACCCGAATCCCTTACAGATCTCCGTATCCTCGTATTTAACTACAGCGCAGCTTACCATGGTTGCGTAAATTATTAATATTTATGTATAAATTAAAATTAATAAGTTATATATAATAAAAGTATTTTTATTATATCTCCAGAGAATGTATGCGATATATTTTTTTGAAAGTCGGTAACGTTTTCAAATTGTTTTGTTAGCAAAATAGTTAAAAGCGAATCATTTGTAGTACAATTTAAAAAAATCAATTCTATTTTATTCTATCTCCAGAGAATGTATGCGATATATCTTTTTGAACATCAGTAACGTTTTAAAATTGATTTGTTAGCAAAATACTTAGAATCAATGTTAGAAGCGAATCATTTTTAGTACAATTTTTAAATATAAATTCTATTTTATTCTATCTCCAGAGAATGCATGCGATATATCTTTTTGAACATCAGTAACGTTTTAAAATTGTTTTGTTAGCAAAATAGTTAAAAGCGAATCATTTGTAGTACAATTTTTAAATATAAATTCTATTTTATTCTATCTCCAGAAAATGCATGCGATATATCTTTTTGAACATCAGTAACGTTTTCAAATTGTTTTGTTAGCAAAATAGTTAGAATCAATGTTAGAAGCGAATCATTTGTGATAACATTTTTAAATATAAATTCTATTTTATTCTATCTCCAGAGAATGCATGCGATATATCTTTTTGAACATCAGTAACATTTTCAAATTGTTTTGTTAGCAAAATAGTTAGAAGCGAATCATTTGTAGTATAATTTTTAAATATAAATTCTATTTTATTCTATCTCCAGAGAATGTATTTGAAACTCTTAATCTGCGTGACCTTCTTGTGCTTTTTTAAAATTTCCACACATTTCTTTTTGACAAATTTGAGTTCAACCTTTGTTTTAATAAAGTCCCATAACTTCAGAATGTTCATACAATCTCTCACGTATAATTCCGAATGTGATATTTCTTTCTTGTTTGATATTAATCATCTAGCATATTACTTCTCTTAATATTGCATCTTTTATTTGGCATCTATTCTACCTCATGAAAGGTTCTATGACATTATAATAAATCCTAACACCGTTAAATCCCAGAAGCTTAAAGAGACTTATATCCTCTAATAATCATAATAATTGGTTGTTCTCTAATATTTCGCTAGAATGTAACAAAACAACGAACGTTATTCCTAATGAGTAGATATCGCTACTTAGTGAATACTCGTGTTCCATTACCATCTCCGGTGCATGGTAACTAGGTGTTCCTAAAATCACGTGATCACTAATTTGACCACTAGGTGCCAGCATCATCGCCATACCCAAATTAATGATCCTATGATCTATCTTTTTCAGAATATTGTTACCCTCTGGAGCCTATAATATTGGATGCCGTTCTTTATCTCCGTCTCTGTGTTTCTTGAAGGACACCTGTATCATCTTCCCATTGAACAAGATGTGTTTTCACTCTTTTGGCGATATCGAAGAAAGGCAGTACCAGAACCCGAATCCCTTACAGATCTCCGTATCTTCGTATTTAACTACAGCGCAGATTACCATGGTGGTGTAAATTATTAATATTTATGTATAAAATAGAATTAATAAGTATTATAATAAAAGTATTTTATTCTATCTCCAGAGAATGTATGCGATATATCTTTTTGAACATCAGTAACGTTTTCAAATTGTTTTGTTAGCAAAATAGTTAGAAGAGAATCATTTGAAGTACAATTTTAAAATATCTATTCTATTTTATTCTATATCCAGAAAATGTATGCGATATATCTTTTTGAACATCAGTAACGTTCTAAAATTGTTTTGTTAGCAAAATAGTTAGAATCTATGTTAGAAGCGAATCATTTGTGATACAATTTTTAAATATAAATTCTATTTTATTCTATTTCCAGAGAATGCATGCGATATATCTTTTTGAACATCAGTAACGTTTTCAAATTGTTTTGTTAGCAAAATAGTTAGAAGAGAATCATTTGAAGTACAATTTTTAAATATCAAATCTATTTTATTCTATCTCCATGGAATGTATGCGATATATCTTTTTGAACATCAGTAACGTTTTAAAATTGTTTTGTTAGCAAAATAGTTAGAATCTATGTTAGAAGCGAATCATTTGTGATACAATTTTTAAATATAAATTCTATTTTATTCTATTTCCAGAGAATGCATGCGATATATCTTTTTGAACATCAGTAACGTTTTCAAATTGTTTTGTTAGCAAAATAGTTAGAAGAGAATCATTTGAAGTACAATTTTAAAATATCTATTCTATTTTATTCTATATCCAGAAAATGTATGCGATATATCTTTTTGAACATCAGTAACGTTCTAAAATTGTTTTGTTAGCAAAAAGTTAAAAGCGAATCATTTATAGTACAATTTTTAAATATAAATTCTATTTTATTCTATCTCCAAAGAATGTATGCGATATATCTTTTTGATCATCTGTAACGTTTTAAAATTGTTTTGTTAGCAAAATAGTTAAAAGCGAATCATTTGTAGTACAATTTTAAATATCAATTCTATTTATTCTATATCCAGAAAATGTATGCGATATATCTTTTTGAACATCAGTAACGTTTTAAAATTGTTTTATTAGCAAAATAGTTAGAATCAATGTTAGAAGCGAATCATTTGTGATACAATTTTTAAATATAAATTCTATTTTATTCTATCTCCAGAGAATGCATGCGATATATCTTTTTGAACATCAGTAACGTTTTCAAATTGTTTTGTTAGCAAAATAGAAGAGAATCATTTGAAGTACAATTTTAAAATATCAATTCTATTTTATTCTATATCCAGAAAATGTATGCGATATATCTTTTTGAACATCAGTAACGTTTTAAAATTGTTTTGTTAGCAAAAAGTTAAAAGCGAATCATTTGTAGTACAATTTTAAATATCAATTCTATTTATTCTATATCCAGAAAATGTATGCGATATATCTTTTTGAACATCAGTAACGTTTTAAAATTGTTTTGTTAGCAAAATAGTTAGAATCAATGTTAGAAGCGAATCATTTGTGATACAATTTTTAAATATAAATTCTATTTTATTCTATATCCAGAGAATGTATGCGATATATATTTTTGAACATCAGTAACGTTTTCAAATTGTTTTGTTTGCAAAAAGTTAGAAGCGAATAATTTGTAGTACAATTTTTAAATATCAAATCTATTTTATTCTATCTCCATGGAATGTATGCGATATATCTTTTTGAACATCAGTAACGTTTTAAAATTGTTTTGTTAGCAAAATAGTTAGAATCTATGTTAGAAGCGAATCATTTGTGATACAATTTTTAAATATAAATTCTATTTTATTCTATCTCCAGAGAATGCATGCGATATATCTTTTTGAACATCAGTAACATTTTCAAATTGTTTTGTTAGCAAAATAGTTAGAAGCGAATCATTTGTAGTATAATTTTTAAATATAAATTCTATTTTATTCTATCTCCAGAGAATGTATTTGAAACTCTTAATCTGCGTGACCTTCTTGTGCTTTTTTAAAATTTCCACACATTTCTTTTCGACAAATTTGAGTTCAACCTTTTCTTTAATAGAGTCTCATAAATTCGGAATGTTCATATAATCTCTCACGTATATTTCTGAATGTGATATTTCTTTGTTGTTTGACGTTAATCATCTCGAATATTACTTCTCTTAATATTGCATCTTTTATTTGGCATCTATTCTACCACATGAAAGGTTCTATGACATTATCATAGAGCCTAACACCGTTAAATCCCCGAAGCTTAAAGAGACTTATATCCTCTAATAATCTTTTATATTGGTTGTTCTCTAATATTTCGCTAGAATGTAACAAAACAACGAACGTTATTCCTAATGAGTAGATATCGCTACTTAGTGAATATTCATGTTCCATTACCATCTCCGGTGCATGGTAACTAGGTGTTCCTAAAATCACGTGATCACTAATTTGACCACTAGGTGCCAGCATCATCGCCATACCCAAATTAATGATCCTATGATCTATCTTTTTCAGAATATTGTTACCCTCTGGAGCCTATAATATTGGATGCCGTTCTTTATCTCCGTCTCTGTGTTTCTTGAAGGACACCTGTATCATCTTCCCATTGAACAAGATGTGTTTTCACTCTTTTGGCGATATCGAAGAAAGGCAGTACCAGAACCCGAATCCCTTACAGATCTCCGTATCTTCGTATTTAACTACAGCGCAGATTACCATGGTGGTGTAAATTATTAATATTTATGTATAAAATAGAATTAATAAGTATTATAATAAAAGTATTTTATTCTATCTCCAGAGAATGTATGCGATATATCTTTTTGTATATCAGTAACATTTTCAAATTGTTTTGTTAGCAAAATAGTTAGAATCAATGTTAGAAGCGAATCATTTGTGATACAATTTTTAAATATCAAATCTATTTTATTCTATCTCCAGAGAATGCATGCGATATATATTTTTGATCATCAGTAACGTTTTCAAATTGTTTTGTTTGCAAAAAGTTAGAAGCGAATAATTTGTAGTACAATTTTTAAATATCAAATCTATTTTATTCTATCTCCATGGAATGTATGCGATATATCTTTTTGAACATCAGTAACGTTTTAAAATTGTTTTGTTAGCAAAATAGTTAGAATCTATGTTAGAAGCGAATCATTTGTGATACAATTTTTAAATATAAATTCTATTTTATTCTATTTCCAGAGAATGCATGCGATATATATTTTTGAACATCAGTAACGTTTTCAAATTGTTTTGTTTGCAAAAAGTTAGAAGCGAATAATTTGTAGTACAATTTTTAAATATAAATTCTATTTTATTCTATCTCCAAAGAATGTATGCGATATATCTTTTTGATCATCTGTAACGTTTTAAAATTGTTTTGTTAGCAAAATAGTTAAAAGCGAATCATTTGTAGTACAATTTTAAATATCAATTCTATTTATTCTATATCCAGAAAATGTATGCGATATATCTTTTTGAACATCAGTAACGTTTTAAAATTGTTTTATTAGCAAAATAGTTAGAATCAATGTTAGAAGCGAATCATTTGTGATACAATTTTTAAATATAAATTCTATTTTATTCTATCTCCAGAGAATGCATGCGATATATCTTTTTGAACATCAGTAACGTTTTCAAATTGTTTTGTTAGCAAAATAGAAGAGAATCATTTGAAGTACAATTTTAAAATATCAATTCTATTTTATTCTATATCCAGAAAATGTATGCGATATATCTTTTTGAACATCAGTAACGTTTTAAAATTGTTTTGTTAGCAAAAAGTTAAAAGCGAATCATTTGTAGTACAATTTTAAATATCAATTCTATTTATTCTATATCCAGAAAATGTATGCGATATATCTTTTTGAACATCAGTAACGTTTTCAAATTGTTTTGTTTGCAAAAAGTTAGAAGCGAATAATTTGTAGTACAATTTTTAAATATCAAATCTATTTTATTCTATCTCCATGGAATGTATGCGATATATCTTTTTGAACATCAGTAACGTTTTAAAATTGTTTTGTTAGCAAAATAGTTAGAATCTATGTTAGAAGCGAATCATTTGTGATACAATTTTTAAATATAAATTCTATTTTATTCTATCTCCAGAGAATGCATGCGATATATCTTTTTGAACATCAGTAACATTTTCAAATTGTTTTGTTAGCAAAATAGTTAGAAGCGAATCATTTGTAGTATAATTTTTAAATATAAATTCTATTTTATTCTATCTCCAGAGAATGTATTTGAAACTCTTAATCTGCGTGACCTTCTTGTGCTTTTTTAAAATTTCCACACATTTCTTTTCGACAAATTTGAGTTCAACCTTTTCTTTAATAGAGTCTCATAAATTCGGAATGTTCATATAATCTCTCACGTATATTTCTGAATGTGATATTTCTTTGTTGTTTGACGTTAATCATCTCGAATATTACTTCTCTTAATATTGCATCTTTTATTTGGCATCTATTCTACCACATGAAAGGTTCTATGACATTATCATAGAGCCTAACACCGTTAAATCCCCGAAGCTTAAAGAGACTTATATCCTCTAATAATCTTTTATATTGGTTGTTCTCTAATATTTCGCTAGAATGTAACAAAACAACGAACGTTATTCCTAATGAGTAGATATCGCTACTTAGTGAATATTCATGTTCCATTACCATCTCCGGTGCATGGTAACTAGGTGTTCCTAAAATCACGTGATCACTAATTTGACCACTAGGTGCCAGCATCATCGCCATACCCAAATTAATGATCCTATGATCTATCTTTTTCAGAATATTGTTACCCTCTGGAGCCTATAATATTGGATGCCGTTCTTTATCTCCGTCTCTGTGTTTCTTGAAGGACACCTGTATCATCTTCCCATTGAACAAGATGTGTTTTCACTCTTTTGGCGATATCGAAGAAAGGCAGTACCAAAACCCGAATCCCTTACAGATCTCCGTATCTTCGTATTTAACTACAGCGCAGATTACCATGGTGGTGTAAATTATTAATATTTATGTATAAAATAGAATTAATAAGTATTATAATAAAAGTATTTTATTCTATCTCCAGAGAATGTATGCGATATATCTTTTTGTACATCAGTAACATTTTCAAATTGTTTTGTTAGCAAAATAGTTAGAATCAATGTTAGAAGCGAATCATTTGTGATACAATTTTTAAATATCAAATCTATTTTATTCTATCTCCAGAGAATGCATGCGATATATATTTTTGAACATCAGTAACGTTTTCAAATTGTTTTGTTTGCAAAAAGTTAGAAGCGAATAATTTGTAGTACAATTTTTAAATATCAAATCTATTTTATTCTATCTCCATGGAATGTATGCGATATATCTTTTTGAACATCAGTAACGTTTTAAAATTGTTTTGTTAGCAAAATAGTTAGAATCTATGTTAGAAGCGAATCATTTGTGATACAATTTTTAAATATAAATTCTATTTTATTCTATTTCCAGAGAATGCATGCGATATATCTTTTTGAACATCAGTAACGTTTTCAAATTGTTTTGTTAGCAAAATAGTTAGAAGAGAATCATTTGAAGTACAATTTTAAAATATCTATTCTATTTTATTCTATATCCAGAAAATGTATGCGATATATCTTTTTGAACATCAGTAACGTTCTAAAATTGTTTTGTTAGCAAAAAGTTAAAAGCGAATCATTTATAGTACAATTTTTAAATATAAATTCTATTTTATTCTATCTCCAAAGAATGTATGCGATATATCTTTTTGATCATCTGTAACGTTTTAAAATTGTTTTGTTAGCAAAATAGTTAAAAGCGAATCATTTGTAGTACAATTTTAAATATCAATTCTATTTATTCTATATCCAGAAAATGTATGCGATATATCTTTTTGAACATCAGTAACGTTTTAAAATTGTTTTATTAGCAAAATAGTTAGAATCAATGTTAGAAGCGAATCATTTGTGATACAATTTTTAAATATAAATTCTATTTTATTCTATCTCCAGAGAATGCATGCGATATATCTTTTTGAACATCAGTAACGTTTTCAAATTGTTTTGTTAGCAAAATAGAAGAGAATCATTTGAAGTACAATTTTAAAATATCAATTCTATTTTATTCTATATCCAGAAAATGTATGCGATATATCTTTTTGAACATCAGTAACGTTTTAAAATTGTTTTGTTAGCAAAAAGTTAAAAGCGAATCATTTGTAGTACAATTTTAAATATCAATTCTATTTATTCTATATCCAGAAAATGTATGCGATATATCTTTTTGAACATCAGTAACGTTTTAAAATTGTTTTGTTAGCAAAATAGTTAGAATCAATGTTAGAAGCGAATCATTTGTGATACAATTTTTAAATATAAATTCTATTTTATTCTATATCCAGAGAATGTATGCGATATATATTTTTGAACATCAGTAACGTTTTCAAATTGTTTTGTTTGCAAAAAGTTAGAAGCGAATAATTTGTAGTACAATTTTTAAATATCAAATCTATTTTATTCTATCTCCATGGAATGTATGCGATATATCTTTTTGAACATCAGTAACGTTTTAAAATTGTTTTGTTAGCAAAATAGTTAGAATCTATGTTAGAAGCGAATCATTTGTGATACAATTTTTAAATATAAATTCTATTTTATTCTATCTCCAGAGAATGCATGCGATATATCTTTTTGAACATCAGTAACATTTTCAAATTGTTTTGTTAGCAAAATAGTTAGAAGCGAATCATTTGTAGTATAATTTTTAAATATAAATTCTATTTTATTCTATCTCCAGAGAATGTATTTGAAACTCTTAATCTGCGTGACCTTCTTGTGCTTTTTTAAAATTTCCACACATTTCTTTTCGACAAATTTGAGTTCAACCTTTTCTTTAATAGAGTCTCATAAATTCGGAATGTTCATATAATCTCTCACGTATATTTCTGAATGTGATATTTCTTTGTTGTTTGACGTTAATCATCTCGAATATTACTTCTCTTAATATTGCATCTTTTATTTGGCATCTATTCTACCTCATGAAAGGTTCTATGACATTATCATAGAGCCTAACACCGTTAAATCCCCGAAGCTTAAAGAGACTTATATCCTCTAATAATCTTTTATATTGGTTGTTCTCTAATATTTCGCTAGAATGTAACAAAACAACGAACGTTATTCCTAACGAGTAAATATCGCTACTTAGTGAATACTCGTGTTCCATTACCATCTCCGGTACATGGTAACTAGGTGTTCCTAAAATCACGTGATCACTAATTTGACCACTAGGTGCCAGCATTATCGCCATACCCAAATTAATGATCCTATGATCTATCTTTTTCAGAATATTGTTACCTTCTGGAGCCTATAATATTGGATGCCGTTCTTTATCTCCATCTCTGTGTTTCTTAAATGATACCTGAATTATCTTCCCATTGAACAAGATGTGTTTTCACTCTTTTGGCGATATCGAAGAAAGGCAGTACCAGAACCCGAATCCCTTACAGATCTCCGTATCTTCGTATTTAACTACAGGTCAGATTACCATGGTGGTGTAAATTATTAATATTTATGTATAAAATAAAATTAATAAGTTATATATAATAAAAGTATTTTATTCTATATCCAGAGAATGCATGCAATATATCTTTTTGAATATAAGTAACGTCTTCAAATTGTTTTGTTAGCAAAATAGTTAAAAGCGAATCATTTGTAGTACAATTTTTAAATATCAATTCTATTTTATTCTATATCAAGAGAATGTATGCGATATATCTTTTTGAACATCAGTAACATTTTAAAATTGATTTGTTAGCAAAATACTTAGAATCAATGTTAGAAGCGAATCATTTTTAGTACAATTTTTAAATATAAATTCTATTTTATTCTATCTCCAGAGAATGCATGCGATATATCTTTTTGAACATCAGTAACGTTTTAAAATTGTTTTGTTAGCAAAATAGTTAAAAGCGAATCATTTGTAGTACAATTTTTAAATATAAATTCTATTTTATTCTATCTCCAGAAAATGCATGCGATATATCTTTTTGAACATCAGTAACGTTTTCAAATTGTTTTGTTAGCAAAATAGTTAGAATCAATGTTAGAAGCGAATCATTTGTGATAACATTTTTAAATATAAATTCTATTTTATTCTATCTCCAGAGAATGCATGCGATATATCTTTTTGAACATCAGTAACATTTTCAAATTGTTTTGTTAGCAAAATAGTTAGAAGCGAATCATTTGTAGTATAATTTTTAAATATAAATTCTATTTTATTCTATCTCCAGAGAATGTATTTGAAACTCTTAATCTGCGTGACCTTCTTGTGCTTTTTTAAAATTTCCACACATTTCTTTTTGACAAATTTGAGTTCAACCTTTGTTTTAATAAAGTCCCATAACTTCAGAATGTTCATACAATCTCTCACGTATAATTCCGAATGTGATATTTCTTTCTTGTTTGATATTAATCATCTAGCATATTACTTCTCTTAATATTGCATCTTTTATTTGGCATCTATTCTACCTCATGAAAGGTTCTATGACATTATCATAGAGCCAAACACCGTTAAATCCCCGAAGCTTAAAGAGACTTATATCCTCTAATAATCATAATAATTGGTTGTTCTCTAATATTTCGCTAGAATGTAACAAAACAACGAACGTTATTCCTAACGAGTAAATATCGCTACTTAGTGAATACTCGTGTTCCATTACCATCTCCGGTGCATGGTAACTAGGTGTTCCTAAAATCACGTGATCACTAATTTGACCACTAGGTGCCAGCATTATCGCCATACCCAAATTAATGATCCTATGATCTATCTTTTTCAGAATATTGTTACCTTCTGGAGCCTATAATATTGGATGCCGTTCTTTATCTCCATCTCTGTGTTTCTTAAATGATACCTGAATTATCTTCCCATTGAACAAGATGTGTTTTCACTCTTTTGGCGATATCGAAGAAAGGCAGTACCAGAACCCGAATCCCTTACAGATCTCCGTATCTTCGTATTTAACTACAGGTCAGATTACCATGGTGGTGTAAATTATTAATATTTATGTATAAAATAAAATTAATAAGTTATATATAATAAAAGTATTTTATTCTATATCCAGAGAATACATGCAATATATCTTTTTGAATATAAGTAACGTCTTCAAATTGTTTTGTTAGCAAAATAGTTAAAAGCGAATCATTTGTAGTACAATTTTTAAATATAAATTCTATTTTATTCTATCTCCAGAAAATGCATGCGATATATCTTTTTGAACATCAGTAACGTTTTCAAATTGTTTTGTTAGCAAAATAGTTAGAATCAATGTTAGAAGCGAATCATTTGTGATAACATTTTTAAATATAAATTCTATTTTATTCTATCTCCAGAGAATGCATGCGATATATCTTTTTGAACATCAGTAACATTTTCAAATTGTTTTGTTAGCAAAATAGTTAGAAGCGAATCATTTGTAGTATAATTTTTAAATATAAATTCTATTTTATTCTATCTCCAGAGAATGTATTTGAAACTCTTAATCTGCGTGACCTTCTTGTGCTTTTTTAAAATTTCCACACATTTCTTTTTGACAAATTTGAGTTCAACCTTTGTTTTAATAAAGTCCCATAACTTCAGAATGTTCAAACAATCTCTCACGTATAATTCCGAATGTGATATTTCTTTCTTGTTTGATATTAATCATCTAGCATATTACTTCTCTTAATATTGCATCTTTTATTTGGCATCTATTCTACCTCATGAAAGGTTCTATGACATTATAATAAATCCTAACACCGTTAAATCCCCGAAGCTTAAAGAGACTTATATCCTCTAATAATCATAATAATTGGTTGTTCTCTAATATTTCGCTAGAATGTAACAAAACAACGAACGTTATTCCTAATGAGTAGATATCGCTACTTAGTGAATACTCGTGTTCCATTACCATCTCCGGTGCATGGTAACTAGGTGTTCCTAAAATCACGTGATCACTAATTTGACCACTAGGTGCCAGCATCATCGCCATACCCAAATTAATGATCCTATGATCTATCTTTTTCAGAATATTGTTACCCTCTGGAGCCTATAATATTGGATGCCGTTCTTTATCTCCGTCTCTGTGTTTCTTGAAGGACACCTGTATCATCTTCCCATTGAACAAGATGTGTTTTCACTCTTTTGGCGATATCGAAGAAAGGCAGTACCAGAACCCGAATCCCTTACAGATCTCCGTATCTTCGTATTTAACTACAGCGCAGATTACCATGGTGGTGTAAATTATTAATATTTATGTATAAAATAGAATTAATAAGTATTATAATAAAAGTATTTTATTCTATCTCCAGAGAATGTATGCGATATATCTTTTTGTACATCAGTAACATTTTCAAATTGTTTTGTTAGCAAAATAGTTAGAATCAATGTTAGACGGAATCATTTGTGATACAATTTTTAAATATCAAATCTATTTTATTCTATCTCCAGAGAATGCATGCGATATATATTTTTGAACATCAGTAACGTTTTCAAATTGTTTTGTTTGCAAAAAGTTAGAAGCGAATAATTTGTAGTACAATTTTTAAATATCAAATCTATTTTATTCTATCTCCATGGAATGTATGCGATATATCTTTTTGAACATCAGTAACGTTTTAAAATTGTTTTGTTAGCAAAATAGTTAGAATCTATGTTAGAAGCGAATCATTTGTGATACAATTTTTAAATATAAATTCTATTTTATTCTATTTCCAGAGAATGCATGCGATATATCTTTTTGAACATCAGTAACGTTTTCAAATTGTTTTGTTAGCAAAATAGTTAGAAGAGAATCATTTGAAGTACAATTTTAAAATATCTATTCTATTTTATTCTATATCCAGAAAATGTATGCGATATATCTTTTTGAACATCAGTAACGTTCTAAAATTGTTTTGTTAGCAAAAAGTTAAAAGCGAATCATTTATAGTACAATTTTTAAATATAAATTCTATTTTATTCTATCTCCAAAGAATGTATGCGATATATCTTTTTGATCATCTGTAACGTTTTAAAATTGTTTTGTTAGCAAAATAGTTAAAAGCGAATCATTTGTAGTACAATTTTAAATATCAATTCTATTTATTCTATATCCAGAAAATGTATGCGATATATCTTTTTGAACATCAGTAACGTTTTAAAATTGTTTTATTAGCAAAATAGTTAGAATCAATGTTAGAAGCGAATCATTTGTGATACAATTTTTAAATATAAATTCTATTTTATTCTATCTCCAGAGAATGCATGCGATATATCTTTTTGAACATCAGTAACGTTTTCAAATTGTTTTGTTAGCAAAATAGAAGAGAATCATTTGAAGTACAATTTTAAAATATCAATTCTATTTTATTCTATATCCAGAAAATGTATGCGATATATCTTTTTGAACATCAGTAACGTTTTAAAATTGTTTTGTTAGCAAAAAGTTAAAAGCGAATCATTTGTAGTACAATTTTAAATATCAATTCTATTTATTCTATATCCAGAAAATGTATGCGATATATCTTTTTGAACATCAGTAACGTTTTAAAATTGTTTTGTTAGCAAAATAGTTAGAATCAATGTTAGAAGCGAATCATTTGTGATACAATTTTTAAATATAAATTCTATTTTATTCTATATCCAGAAAATGTATGCGATATATCTTTTTGAACATCAGTAACGTTTTAAAATTGTTTTGTTAGCAAAAAGTTAAAAGCGAATCATTTGTAGTACAATTTTAAATATCAATTCTATTTATTCTATATCCAGAAAATGTATGCGGTATATATTTTTGAACATCAGTAACGTTTTCAAATTGTTTTGTTTGCAAAAAGTTAGAAGCGAATAATTTGTAGTACAATTTTTAAATATCAAATCTATTTTATTCTATCTCCATGGAATGTATGCGATATATCTTTTTGAACATCAGTAACGTTTTCAAATTGTTTTGTTAGCAAAATAGAAGAGAATCATTTGAAGTACAATTTTAAAATATCAATTCTATTTTATTCTATATCCAGAAAATGTATGCGATATATCTTTTTGAACATCAGTAACGTTTTAAAATTGTTTTGTTAGCAAAAAGTTAAAAGCGAATCATTTGTAGTACAATTTTAAATATCAATTCTATTTATTCTATATCCAGAAAATGTATGCGATATATCTTTTTGAACATCAGTAACGTTTTAAAATTGTTTTGTTAGCAAAATAGTTAGAATCAATGTTAGAAGCGAATCATTTGTGATACAATTTTTAAATATAAATTCTATTTTATTCTATATCCAGAAAATGTATGCGATATATCTTTTTGAACATCAGTAACGTTTTAAAATTGTTTTGTTAGCAAAAAGTTAAAAGCGAATCATTTGTAGTACAATTTTAAATATCAATTCTATTTATTCTATATCCAGAAAATGTATGCGATATATATTTTTGAACATCAGTAACGTTTTCAAATTGTTTTGTTTGCAAAAAGTTAGAAGCGAATAATTTGTAGTACAATTTTTAAATATCAAATCTATTTTATTCTATCTCCATGGAATGTATGCGATATATCTTTTTGAACATCAGTAACGTTTTCAAATTGTTTTGTTAGCAAAATAGAAGAGAATCATTTGAAGTACAATTTTAAAATATCAATTCTATTTTATTCTATATCCAGAAAATGTATGCGATATATCTTTTTGAACATCAGTAACGTTTTAAAATTGTTTTGTTAGCAAAAAGTTAAAAGCGAATCATTTGTAGTACAATTTTAAATATCAATTCTATTTATTCTATATCCAGAAAATGTATGCGATATATCTTTTTGAACATCAGTAACATTTTCAAATTGTTTTGTTAGCAAAATAGTTAGAAGCGAATCATTTGTAGTATAATTTTTAAATATCAATTCTATTTTATTCTATCTCCAGAGAATGTATTTGAAACTCTTAATCTGCGTGACCTTCTTGTGCTTTTTTAAAATTTCCACACATTTCTTTTCATAAATTTGAGTTCAACCTTTTCTTTAATAGAGTCTCATAAATTCGGAATGTTCATATAATCTCTCACGTATATTTCTGAATGTGATATTTCTTTGTTGTTTGACGTTAATCATCTCGAATATTACTTCTCTTAATATTGCATCTTTTATTTGGCATCTATTCTACCTCATGAAAGGTTCTATGACATTATCATAGAGCCTAACACCGTTAAATCCCCGAAGCTTAAAGAGACTTATATCCTCTAATAATCTTTTATATTGGTTGTTCTCTAATATTTCGCTAGAATGTAACAAAACAACGAACGTTATTCCTAACGAGTAAATATCGCTACTTAGTGAATACTCGTGTTCCATTACCATCTCCGGTACATGGTAACTAGGTGTTCCTAAAATCACGTGATCACTAATTTGACCACTAGGTGCCAGCATTATCGCCATACCCAAATTAATGATCCTATGATCTATCTTTTTCAGAATATTGTTACCTTCTGGAGCCTATAATATTGGATGCCGTTCTTTATCTCCATCTCTGTGTTTCTTAAATGATACCTGAATTATCTTCCCTTTGAACAAGATGTGTTTTCACTCTTTTGGCGATATCGAAGAAAGGCAGTACCAGAACCCGAATCCCTTACAGATCTCCGTATCTTCGTATTTAACTACAGGTCAGATTACCATGGTGGTGTAAATTATTAATATTTATGTATAAAATAAAATTAATAAGTTATATATAATAAAAGTATTTTATTCTATATCCAGAGAATGCATGCAATATATCTTTTTGAATATAAGTAACGTCTTCAAATTGTTTTGTTAGCAAAATAGTTAAAAGCGAATCATTTGTAGTACAATTTTTAAATATAAATTCTATTTTATTCTATCTCCAGAAAATGCATGCGATATATCTTTTTGAACATCAGTAACGTTTTCAAATTGTTTTGTTAGAAAAATAGTTAGAATCAATGTTAGAAGCGAATCATTTGTGATAACATTTTTAAATATAAATTCTATTTTATTCTATCTCCAGAGAATGCATGCGATATATCTTTTTGAACATCAGTAACATTTTCAAATTGTTTTGTTAGCAAAATAGTTAGAAGCGAATCATTTGTAGTATAATTTTTAAATATAAATTCTATTTTATTCTATCTCCAGAGAATGTATTTGAAACTCTTAATCTGCATGACCTTCTTGTGCTTTTTTAAAATTTCCACACATTTCTTTTTGACAAATTTGAGTTCAACCTTTGTTTTAATAAAGTCCCATAACTTCAGAATGTTCATACAATCTCTCACGTATAATTCCGAATGTGATATTTCTTTCTTGTTTGATATTAATCATCTAGCATATTACTTCTCTTAATATTGCATCTTTTATTTGGCATCTATTCTACCTCATGAAAGGTTCTATGACATTAAAATAAATCCTAACACCGTTAAATCCCCGAAGCTTAAAGAGACTTATATCCTCTAATAATCATAATAATTGGTTGTTCTCTAATATTTCGCTAGAATGTAACAAAACAACGAACGTTATTCCTAATGAGTAGATATCGCTACTTAGTGAATACTCGTGTTCCATTACCATCTCCGGTGCATGGTAACTAGGTGTTCCTAAAATCACGTGATCACTAATTTGACCACTAGGTGCCAGCATTATCGCCATACCCAAATTAATGATCCTATGATCTATCTTTTTCAGAATATTGTTACCCTCTGGAGCCTATAATATTGGATGCCGTTCTTTATCTCCGTCTCTGTGTTTCTTGAAGGACACCTGTATCATCTTCCCATTGAACAAGATGTGGTTAAGCTTTCGCTCTTTTGGCGATATCGAAGAAAGGCATTACCACGAACCCGAATCGCTTACAGTTCTCCGTATCCTCGTATTTAACTACAGCGCAGCTTACCATGGTGGTGTAAATTATTAATATTTATGTATAAAATAGAATTAATAAGTTTTATAATAAAAGTATTTTATTCTATCTCCAGAGAATGTATGCGATATATCTTTTTGATCATCTGTAACGTTTTAAAATTGTTTTGTTAGCAAAATAGTTAGAAGAGAATCATTTGTAGTACAATTTTAAAATATAAATTCTATTTTATTCTATCTCCAGAGAATGTATGCGATATATCTTTTTGAACATCAGTAACGTTTTAAAATTGTTTTGTTAGCAAAAAGTTAAAAGCGAATCATTTGTAGTACAATTTTTAAATATAAATTCTATTTTATTCTATCTCCAAAGAATGTATGCGATATATCTTTTTGATCATCTGTAACGTTTTAAAATTGTTTTGTTAGCAAAATAGTTAGAATCAATGTTAGAAGCGAATCATTTGTGATACAATTTTTAAATATCAAATCAATTTTATTCTATATCCAGAGAATGTAGCGATATATATTTTTGAACATCAGTAACGTTTTCAAATTGTTTTGTTAGCAAAATAGTTAGAAGCGAATAATTTGTAGTACAATTTTTAAATATCAAATCTATTTTATTCTATCTCCATGGAATGTATGCGATATATCTTTTTGAACATCAGTAACGTTTTAAAATTGTTTTGTTAGCAAAATAGTTAGAATCTATGTTAGAAGCGAATCATTTGTGATACAATTTTTAAATATAAATTCTATTTTATTCTATCTCCAGAGAATGCATGCGATATATCTTTTTGAACATCAGTAACGTTTTAAAATTGTTTTGTTAGCAAAATAGTTAGAATCTATGTTAGAAGCGAATCATTTGTGATACAATTTTTAAATATCAAATCTATTTTATTCTATCTCCAGAGAATGTATGCGATATATATTTTTGAACATCAGTAAAGTTTTCAAATTGTTTTGTTTGCAAAAAGTTAGAAGCGAATAATTTGTAGTACAATTTTTAAATATCAAATCTATTTTATTCTATCTCCATGGAATGTATGCGATATATCTTTTTGAACATCAGTAACGTTTTAAAATTGTTTTGTTAGCAAAATAGTTAGAATCTATGTTAGAAGCGAATCATTTGTGATACAATTTTTAAATATAAATTCTATTTTATTCTATCTCCAGAGAATGCATGCGATATATCTTTTTGAACATCAGTAACGTTTTCAAATTGTTTTGTTAGCAAAATAGTTAGAAGAGAATCATTTGAAGTACAATTTTAAAATATCTATTCTATTTTATTCTATATCCAGAAAATGTATGCGATATATCTTTTTGAACATCAGTAACGTTCTAAAATTGTTTTGTTAGCAAAAAGTTAAAAGCGAATCATTTATAGTACAATTTTTAAATATAAATTCTATTTTATTCTATCTCCAAAGAATGTATGCGATATATCTTTTTGATCATCTGTAACGTTTTAAAATTGTTTTGTTAGCAAAATAGTTAAAAGCGAATCATTTGTAGTACAATTTTAAATATCAATTCTATTTATTCTATATCCAGAAAATGTATGCGATATATCTTTTTGAACATCAGTAACGTTTTAAAATTGTTTTATTAGCAAAATAGTTAGAATCAATGTTAGAAGCGAATCATTTGTGATACAATTTTTAAATATAAATTCTATTTTATTCTATCTCCAGAGAATGCATGCGATATATCTTTTTGAACATCAGTAACGTTTTCAAATTGTTTTGTTAGCAAAATAGAAGAGAATCATTTGAAGTACAATTTTAAAATATCAATTCTATTTTATTCTATATCCAGAAAATGTATGCGATATATCTTTTTGAACATCAGTAACGTTTTAAAATTGTTTTGTTAGCAAAAAGTTAAAAGCGAATCATTTGTAGTACAATTTTAAATATCAATTCTATTTATTCTATATCCAGAAAATGTATGCGATATATCTTTTTGAACATCAGTAACGTTTTAAAATTGTTTTGTTAGCAAAATAGTTAGAATCAATGTTAGAAGCGAATCATTTGTGATACAATTTTTAAATATAAATTCTATTTTATTCTATATCCAGAGAATGTATGCGATATATATTTTTGAACATCAGTAACGTTTTCAAATTGTTTTGTTTGCAAAAAGTTAGAAGCGAATAATTTGTAGTACAATTTTTAAATATCAAATCTATTTTATTCTATCTCCATGGAATGTATGCGATATATCTTTTTGAACATCAGTAACGTTTTAAAATTGTTTTGTTAGCAAAATAGTTAGAATCTATGTTAGAAGCGAATCATTTGTGATACAATTTTTAAATATAAATTCTATTTTATTCTATCTCCAGAGAATGCATGCGATATATCTTTTTGAACATCAGTAACATTTTCAAATTGTTTTGTTAGCAAAATAGTTAGAAGCGAATCATTTGTAGTATAATTTTTAAATATAAATTCTATTTTATTCTATCTCCAGAGAATGTATTTGAAACTCTTAATCTGCGTGACCTTCTTGTGCTTTTTTAAAATTTCCACACATTTCTTTTCGACAAATTTGAGTTCAACCTTTTCTTTAATAGAGTCTCATAAATTCGGAATGTTCATATAATCTCTCACGTATATTTCTGAATGTGATATTTCTTTGTTGTTTGACGTTAATCATCTCGAATATTACTTCTCTTAATATTGCATCTTTTATTTGGCATCTATTCTACCTCATGAAAGGTTCTATGACATTATCATAGAGCCTAACACCGTTAAATCCCCGAAGCTTAAAGAGACTTATATCCTCTAATAATCTTTTATATTGGTTGTTCTCTAATATTTCGCTAGAATGTAACAAAACAACGAACGTTATTCCTAACGAGTAAATATCGCTACTTAGTGAATACTCGTGTTCCATTACCATCTCCGGTACATGGTAACTAGGTGTTCCTAAAATCACGTGATCACTAATTTGACCACTAGGTGCCAGCATTATCGCCATACCCAAATTAATGATCCTATGATCTATCTTTTTCAGAATATTGTTACCTTCTGGAGCCTATAATATTGGATGCCGTTCTTTATCTCCATCTCTGTGTTTCTTAAATGATACCTGAATTATCTTCCCATTGAACAAGATGTGTTTTCACTCTTTTGGCGATATCGAAGAAAGGCAGTACCAGAACCCGAATCCCTTACAGATCTCCGTATCTTCGTATTTAACTACAGGTCAGATTACCATGGTGGTGTAAATTATTAATATTTATGTATAAAATAAAATTAATAAGTTATATATAATAAAAGTATTTTATTCTATATCCAGAGAATGTATGCGATATATCTTTTTGAACATCAGTAACGTTTTAAAATTGTTTTGTTAGCAAAATAGTTAGAATCTATGTTAGAAGCGAATCATTTGTGATACAATTTTTAAATATAAATTCTATTTTATTCTATCTCCAGAGAATGCATGCGATATATCTTTTTGAACATCAGTAACGTTTTAAAATTGTTTTGTTAGCAAAATAGTTAGAATCTATGTTAGAAGCGAATCATTTGTGATACAATTTTTAAATATCAAATCTATTTTATTCTATCTCCAGAGAATGTATGCGATATATATTTTTGAACATCAGTAAAGTTTTCAAATTGTTTTGTTTGCAAAAAGTTAGAAGCGAATAATTTGTAGTACAATTTTTAAATATCAAATCTATTTTATTCTATCTCCATGGAATGTATGCGATATATCTTTTTGAACATCAGTAACGTTTTAAAATTGTTTTGTTAGCAAAATAGTTAGAATCTATGTTAGAAGCGAATCATTTGTGATACAATTTTTAAATATAAATTCTATTTTATTCTATCTCCAGAGAATGCATGCGATATATCTTTTTGAACATCAGTAACGTTTTCAAATTGTTTTGTTAGCAAAATAGTTAGAAGAGAATCATTTGAAGTACAATTTTAAAATATCTATTCTATTTTATTCTATATCCAGAAAATGTATGCGATATATCTTTTTGAACATCAGTAACGTTCTAAAATTGTTTTGTTAGCAAAAAGTTAAAAGCGAATCATTTATAGTACAATTTTTAAATATAAATTCTATTTTATTCTATCTCCAAAGAATGTATGCGATATATCTTTTTGATCATCTGTAACGTTTTAAAATTGTTTTGTTAGCAAAATAGTTAAAAGCGAATCATTTGTAGTACAATTTTAAATATCAATTCTATTTATTCTATATCCAGAAAATGTATGCGATATATCTTTTTGAACATCAGTAACGTTTTAAAATTGTTTTATTAGCAAAATAGTTAGAATCAATGTTAGAAGCGAATCATTTGTGATACAATTTTTAAATATAAATTCTATTTTATTCTATCTCCAGAGAATGCATGCGATATATCTTTTTGAACATCAGTAACGTTTTCAAATTGTTTTGTTAGCAAAATAGAAGAGAATCATTTGAAGTACAATTTTAAAATATCAATTCTATTTTATTCTATATCCAGAAAATGTATGCGATATATCTTTTTGAACATCAGTAACGTTTTAAAATTGTTTTGTTAGCAAAAAGTTAAAAGCGAATCATTTGTAGTACAATTTTAAATATCAATTCTATTTATTCTATATCCAGAAAATGTATGCGATATATCTTTTTGAACATCAGTAACGTTTTAAAATTGTTTTGTTAGCAAAATAGTTAGAATCAATGTTAGAAGCGAATCATTTGTGATACAATTTTTAAATATAAATTCTATTTTATTCTATATCCAGAGAATGTATGCGATATATATTTTTGAACATCAGTAACGTTTTCAAATTGTTTTGTTTGCAAAAAGTTAGAAGCGAATAATTTGTAGTACAATTTTTAAATATCAAATCTATTTTATTCTATCTCCATGGAATGTATGCGATATATCTTTTTGAACATCAGTAACGTTTTAAAATTGTTTTGTTAGCAAAATAGTTAGAATCTATGTTAGAAGCGAATCATTTGTGATACAATTTTTAAATATAAATTCTATTTTATTCTATCTCCAGAGAATGCATGCGATATATCTTTTTGAACATCAGTAACATTTTCAAATTGTTTTGTTAGCAAAATAGTTAGAAGCGAATCATTTGTAGTATAATTTTTAAATATAAATTCTATTTTATTCTATCTCCAGAGAATGTATTTGAAACTCTTAATCTGCGTGACCTTCTTGTGCTTTTTTAAAATTTCCACACATTTCTTTTCGACAAATTTGAGTTCAACCTTTTCTTTAATAGAGTCTCATAAATTCGGAATGTTCATATAATCTCTCACGTATATTTCTGAATGTGATATTTCTTTGTTGTTTGACGTTAATCATCTCGAATATTACTTCTCTTAATATTGCATCTTTTATTTGGCATCTATTCTACCTCATGAAAGGTTCTATGACATTATCATAGAGCCTAACACCGTTAAATCCCCGAAGCTTAAAGAGACTTATATCCTCTAATAATCTTTTATATTGGTTGTTCTCTAATATTTCGCTAGAATGTAACAAAACAACGAACGTTATTCCTAACGAGTAAATATCGCTACTTAGTGAATACTCGTGTTCCATTACCATCTCCGGTACATGGTAACTAGGTGTTCCTAAAATCACGTGATCACTAATTTGACCACTAGGTGCCAGCATTATCGCCATACCCAAATTAATGATCCTATGATCTATCTTTTTCAGAATATTGTTACCTTCTGGAGCCTATAATATTGGATGCCGTTCTTTATCTCCATCTCTGTGTTTCTTAAATGATACCTGAATTATCTTCCCATTGAACAAGATGTGTTTTCACTCTTTTGGCGATATCGAAGAAAGGCAGTACCAGAACCCGAATCCCTTACAGATCTCCGTATCTTCGTATTTAACTACAGGTCAGATTACCATGGTGGTGTAAATTATTAATATTTATGTATAAAATAAAATTAATAAGTTATATATAATAAAAGTATTTTATTCTATATCCAGAGAATGCATGCAATATATCTTTTTGAATATAAGTAACGTCTTCAAATTGTTTTGTTAGCAAAATAGTTAAAAGCGAATCATTTGTAGTACAATTTTTAAATATCAATTCTATTTTATTCTATATCAAGAGAATGTATGCGATATATCTTTTTGAACATCAGTAACGTTTTAAAATTGATTTGTTAGCAAAATACTTAGAATCAATGTTAGAAGCGAATCATTTTTAGTACAATTTTTAAATATAAATTCTATTTTATTCTATCTCCAGAGAATGCATGCGATATATCTTTTTGAACATCAGTAACGTTTTAAAATTGTTTTGTTAGCAAAATAGTTAAAAGCGAATCATTTGTAGTACAATTTTTAAATATAAATTCTATTTTATTCTATCTCCAGAAAATGCATGCGATATATCTTTTTGAACATCAGTAACGTTTTCAAATTGTTTTGTTAGAAAAATAGTTAGAATCAATGTTAGAAGCGAATCATTTGTGATAACATTTTTAAATATAAATTCTATTTTATTCTATCTCCAGAGAATGCATGCGATATATCTTTTTGAACATCAGTAACATTTTCAAATTGTTTTGTTAGCAAAATAGTTAGAAGCGAATCATTTGTAGTATAATTTTTAAATATAAATTCTATTTTATTCTATCTCCAGAGAATGTATTTGAAACTCTTAATCTGCATGACCTTCTTGTGCTTTTTTAAAATTTCCACACATTTCTTTTTGACAAATTTGAGTTCAACCTTTGTTTTAATAAAGTCCCATAACTTCAGAATGTTCATACAATCTCTCACGTATAATTCCGAATGTGATATTTCTTTCTTGTTTGATATTAATCATCTAGCATATTACTTCTCTTAATATTGCATCTTTTATTTGGCATCTATTCTACCTCATGAAAGGTTCTATGACATTAAAATAAATCCTAACACCGTTAAATCCCCGAAGCTTAAAGAGACTTATATCCTCTAATAATCATAATAATTGGTTGTTCTCTAATATTTCGCTAGAATGTAACAAAACAACGAACGTTATTCCTAATGAGTAGATATCGCTACTTAGTGAATACTCGTGTTCCATTACCATCTCCGGTGCATGGTAACTAGGTGTTCCTAAAATCACGTGATCACTAATTTGACCACTAGGTGCCAGCATTATCGCCATACCCAAATTAATGATCCTATGATCTATCTTTTTCAGAATATTGTTACCCTCTGGAGCCTATAATATTGGATGCCGTTCTTTATCTCCGTCTCTGTGTTTCTTGAAGGACACCTGTATCATCTTCCCATTGAACAAGATGTGGTTAAGCTTTCGCTCTTTTGGCGATATCGAAGAAAGGCATTACCACGAACCCGAATCGCTTACAGTTCTCCGTATCCTCGTATTTAACTACAGCGCAGCTTACCATGGTGGTGTAAATTATTAATATTTATGTATAAAATAGAATTAATAAGTTTTATAATAAAAGTATTTTATTCTATCTCCAGAGAATGTATGCGATATATCTTTTTGATCATCTGTAACGTTTTAAAATTGTTTTGTTAGCAAAATAGTTAAAAGCGAATCATTTGTAGTACAATTTTTAAATATCAATTCTATTTTATTCTACCCAAAGAATATCACCAGAGAATATCACCAGAGAATGTACTTGTAACTCTTAATCTGCGTAACTTTCTTGTGCTTTTTTAAAATGTCCACACATTTCTTTTCGACAAATTTGTAGTTCAACCTTTTCTTTAATAGAGTCTCATAACTTCGAAATGTTCATACAATCTCTCACGTATATTTCCGAATGTGATATTTCTTGTTTGACATTAATCATCTCGCATATTACTTCTCTTAATATTGCATCTTTTATTTGGCATCTATTCTACCTCATGAAAGGTTCTATGACATTATCATAGAGCCTAACACCGTTAAATCTCTGAAGCTTAAAGAGACTTATATCCTCTAATAATCTTTTATATTGGTTATTCTCTAATATTTAGCTAGAATGTAACAAAACAACGAACGTTATTCCTAACGAGTAAATATCGCTACTTAGTGAATACTCGTGTTCCATTACCATCTCCGTTGCATGGTAACTAGGTAATCCTAAAATCACGTGATCACTGATTTGACCACTAGGTGCCAGCATTATCGCCATACCCAAATTAATGATTCTATGATTTATCTTTTTCAGAATATTGTTACCCTCTGGAGCCTATAATATTGGATGCCGTTCTTTATCTCCGTCTCTCTGTTTCTTGAAGGACACCTGTATCATCTTCCCATTGAATAAGATGTGGTTAAGCTTTCGCTCTTTTGGCGATATCGAAGAAAGGCATTACCACGAACCCGAATCGCTTACAGTTCTCCGTATCCTCGTATTTAACTACAGCGCAGCTAACCATGGTGGTGTAAATTATTAATATTTATGTATAAAATAGAATTAATAAGTTTTATAATAAAAGTATTTTATTCTATCTCCAGATAATGTATGCGATATATCTTTTTGTACATCAGTAACGTTTTAAAATTGTTTTGTTAGCAAAATAGTTAGAAGCGAATCATTTGTAGTACAATTTTTAAATATAAATTCTATTTTATTCTATCTCCAGAAAATGCATGCGATATATCTTTTTGAACATCAGTAACGTTTTCAAATTGTTTTGTTAGCAAAATAGTTAGAATCAATGTTAGAAGCGAATCATTTGTGATAACATTTTTAAATATAAATTCTATTTTATTCTATCTCCAGAGAATGCATGCGATATATCTTTTTGAACATCAGTAACATTTTCAAATTGTTTTGTTAGCAAAATAATTAGAAGCGAATCATTTGTAGTATAATTTTTAAATATAAATTCTATTTTATTCTATCTCCAGAGAATGTATTTGAAACTCTTAATCTGCGTGACCTTCTTGTGCTTTTTTAAAATTTCCACACATTTCTTTTTGACAAATTTGAGTTCAACCTTTGTTTTAATAAAGTTCCATAACTTCAGAATGTTCATACAATCTCTCACGTATAATTCCGAATGTGATATTTCTTTCTTGTTTGATATTAATCATCTAGCATATTACTTCTCTTAATATTGCATCTTTTATTTGGCATCTATTCTACCTCATGAAAGGTTCTATGACATTATAATAAATCCTAACATCGTTAAATCCCAGAAGCTTAAAGAGACTTATATCCTCTAATAATCATAATAATTGGTTGTTCTCTAATATTTCGCTAGAATGTAACAAAACAACGAACGTTATTCCTAATGAGTAGATATCGCTACTTAGTGAATACTCGTGTTCCATTACCATCTCCGGTGCATGGTAACTAGGTGTTCCTAAAATCACGTGATCACTAATTTGACCACTAGGTGCCAGCATCATCGCCATACCCAAATTAATGATCCTATGATCTATCTTTTTCAGAATATTGTTACCCTCTGGAGCCTATAATATTGGATGCCGTTCTTTATCTCCATCTCTGTGTTTCTTAAATGATACCTGAATTATCTTCCCATTGAACAAGATGTGTTTTCACTCTTTTGGCGATATCGAAGAAAGGCAGTACCAGAACCCGAATCCCTTACAGATCTCCGTATTTAACTACAGCGCAGATTACCATGGTGGTGTAAATTATTAATATTTATGTATAAAATAGAATTAATAAGTATTATAATAAAAGTATTTTATTCTATCTCAAGAGAATCAATGTTAGAAGCGAATCATTTGTGATAACATTTTTAAATATAAATTCTATTTTATTCTATCTCCAGAGAATGTATGCGATATATCTTTTTGAACATCAGTTACGTTTTAAAATTGTTTTGTTAGCAAAATAGTTAAAAGCGAATCATTTGTAGTAAAATTTTTAAATATAAATTCTATTTTATTCTATCTCCAAAGAATGTATGCGATATATCTTTTTGATCATCTGTAACGTTTTAAAATTGTTTTGTTAGCAAAATAGTTAGAAGAGAATCATTTGTAGTACAATTTTAAAATATAAATTCTATTTTATTCTATCTCCAGAGAATGTATGCGATATATCTTTTTGAACATCAGTAACGTTTTAAAATTGTTTTGTTAGCAAAATAGTTAGAATCAATGTTAGAAGCGAATCATTTGTGATACAATTTTTAAATATAAATTCTATTTTATTCTATATCCAGAGAATGTATGCGATATATATTTTTGAACATCAGTAACGTTTTCAAATTGTTTTGTTTGCAAAAAGTTAGAAGCGAATAATTTGTAGTACAATTTTTAAATATCAAATCTATTTTATTCTATCTCCATGGAATGTATGCGATATATCTTTTTGAACATCAGTAACGTTTTAAAATTGTTTTGTTAGCAAAATAGTTAGAATCTATGTTAGAAGCGAATCATTTGTGATACAATTTTTAAATATAAATTCTATTTTATTCTATCTCCAGAGAATGCATGCGATATATCTTTTTGAACATCAGTAACATTTTCAAATTGTTTTGTTAGCAAAATAGTTAGAAGCGAATCATTTGTAGTATAATTTTTAAATATAAATTCTATTTTATTCTATCTCCAGAGAATGTATTTGAAACTCTTAATCTGCGTGACCTTCTTGTGCTTTTTTAAAATTTCCACACATTTCTTTTCGACAAATTTGAGTTCAACCTTTTCTTTAATAGAGTCTCATAAATTCGGAATGTTCATATAATCTCTCACGTATATTTCTGAATGTGATATTTCTTTGTTGTTTGACGTTAATCATCTCGAATATTACTTCTCTTAATATTGCATCTTTTATTTGGCATCTATTCTACCTCATGAAAGGTTCTATGACATTATCATAGAGCCTAACACCGTTAAATCCCCGAAGCTTAAAGAGACTTATATCCTCTAATAATCTTTTATATTGGTTGTTCTCTAATATTTCGCTAGAATGTAACAAAACAACGAACGTTATTCCTAACGAGTAAATATCGCTACTTAGTGAATACTCGTGTTCCATTACCATCTCCGGTACATGGTAACTAGGTGTTCCTAAAATCACGTGATCACTAATTTGACCACTAGGTGCCAGCATTATCGCCATACCCAAATTAATGATCCTATGATCTATCTTTTTCAGAATATTGTTACCTTCTGGAGCCTATAATATTGGATGCCGTTCTTTATCTCCATCTCTGTGTTTCTTAAATGATACCTGAATTATCTTCCCATTGAACAAGATGTGTTTTCACTCTTTTGGCGATATCGAAGAAAGGCAGTACCAGAACCCGAATCCCTTACAGATCTCCGTATCTTCGTATTTAACTACAGGTCAGATTACCATGGTGGTGTAAATTATTAATATTTATGTATAAAATAAAATTAATAAGTTATATATAATAAAAGTATTTTATTCTATATCCAGAGAATGCATGCAATATATCTTTTTGAATATAAGTAACGTCTTCAAATTGTTTTGTTAGCAAAATAGTTAAAAGCGAATCATTTGTAGTACAATTTTTAAATATCAATTCTATTTTATTCTATATCAAGAGAATGTATGCGATATATCTTTTTGAACATCAGTAACGTTTTAAAATTGATTTGTTAGCAAAATACTTAGAATCAATGTTAGAAGCGAATCATTTTTAGTACAATTTTTAAATATAAATTCTATTTTATTCTATCTCCAGAGAATGCATGCGATATATCTTTTTGAACATCAGTAACGTTTTAAAATTGTTTTGTTAGCAAAATAGTTAAAAGCGAATCATTTGTAGTACAATTTTTAAATATAAATTCTATTTTATTCTATCTCCAGAAAATGCATGCGATATATCTTTTTGAACATCAGTAACGTTTTCAAATTGTTTTGTTAGAAAAATAGTTAGAATCAATGTTAGAAGCGAATCATTTGTGATAACATTTTTAAATATAAATTCTATTTTATTCTATCTCCAGAGAATGCATGCGATATATCTTTTTGAACATCAGTAACATTTTCAAATTGTTTTGTTAGCAAAATAGTTAGAAGCGAATCATTTGTAGTATAATTTTTAAATATAAATTCTATTTTATTCTATCTCCAGAGAATGTATTTGAAACTCTTAATCTGCATGACCTTCTTGTGCTTTTTTAAAATTTCCACACATTTCTTTTTGACAAATTTGAGTTCAACCTTTGTTTTAATAAAGTCCCATAACTTCAGAATGTTCATACAATCTCTCACGTATAATTCCGAATGTGATATTTCTTTCTTGTTTGATATTAATCATCTAGCATATTACTTCTCTTAATATTGCATCTTTTATTTGGCATCTATTCTACCTCATGAAAGGTTCTATGACATTAAAATAAATCCTAACACCGTTAAATCCCCGAAGCTTAAAGAGACTTATATCCTCTAATAATCATAATAATTGGTTGTTCTCTAATATTTCGCTAGAATGTAACAAAACAACGAACGTTATTCCTAATGAGTAGATATCGCTACTTAGTGAATACTCGTGTTCCATTACCATCTCCGGTGCATGGTAACTAGGTGTTCCTAAAATCACGTGATCACTAATTTGACCACTAGGTGCCAGCATTATCGCCATACCCAAATTAATGATCCTATGATCTATCTTTTTCAGAATATTGTTACCCTCTGGAGCCTATAATATTGGATGCCGTTCTTTATCTCCGTCTCTGTGTTTCTTGAAGGACACCTGTATCATCTTCCCATTGAACAAGATGTGGTTAAGCTTTCGCTCTTTTGGCGATATCGAAGAAAGGCATTACCACGAACCCGAATCGCTTACAGTTCTCCGTATCCTCGTATTTAACTACAGCGCAGCTTACCATGGTGGTGTAAATTATTAATATTTATGTATAAAATAGAATTAATAAGTTTTATAATAAAAGTATTTTATTCTATCTCCAGAGAATGTATGCGATATATCTTTTTGATCATCTGTAACGTTTTAAAATTGTTTTGTTAGCAAAATAGTTAAAAGCGAATCATTTGTAGTACAATTTTTAAATATCAATTCTATTTTATTCTACCCAAAGAATATCACCAGAGAATATCACCAGAGAATGTACTTGTAACTCTTAATCTGCGTAACTTTCTTGTGCTTTTTTAAAATGTCCACACATTTCTTTTCGACAAATTTGTAGTTCAACCTTTTCTTTAATAGAGTCTCATAACTTCGAAATGTTCATACAATCTCTCACGTATATTTCCGAATGTGATATTTCTTGTTTGACATTAATCATCTCGCATATTACTTCTCTTAATATTGCATCTTTTATTTGGCATCTATTCTACCTCATGAAAGGTTCTATGACATTATCATAGAGCCTAACACCGTTAAATCTCTGAAGCTTAAAGAGACTTATATCCTCTAATAATCTTTTATATTGGTTATTCTCTAATATTTAGCTAGAATGTAACAAAACAACGAACGTTATTCCTAACGAGTAAATATCGCTACTTAGTGAATACTCGTGTTCCATTACCATCTCCGTTGCATGGTAACTAGGTAATCCTAAAATCACGTGATCACTGATTTGACCACTAGGTGCCAGCATTATCGCCATACCCAAATTAATGATTCTATGATTTATCTTTTTCAGAATATTGTTACCCTCTGGAGCCTATAATATTGGATGCCGTTCTTTATCTCCGTCTCTCTGTTTCTTGAAGGACACCTGTATCATCTTCCCATTGAATAAGATGTGGTTAAGCTTTCGCTCTTTTGGCGATATCGAAGAAAGGCATTACCACGAACCCGAATCGCTTACAGTTCTCCGTATCCTCGTATTTAACTACAGCGCAGCTAACCATGGTGGTGTAAATTATTAATATTTATGTATAAAATAGAATTAATAAGTTTTATAATAAAAGTATTTTATTCTATCTCCAGATAATGTATGCGATATATCTTTTTGTACATCAGTAACGTTTTAAAATTGTTTTGTTAGCAAAATAGTTAGAAGCGAATCATTTGTAGTACAATTTTTAAATATAAATTCTATTTTATTCTATCTCCAGAAAATGCATGCGATATATCTTTTTGAACATCAGTAACGTTTTCAAATTGTTTTGTTAGCAAAATAGTTAGAATCAATGTTAGAAGCGAATCATTTGTGATAACATTTTTAAATATAAATTCTATTTTATTCTATCTCCAGAGAATGCATGCGATATATCTTTTTGAACATCAGTAACATTTTCAAATTGTTTTGTTAGCAAAATAATTAGAAGCGAATCATTTGTAGTATAATTTTTAAATATAAATTCTATTTTATTCTATCTCCAGAGAATGTATTTGAAACTCTTAATCTGCGTGACCTTCTTGTGCTTTTTTAAAATTTCCACACATTTCTTTTTGACAAATTTGAGTTCAACCTTTGTTTTAATAAAGTTCCATAACTTCAGAATGTTCATACAATCTCTCACGTATAATTCCGAATGTGATATTTCTTTCTTGTTTGATATTAATCATCTAGCATATTACTTCTCTTAATATTGCATCTTTTATTTGGCATCTATTCTACCTCATGAAAGGTTCTATGACATTATAATAAATCCTAACATCGTTAAATCCCAGAAGCTTAAAGAGACTTATATCCTCTAATAATCATAATAATTGGTTGTTCTCTAATATTTCGCTAGAATGTAACAAAACAACGAACGTTATTCCTAATGAGTAGATATCGCTACTTAGTGAATACTCGTGTTCCATTACCATCTCCGGTGCATGGTAACTAGGTGTTCCTAAAATCACGTGATCACTAATTTGACCACTAGGTGCCAGCATCATCGCCATACCCAAATTAATGATCCTATGATCTATCTTTTTCAGAATATTGTTACCCTCTGGAGCCTATAATATTGGATGCCGTTCTTTATCTCCATCTCTGTGTTTCTTAAATGATACCTGAATTATCTTCCCATTGAACAAGATGTGTTTTCACTCTTTTGGCGATATCGAAGAAAGGCAGTACCAGAACCCGAATCCCTTACAGATCTCCGTATTTAACTACAGCGCAGATTACCATGGTGGTGTAAATTATTAATATTTATGTATAAAATAGAATTAATAAGTATTATAATAAAAGTATTTTATTCTATCTCAAGAGAATCAATGTTAGAAGCGAATCATTTGTGATAACATTTTTAAATATAAATTCTATTTTATTCTATCTCCAGAGAATGTATGCGATATATCTTTTTGAACATCAGTTACGTTTTAAAATTGTTTTGTTAGCAAAATAGTTAAAAGCGAATCATTTGTAGTAAAATTTTTAAATATAAATTCTATTTTATTCTATCTCCAAAGAATGTATGCGATATATCTTTTTGATCATCTGTAACGTTTTAAAATTGTTTTGTTAGCAAAATAGTTAGAAGAGAATCATTTGTAGTACAATTTTAAAATATAAATTCTATTTTATTCTATCTCCAGAGAATGTATGCGATATATCTTTTTGAACATCAGTAACGTTTTAAAATTGTTTTGTTAGCAAAAAGTTAAAAGCGAATCATTTGTAGTACAATTTTTAAATATAAATTCTATTTTATTCTATCTCCAAAGAATGTATGCGATATATCTTTTTGATCATCTGTAACGTTTTAAAATTGTTTTGTTAGCAAAATAGTTAGAATCAATGTTAGAAGCGAATCATTTGTGATACAATTTTTAAATATCAAATCAATTTTATTCTATATCCAGAGAATGTAGCGATATATATTTTTGAACATCAGTAACGTTTTCAAATTGTTTTGTTAGCAAAATAGTTAGAATCAATGTTAGAAGCGAATCATTTGTGATACAATTTTTAAATATAAATTCTATTTTATTCTATCTCCAGAGAATGCATGCGATATATCTTTTTGAACATCAGTAACGTTTTAAAATTGTTTTGTTAGCAAAATAGTTAGAATCAATGTTAGAAGCGAATCATTTGTGATACAATTTTTAAATATCAAATCTATTTTATTCTATCTCCAGAGAATGTATGCGATATATATTTTTGAACATCAGTAAAGTTTTCAAATTGTTTTGTTTGCAAAAAGTTAGAAGCGAATAATTTGTAGTACAATTTTTAAATATCAAATCTATTTTATTCTATCTCCATGGAATGTATGCGATATATCTTTTTGAACATCAGTAACGTTTTAAAATTGTTTTGTTAGCAAAATAGTTAGAATCTATGTTAGAAGCGAATCATTTGTGATACAATTTTTAAATATAAATTCTATTTTATTCTATCTCCAGAGAATGCATGCGATATATCTTTTTGAACATCAGTAACGTTTTCAAATTGTTTTGTTAGCAAAATAGTTAGAAGAGAATCATTTGAAGTACAATTTTAAAATATCAATTCTATTTTATTCTATATCCAGAAAATGTATGCGATATATCTTTTTGAACATCAGTAACGTTTTAAAATTGTTTTGTTAGCAAAAAGTTAAAAGCGAATCATTTGTAGTACAATTTTAAATATCAATTCTATTTATTCTATATCCAGAAAATGTATGCGATATATCTTTTTGAACATCAGTAACGTTTTAAAATTGTTTTGTTAGCAAAATAGTTAGAATCAATATTAGAAGCGAATCATTTGTGATACAATTTTTAAATATAAATTGTATTTTATTCTATCTCCAGAAAATGCATGCGATATATCTTTTTGTACATCAGTAACGTTTTAAAATTGTTTTGTTAGCAAAATAGTTAGAATCGAATCATTTGTAGTACAATTTTTAAATATAAATTCTATTTTATTCTATCTCCAGAAAATGCATGCGATATATCTTTTTGAACATCAGTAACGTTTTCAAATTGTTTTGTTAGCAAAATAGTTAGAATCAATGTTAGAAGCGAATCATTTGTGATAACATTTTTAAATATAAATTCTATTTTATTCTATCTCCAGAGAATGTATGCGATATATCTTTTTGAACATCAGTTACGTTTTAAAATTGTTTTGTTAGCAAAATAGTTAGAATCAATGTTAGAAGCGAATCATTTGTGATACAATTTTTAAATATCAAATCTATTTTATTCTATCTCCAGAGAATGTATGCGATATATATTTTTGAACATCAGTAAAGTTTTCAAATTGTTTTGTTTGCAAAAAGTTAGAAGCGAATAATTTGTAGTACAATTTTTAAATATCAAATCTATTTTATTCTATCTCCATGGAATGTATGCGATATATCTTTTTGAACATCAGTAACGTTTTAAAATTGTTTTGTTAGCAAAATAGTTAGAATCTATGTTAGAAGCGAATCATTTGTGATACAATTTTTAAATATAAATTCTATTTTATTCTATCTCCAGAGAATGCATGCGATATATCTTTTTGAACATCAGTAACGTTTTCAAATTGTTTTGTTAGCAAAATAGTTAGAAGAGAATCATTTGAAGTACAATTTTAAAATATCAATTCTATTTTATTCTATATCCAGAAAATGTATGCGATATATCTTTTTGAACATCAGTAACGTTTTAAAATTGTTTTGTTAGCAAAAAGTTAAAAGCGAATCATTTGTAGTACAATTTTAAATATCAATTCTATTTATTCTATATCCAGAAAATGTATGCGATATATCTTTTTGAACATCAGTAACGTTTTAAAATTGTTTTGTTAGCAAAATAGTTAGAATCAATATTAGAAGCGAATCATTTGTGATACAATTTTTAAATATAAATTGTATTTTATTCTATCTCCAGAAAATGCATGCGATATATCTTTTTGTACATCAGTAACGTTTTAAAATTGTTTTGTTAGCAAAATAGTTAGAATCGAATCATTTGTAGTACAATTTTTAAATATAAATTCTATTTTATTCTATCTCCAGAAAATGCATGCGATATATCTTTTTGAACATCAGTAACGTTTTCAAATTGTTTTGTTAGCAAAATAGTTAGAATCAATGTTAGAAGCGAATCATTTGTGATAACATTTTTAAATATAAATTCTATTTTATTCTATCTCCAGAGAATGCATGCGATATATCTTTTTGAACATCAGTAACGTTTTAAAATTGTTTTGTTAGCAAAATAGTTAGAATCAATATTAGAAGCGAATCATTTGTGATACAATTTTTAAATATAAATTGTATTTTATTCTATCTCCAGAAAATGCATGCGATATATCTTTTTGTACATCAGTAACGTTTTAAAATTGTTTTGTTAGCAAAATAGTTAGAATCGAATCATTTGTAGTACAATTTTTAAATATAAATTCTATTTTATTCTATCTCCAGAAAATGCATGCGATATATCTTTTTGAACATCAGTAACGTTTTCAAATTGTTTTGTTAGCAAAATAGTTAGAATCAATGTTAGAAGCGAATCATTTGTGATAACATTTTTAAATATAAATTCTATTTTATTCTATCTCCAGAGAATGCATGCGATATATCTTTTTGAACATCAGTAACATTTTCAAATTGTTTTGTTAGCAAAATAGTTAGAAGCGAATCATTTGTAGTATAATTTTTAAATATAAATTCTATTTTATTCTATCTCCAGAGAATGTATTTGAAACTCTTAATATGCGTGACCTTCTTGTGCTTTTTTAAAATGTCCACACATTTCTTTTCGACAAATTTGAGTTCAACCTTTTCTTTAATAGAGTCTCATAACTTCGAAATGTTCATACAATCTCTCACGTATATTTCCGAATGTGATATTTCTTGTTTGACATTAATCATCTCGCATATTACTTCTCTTAATATTGCATCTTTTATTTGGCATCTATTCTACCTCATGAAAGGTTCTATGACATTATCATAGAGCCTAACACCGTTAAATCTCTGAAGCTTAAAGAGACTTATATCCTCTAATAATCTTTTATATTGGTTATTCTCTAATATTTAGCTAGAATGTAACAAAACAACGAACGTTATTCCTAACGAGTAAATATCGCTACTTAGTGAATACTCGTGTTCCATTACCATCTCCGGTGCATGGTAACTAGGTATTCCTAAAATCACGTGATCACTGATTTGACCACTAGGTGCCAGCATTATCGCCATACCCAAATTAATGATTCTATGATTTATCTTTTTCAGAATATTGTTACCCTCTGGAGCCTATAATATTGGATGCCGTTCTTTATCTCCGTCTCTCTGTTTCTTGAAGGACACCTGTATCATCTTCCCATTGAATAAGATGTGGTTAAGCTTTCGCTCTTTTGGCGATATCGAAGAAAGGCATTACCACGAACCCGAATCGCTTACAGTTCTCCGTATCCTCGTATTTAACTACAGCGCAGCTTACCATGGTGGTGTAAATTATTAATATTTATGTATAAAATAGAATTAATAAGTTTTATAATAAAAGTATTTTATTCTATCTCCAGATAATGTATGCGATATATCTTTTTGTACATCAGTAACGTTTTAAAATTGTTTTGTTAGCAAAATAGTTAGAAGCGAATCATTTGTAGTACAATTTTTAAATATAAATTCTATTTTATTCTATCTCCAGAAAATGCATGCGATATATCTTTTTGAACATCAGTAACGTTTTCAAATTGTTTTGTTAGCAAAATAGTTAGAATCAATGTTAGAAGCGAATCATTTGTGATAACATTTTTAAATATAAATTCTATTTTATTCTATCTCCAGAGAATGCATGCGATATATCTTTTTGAACATCAGTAACATTTTCAAATTGTTTTGTTAGCAAAATAATTAGAAGCGAATCATTTGTAGTATAATTTTTAAATATAAATTCTATTTTATTCTATCTCCAGAGAATGTATTTGAAACTCTTAATCTGCGTGACCTTCTTGTGCTTTTTTAAAATTTCCACACATTTCTTTTTGACAAATTTGAGTTCAACCTTTGTTTTAATAAAGTCCCATAACTTCAGAATGTTCATACAATCTCTCACGTATAATTCCGAATGTGATATTTCTTTCTTGTTTGATATTAATCATCTAGCATATTACTTCTCTTAATATTGCATCTTTTATTTGGCATCTATTCTACCTCATGAAAGGTTCTATGACATTATAATAAATCCTAACATCGTTAAATCCCAGAAGCTTAAAGAGACTTATATCCTCTAATAATCATAATAATTGGTTGTTCTCTAATATTTCGCTAGAATGTAACAAAACAACGAACGTTATTCCTAACGAGTAGATATCGCTACTTAGTGAATATTCATGTTCCGTTACCATCTCCGGTGCATGGTAACTAGGTGTTCCTAAAATCACGTGATCACTAATTTGACCACTAGGTGCCAGCATTATCGCCATACCCAAATTAATGATTCTATGATCTATCTTTTTCTTAATATTGTTACCCTCTGGAGCCTATAATATTGGATGCCGTTCTTTATCTACGTCTCTGTGTTTCTTAAAGGACACCTGAATTATCTTCCCATTGAACAAGATGTGTTTTCACTCTTTTGGCGATATCGAAGAAAGGCAGTACCAGAACCCGAATCCCTTACAGATCTCCGTATCTTCGTATTTAACTACAGCGCAGATTACCATGGTGGTGTAAATTATTAATATTTATGTTTAAAATAGAATTAATAAGTATTATAATAAAAGTATTTTATTCTATCTCCAGAGAATGTATGCGATATATCTTTTTGTACATCAGTAACGTTTTAAAATTGTTTTGTTAGCAAAATAGTTAAAAGCGAATCATTTGTAGTACAATTTTTAAATATCAATTCTATTTTATTCTATCTCCAGAGAATGTATGCGATATATCTTTTTGAACATCAGTAACGTTTTAAAATTGATTTATTAGCAAAATAGTTAGAATCAATGTTAGAAGCGAATCATTTGTGATAACATATTTAAATATAAATTCTATTTTATTCTATCTCCAGAGAATGTATGCGATATATCTTTTTGAACATCAGTAACGTTTTAAAATTTTTTTGTTAGCAAAATAGTTAAAAGCGAATCATTTGTAGTACAATTTTTAAATATAAATTCTATTTTATTCTATCTCCAAAGAATGTATGCGATATATCTTTTTGATCATCTGTAACGTTTTAAAATTGTTTTGTTAGCAAAATAGTTAATAGAGAATCATTTGTAGTACAATTTTAAAATATAAATTCTATTTTATTCTATCTCCAAAGAATGTATGCGATATATCTTTTTGATCATCTGTAACGTTTTAAAATTGTTTTGTTAGCAAAATAGTTAAAAGCGGATCATTTGTAGTACAATTTTAAATATCAATTCTATTTATTCTATATCCAGAAAATGTATGCGATATATCTTTTTGAACATCAGTAACGTTTTAAAATTGTTTTGTTAGCAAAATAGTTAGAAGCGAATCATTTGTAGTACAATTTTAAAATATAAATTCTATTTTATTCTATCTCCAGAGAATGCATGCGATATATCTTTTTGAACATCAGTAACGTTTTCAAATTGTTTTGTTTGCAAAATAGTTAGAAGTGAATCATTTGTAGTACAATTTTTAAATATCAATTCTATTTTATTCTAATCAGAGAATGTATTTGAAACTCTTAATCTGCGTGACTTTCTTGTGCTTTTTTTAAATTTCCACACATTTCTTTACGACAAATTTGAGTTCAACCTTTTCTTTAATAGAGTCCCATAACTTGGGAATGTTCATACAATCTCTCACGTATATTTCCGAATGTGATATTTCTTGTTTGATATTAATCATCTCACATATTTCTTCTATTAATATTGCATCTTTTATTTGGCATCTATTCTACCTCATGAAAGGTTATATGACATTATAATAAATCCTAACACCGTTAAATCCACGAAGCTTAAAGAGACTTATATCCTCTAATAATCTTTTATATTGGTTATTCTCTAATATTTAGCTAGAATGTAACAAAACAACGAACGTTATTCCTAACGAGTAAATATCGCTACTTAGTGAATACTCGTGTTCCATTACCATCTCCGGTGCATGGTAACTAGGTATTCCTAAAATCACGTGATCACTGATTTGACCACTAGGTGCCAGCATTATCGCCATACCAAAATTAATGATTCTATGATCTATCTTTTTCAGAATATTGTTACCCTCTGGATCCTATAATATTGGATGCCGTTCTTTATCTACGTCTCTGTGTTTCTTAAAGGATACCTGAATCATCTTCCCATTGAACAAGATGTGGTTAAGCTTTCGCTCTTTTGGCGATATCGAAGAAAGGCATTACCACGAACCCGAATCGCTTACAGTTCTCCGTATCCTCGTATTTAACTACAGCGCAGCTTACCATGGTGGTGTAAATTATTAATATTTATGTATAAAATAGAATTAATAAGTTTTATAATAAAAGTATTTTATTCTATCTCCAGAGAATGTATGCGATATATCTTTTTGAACATCAGTAACGTTTTAAAATTGTTTTGTTAGCAAAATAGTTAAAAGCGAATCATTTGTAGTACAATTTTTAAATATAAATTCTATTTTATTCTATCTCCAAAGAATGTATGCGATATATCTTTTTGATCATCTGTAACGTTTTAAAATTGTTTTGTTAGCAAAATAGTTAGAAGCTAATAATTTGTAGTACAATTTTTAAATATCAAATCTATTTTATTCTATCTCCATGGAATGTATGCGATATATCTTTTTGAACATCAGTAACGTTTTAAAATTGTTTTGTTAGCAAAATAGTTAGAATCTATGTTAGAAGCGAATCATTTGTGATACAATTTTTAAATATAAATTCTATTTTATTCTATCTCCAGAGAATGCATGCGATATATCTTTTTGAACATCAGTAACGTTTTCAAATTGTTTTGTTAGCAAAATAGTTAGAAGAGAATCATTTGAAGTACAATTTTAAAATATCAATTCTATTTTATTCTATATCCAGAAAATGTATGCGATATATCTTTTTGAACATCAGTAACGTTTTAAAATTGTTTTGTTAGCAAAAAGTTAAAAGCGAATCATTTGTAGTACAATTTTTAAATATCAAATCTATTTTATTCTATCTCCATGGAATGTATGCGATATATCTTTTTGAACATCAGTAACGTTTTAAAATTGTTTTGTTAGCAAAATAGTTAGAATCTATGTTAGAAGCGAATCATTTGTGATACAATTTTTAAATATAAATTCTATTTTATTCTATCTCCAGAGAATGCATGCGATATATCTTTTTGAACATCAGTAACGTTTTCAAATTGTTTTGTTAGCAAAATAGTTAGAAGAGAATCATTTGAAGTACAATTTTAAAATATCAATTCTATTTTATTCTATATCCAGAAAATGTATGCGATATATCTTTTTGAACATCAGTAACGTTTTAAAATTGTTTTGTTAGCAAAAAGTTAAAAGCGAATCATTTGTAGTACAATTTTAAATATCAATTCTATTTATTCTATATCCAGAAAATGTATGCGATATATCTTTTTGAACATCAGTAACGTTTTAAAATTGTTTTGTTAGCAAAATAGTTAGAATCAATATTAGAAGCGAATCATTTGTGATACAATTTTTAAATATAAATTCTATTTTATTCTATCTCCAGAGAATGCATGCGATATATCTTTATGAACATCAGTAACGTTTTAAAATTATTTTGTTAGCAAAATAGTTAGAAGCGAATCATTTGTAGTACACTTTTTAAATATAAATTCTATTTTATTCTATCTCCAGAGAATGTATGCGATATATCTTTTTGAACATCAGTAAGGTTTACAAATTGTTTTGTTAGCAAAATAGTTAGAAGCGAATCATTTGTAGTACACTTTTTAAATATAAATTCTATTTTATTCTATCTCCAGAGAATGTATGCGATATATCTTTTTGAACATCAGTAACGTTTTCAAATTGTTTTGTTAGCAAAATAGTTAGAATCAATGTTAGAAGCGAATCATTTGTGATACAATTTTTAAATATAAATTCTATTTTATTCTATCTCCAGAGAATGCATGCGATATATCTTTTTGAATATCAGTAACGTTTTAAAATTGTTTTGTTAGCAAAATAGTTAGAATCAATGTTAGAAGCGAATCATTTGTGATACAATTTTTAAATATCATTTCTATTTTATTCTATATCCAGAGAATGTATGCGATATATATTTTTGAACATCAGTAACGTTTTCAAATTGTTTTGTTTGCAAAAAGTTAGAAGCGAATAATTTGTAGTACAATTTTTAAATATCAAATCTATTTTATTCTATCTCCATGGAATGTATGCGATATATCTTTTTGAACATCAGTAACGTTTTAAAATTGTTTTGTTAGCAAAATAGTTAGAATCTATGTTAGAAGCGAATCATTTGTGATACAATTTTTAAATATAAATTCTATTTTATTCTATCTCCAGAGAATGCATGCGATATATCTTTTTGAACATCAGTAACGTTTTCAAATTGTTTTGTTTGCAAAATAGTTAGAAGAGAATCATTTGAAGTACAATTTTAAAATATCAATTCTATTTTATTCTATATCCAGAAAATGTATGCGATATATCTTTTTGAACATCAGTAACGTTTTAAAATTGTTTTGTTAGCAAAAAGTTAAAAGCGAATCATTTGTAGTACAATTTTATATATCAATTCTATTTATTCTATATCCAGAAAATGTATGCGATATATCTTTTTGAACATCAGTAACGTTTTAAAATTGTTTTGTTAGCAAAATAGTTAGAATCAATGTTAGAAGCGAATCATTTGTGATACAATTTTTAAATATCATTTCTATTTTATTCTATATCCAGAGAATGTATGCGATATATATTTATGAACATCAGTAACGTTTTAAAATTGTTTTGTTAGTAAAATAGTTAAAAGCGAATCATTTGTAGTACAATTTTTAAATATCAATTCTATTTTATTCTACCCAGAGAATATCACCAGAGAATATCACCAGAGAATGTACTTGAAACTCTTAATCTGCGTAACTTTCTTGTGCTTTTTTAAAATTTCCACACATTTCTTTTCGACAAATTTGAGTTCAACCTTTTCTTTAATAGAGTCTCATAACTTCGAAATGTTCATACAATCTCTCACGTATAATTCCGAATGTGATATTTCCTTCTTGTTTGATATTAATCATCTAGCATATTACTTCTCTTAATATTGCATCTTTTATTTGGCATCTATTCTACCTCATGAAAGGTTCTATGACATTATAATAAATCCTAACACCGTTAAATCCACGAAGCTTAAAGAGACTTATATCCTCTAATAATCTTTTATATTGGTTATTCTCTAATATTTCGCTAGAATGTAACAAAACAATGAACGTTAATTCCTAACGAGTAGATATCGCTACTTAGTGAATATTCATGTTCCGTTACCATCTCCGGTGCATGGTAACTAGGTGTTCCTAAAATCACGTGATCACTAATTTGACCACTAGGTGCCAGCATTATCGCCATACCCAAATTAATGATTCTATGATCTATCTTTTTCTTAATATTGTTACCCTCTGGAGCCTATAATATTGGATGCCGTTCTTTATCTACGTCTCTGTGTTTCTTAAAGGACACCTGAATTATCTTCCCATTGAACAAGATGTGTTTTCACTCTTTTGGCGATATCGAAGAAAGGCAGTACCAGAACCCGAATCCCTTACAGATCTCCGTATCTTCGTATTTAACTACAGCGCAGATTACCATGGTGGTGTAAATTATTAATATTTATGTATAAAATAGAATTAATAAGTATTATAATAAAAGTATTTTATTCTATCTCCAGAGAATGTATGCGATATATCTTTTTGTACATCAGTAACGTTTTAAAATTGTTTTGTTAGCAAAATAGTTAAAAGCGAATCATTTGTAGTACAATTTTTAAATATCAATTCTATTTTATTCTATCTCCAGAGAATGTATGCGATATATCTTTTTGAACATCAGTAACGTTTTAAAATTGATTTATTAGCAAAATAGTTAGAATCAATGTTAGAAGCGAATCATTTGTGATAACATTTTTAAATATAAATTCTATTTTATTCTATCTCCAGAGAATGTATGCGATATATCTTTTTGAACATCAGTAACGTTTAAAAATTTTTTTGTTAGCAAAATAGTTAAAAGCGAATCATTTGTAGTACAATTTTTAAATATAAATTCTATTTTATTCTATCTCCAAAGAATGTATGCGATATATCTTTTTGATCATCTGTAACGTTTTAAAATTGTTTTGTTAGCAAAATAGTTAATAGAGAATCATTTGTAGTACAATTTTAAAATATAAATTCTATTTTATTCTATCTCCAAAGAATGTATGCGATATATCTTTTTGATCATCTGTAACGTTTTAAAATTGTTTTGTTAGCAAAATAGTTAAAAGCGGATCATTTGTAGTACAATTTTAAATATCAATTCTATTTATTCTATATCCAGAAAATGTATGCGATATATCTTTTTGAACATCAGTAACGTTTTAAAATTGTTTTGTTAGCAAAATAGTTAGAAGCGAATCATTTGTAGTACAATTTTAAAATATAAATTCTATTTTATTCTATCTCCAGAGAATGCATGCGATATATCTTTTTGAACATCAGTAACGTTTTCAAATTGTTTTGTTTGCAAAATAGTTAGAAGTGAATCATTTGTAGTACAATTTTTAAATATCAATTCTATTTTATTCTAATCAGAGAATGTATTTGAAACTCTTAATCTGCGTGACTTTCTTGTGCTTTTTTTAAATTTCCACACATTTCTTTACGACAAATTTGAGTTCAACCTTTTCTTTAATAGAGTCCCATAACTTGGGAATGTTCATACAATCTCTCACGTATATTTCCGAATGTGATATTTCTTGTTTGATATTAATCATCTCACATATTTCTTCTATTAATATTGCATCTTTTATTTGGCATCTATTCTACCTCATGAAAGGTTATATGACATTATAATAAATCCTAACACCGTTAAATCCACGAAGCTTAAAGAGACTTATATCCTCTAATAATCTTTTATATTGGTTATTCTCTAATATTTAGCTAGAATGTAACAAAACAACGAACGTTATTCCTAACGAGTAAATATCGCTACTTAGTGAATACTCGTGTTCCATTACCATCTCCGGTGCATGGTAACTAGGTATTCCTAAAATCACGTGATCACTGATTTGACCACTAGGTGCCAGCATTATCGCCATACCAAAATTAATGATTCTATGATCTATCTTTTTCAGAATATTGTTACCCTCTGGAGCCTATAATATTGGATGCCGTTCTTTATCTACGTCTCTGTGTTTCTTAAAGGATACCTGAATCATCTTCCCATTGAACAAGATGTGGTTAAGCTTTCGCTCTTTTGGCGATATCGAAGAAAGGCATTACCACGAACCCGAATCGCTTACAGTTCTCCGTATCCTCGTATTTAACTACAGCGCAGCTTACCATGGTGGTGTAAATTATTAATATTTATGTATAAAATAGAATTAATAAGTTTTATAATAAAAGTATTTTATTCTATCTCCAGAGAATGTATGCGATATATCTTTTTGAACATCAGTAACGTTTTAAAATTGTTTTGTTAGCAAAATAGTTAAAAGCGAATCATTTGTAGTACAATTTTTAAATATAAATTCTATTTTATTCTATCTCCAAAGAATGTATGCGATATATCTTTTTGATCATCTGTAACGTTTTAAAATTGTTTTGTTAGCAAAATAGTTAGAAGCTAATAATTTGTAGTACAATTTTTAAATATCAAATCTATTTTATTCTATCTCCATGGAATGTATGCGATATATCTTTTTGAACATCAGTAACGTTTTAAAATTGTTTTGTTAGCAAAATAGTTAGAATCTATGTTAGAAGCGAATCATTTGTGATACAATTTTTAAATATAAATTCTATTTTATTCTATCTCCAGAGAATGCATGCGATATATCTTTTTGAACATCAGTAACGTTTTCAAATTGTTTTGTTAGTAAAATAGTTAGAAGAGAATCATTTGAAGTACAATTTTAAAATATCAATTCTATTTTATTCTATATCCAGAAAATATATGCGATATATATTTTTGAACATCAGTAACGTTTTCAAATTGTTTTGTTTGCAAAAAGTTAGAAGCGAATAATTTGTAGTACAATTTTTAAATATCAAATCTATTTTATTCTATCTCCATGGAATGTATGCGATATATCTTTTTGAACATCAGTAACGTTTTAAAATTGTTTTGTTAGCAAAATAGTTAGAATCTATGTTAGAAGCGAATCATTTGTGATACAATTTTTAAATATAAATTCTATTTTATTCTATCTCCAGAGAATGCATGCGATATATCTTTTTGAACATCAGTAACGTTTTCAAATTGTTTTGTTAGCAAAATAGTTAGAAGAGAATCATTTGAAGTACAATTTTAAAATATCAATTCTATTTTATTCTATATCCAGAAAATGTATGCGATATATCTTTTTGAACATCAGTAACGTTTTAAAATTGTTTTGTTAGCAAAAAGTTAAAAGCGAATCATTTGTAGTACAATTTTAAATATCAATTCTATTTATTTAATATCCAGAAAATGTATGCGATATATCTTTTTGAACATCAGTAACGTTTTCAAATTGTTTTGTTAGCAAAATAGTTAGAAGAGAATCATTTGAAGTACAATTTTAAAATATCAATTCTATTTTATTCTATATCCAGAAAATGTATGCGATATATCTTTTTGAACATCAGTAACGTTTTAAAATTGTTTTGTTAGCAAAAAGTTAGAAGCGAATCATTTGTAGTACAATTTTTAAATATAAATTCTATTTTATTCTGTCCAGAGAATATCACCAGAGAATTTATTTGAAATTCTTAATCTGAGTGACTTTCTTGTGCTTTTTTAAAATTTTCACACATTTTTTTCGACAAATTTGAGTTCAACCTTTTCTTTAATAGAGTCTCATAACTTTGAAATGTTCATATAATCTCTCACATATATTTCCGAATGTGATATTTCTTTCTTGTTTGATATTAATCATCTAGCATATTACTTCTCTTAATATTGCATCTTTTATTTGGCATCTATTCTACCTCATTAAAGGTTCTATGACATTATAATAAATCCTAACACCGTTAAATCCACGAAGCTTAAAGAGACTTATATCCTCTAATAATCTTTTATATTGGTTATTCTCTAATATTTCGCTAGAATGTAACAAAACAACGAACGTTATTCCTAATGAGTAGATATCGCTACTTAGTGAATACTCGTGTTCCATTACCATCTCCGGTGCATGGTAACTAGGTGTTCCTAAAATCACGTGATCACTAATTTGACCACTAGGTGCCAGCATTATCGCCATACCCAAATTAATGATCCTATGATCTATCTTTTTCAGAATATTGTTACCCTCTGGAGCCTATAATATTGGATGCCGTTCTTTATCTCCGTCTCTGTGTTTCTTGAAGGATACCTGAATCATCTTCCCATTGAATAAGATGTGGTTAAGCTTTCGCTCTTTTGACAATATCGAAGAAAGGCAGTACCACGAACCCGAATCCCTTACAGATCTCCGTATCCTCGTATTTAACTACAGCGCAGCTTACCATGGTGGTGTAAATTATTAATATTTATGTATAAAATAAAATTAATAAGTTATATATAATAAAACTATTTTATTCTATCTCCAGAGAATGTATGCGATATATCTTTTTGAAAGCCAGTAATGTTTTCAAATTGTTTTGTTTGCAAAATAGTTAGAAGCGATTCATTTGTAGTACAATTTTTAAATATAAATTCTATTTTATTCTATCTCCAGAGAATGTATGCGATATATCTTTTTGAACATCAGTAACGTTTTAAAATTGTTTTTAGCAAAATATTTAATAAAGGTAAAACATATTTAATTAATTTATTATTATCGAAAGTATGCTCCATGAAGAATATTGATATAGCAGTAGCATTTTCTGGAATTGCTTCGAATTTACTTCAATCCGGAAGAACTGTACATTCAACGTTTAAATTGCCTCTTGATTTATCTGATACAGAGAATACCACATGTAATATATCTATGAATAGTGGTGCAGCCCATCTATTAAGAAAATGTTCATTCATAGTATGGGATGAATGCACCATGTCTCATAAAGGAGGAATTTAGGCTGTAGATAGATTACTGAAAGATATTAGAAATAATGATTTATTAATGGGAGGTATAACTGTTTTATTTTCAGGGGATTTCCATCAGATATTACCTATTATTCCTAATGGTACAAAAATAGATGAAGTTAATATTAATGCCTGTTTAAAATATTTGTATTTATGGAATAAAATTATTAAATTTTCAGATTAAAGTTAACTAGAAATATGAGATTATCACTAAATGAAGATTCGGATGCTTCAGAATTTGCAAATAATTTAATTATGCTCGGAGATGGAAATATTAATGTAAATGCAATAGATATCTCAATTAAATTACCAGTTAGAAAAATGGTTTTTCTATAGAATGGTAATTCTATAGAATTAAAAAATAATGTTTATCCAGATTTCCAAGTAAATTATGAAAATAAAGAATGGCTATCTGAATGATGTATTCTGGCACCAATAAATGAAATTGTTTACAAAATTAATGAACAATTATTAAATGAAATTCCGGAGGAAATTAAAAATTTTAAATCTATTGATAATTTAGCAAATTGAGAAGAAAATATTAATTACTCGACGGAATTTTTAATTTCATTAAACCTTCCGGATTTCCTCCTCACAATTTAAATTAAAGCGAGGTGCTTCGATTATCCTATTAAGAAATATTGAACCTCCTAGGATATGCAATGGTACCAGGTTTGTAATAAAAAATATGTATGCAAATGTGATTGAAGCTATTATTATTACCGGGACATTTAAAGGAAAAGAGGTTTTTATACTTAAGATTCCAATGACGACTTCAAATTATCAATTTGAATTTAGAAGACTTCAATTTCCAGTTAGAGTAAGTTTTACGATGACCATCAACAAATCACAGGGTCAGAGATTAACAGTTGTGGGATTAGACTTATCTACTAACTGTTTTTCGCATGGTCAATTATATGTGGGATGTTCGAGAGTAACAAATGGAGATAATCTGTATATATTATCTGAAGGAGGAAATAACGAAAAATGTCGTATATAAAGAAGCCCTGCGTAAATAAAGTTAGTATATACTCTATATAACAAATAATTACTCTTTACGCAGGGTCCTTCATATGTACGTTGCCTTGACGTGGCATGAAGGCTTTAAACTAAATACGTACGAATTTGTTTTGAAATACTAAATAAAATCGAAGGTTAGTACATCTATATAATTCTATCATATTTATTTATATTAAAATGTCTACTCTATCATTAAATTATTGTTTAATTATATAATTAATATTTACTACTTATTTTGCAGGGTCCTTCATATGTACGTTGCCTTGACGTGGCATGAGGGCTTTAATCTAAATACGTACGAACAAAATAAATGTTGAAGATAGCTAATAAAATTGATGTGTTAAATTGTTATGGTTAGATTGGGTTAAGTTTTAATATTGGTAGTTTTTTTTAGCTACATTAAATCCCGAGTGTAAAATAAGAATTTTTTAAATAAGAACTAAAATGGTATATTTACAGGACTATAATTATTTAGCAAATTTGTATTTCCTTTATTCAATGTGGGTGTAATATATGAATATGTACAGATGTCCGGACAAACATTAATGAAGGAGATGTGTAAATATTATAGATATAAGAATAAATAGCTCATACCATACCATTTTATCAAACCCTTATGATTAATATCAGCTAAATTATTAAATTTATCTTGTTAAAAACAAAATATTACAAACAATATCGGGCATTGTTGTAAAATTTAAATCAAAAGTATTTATATATATATAGAAATAGAAATATTAACCATATATAGTAATACTAATGGGCTTGAAATTAAATATATTAGTCATTATTATTGAAGAGGTTTTAATGTTGAGATATTGTACATACTGTGAAGATGTATAAATATATGAATCTAATAAAGGCATGTTCATCATTAGAATTAAGTAAAGCCATTTAGTATGGAATTGAATGCAGCAGAATAATCTATCAATACAATACTATATTATACATATTAGTAAGTATTAATGTTATTAGTAGGCTTCTTATACGAAAGCCTATAAATTACAAGCAACCTTTACTTAAAATAGTTATATACAAATTAATTCAATTATTCTTAGATTAATAGAATGTAAATTTATTTAATAAAAATATGCATAAATAATGATTTTATAAACTTACAATTCTTGAATTATATTAAATCTTATTGATTTTAATTATACATTAAATAAACATTATACTTATATTAATAATCGTAATTAATATGATATAAATATATTATACATAAAAGTGTTAAATTATACCTTTAATCAACATAAAAATACTGTATTTAAAGATAAATATAATATTGTATTCAAAGTAATAAATTAATAGTTACATACAAATTTAACATTTAACTGTTAATTTAGTCTTATCTATAATTACATGAGTAATATTACATAAATAAATTAAAATTAATCAATATGTAATTTATCATAATAATAAAAAATATGTGTTTTTTAACGCACCTTTAAGATTTTATTATAGAAATATATTTAATTATAAGTGATATATAAATGTTAACTTTAATAGATCTGTATACATATTAATTATATTGTTGTTAACATCTTTATTATATATTGAATACTTATAGATATTAGTATTGAATAATATATGCATTGATGAAATAATAAATAAATTATTTGATATATATATAATTTTATTGATGACAAATTTTAAATACTTTCTATTTTTTACTATTAAGAGTAAATAAACCAATTGGTTCTTTTACCAGTTTTTATTTTAAATTGAATGTTATCTGTAAGTAAGATAATTAATTTCAAATAAAAATAATAAACTAATAACATATTCATTAATATTACAAATATCACAATATTTAAAAACAAAATTATAATTAGATAGTAATCGTACAAAATTAATATAAATTTCACTATGAATAAACATTGTAATTAATGTATTTTCAACCATATATACAACTTAGGTTACTAAATAGAGTAAGTCGGTATTATCATAATAATTATGTGGTAACCTAGAACTATTTGGAAATTATACCGTATACACGGTTGTACCTATCTGAAAGAGATCAAGTACAGTAAGGTATTACGTTAGCAGTATGGTTAGATTTGTAGTTAGAGGAAGATGGTTAGGAATAGGAGGAGTATGAGGAAGGGAAGAGGAGGAGTATGAGGATGATTAGGAATAGAAGAAGGAGGTGGGGAGGAGGAAGATGAGGAGAATGAGAAGGAGGAAGATATACATACAAATTCTGTGTGGCTCAGTTGGCTAAGGCGTAAAACACACAAGCAGTCGGAGATGGATTCAAACCATTAAAATATATCCCATTCTATTTAGAGGTGATCTTATATAATTGTTATAAGTAAATTATCAGCTTTCGTTAAAACCATGGATACATTAACACAAGAGTGTCTTCGAAGGGATATTAGATCTATATGGTTATAAGTGAAAACTTCATCTAAGTTCCTGGATGGGATAAATGGACTCCATCAAATAACAATATATATATATATACAAGTTTAATATATTCTTGATAGTGATTTGCAAAGTTACAGAGCTATAGGGCCTAGGCATAGAGAACGAAGTTACTTCGTTCTTGATGGGCCTAGGGCTTTGGTAATTATAATATTCAAATATATATGTGTAATTAAGTTGGTTTCTTTTATTCATTTATAATATAATTTATAGAATATAATATAGTAATTGATAAAATTAATACATTATTATTTTGATAATTAATTCTAAATGATTAATTATAAAGAATTGAAATATTTATTTTTAGTTTGTAAGGATTATAATTAATTTAATAATTCTACTATATTAAATTTATTACTTATTTGAACTTATATTTATTGAGAACTTTTATTTTATATTTGATATATAATTATATTATTATAATAATAGCTACATTATATAGATATAATATATTTTGTTAACACATTTTTATAATATATATATTATAAATAATTCAGGTTAGTTAAATAAAACCGCGTATATATTTATATACAATATAATTTATATTTTATATTAACACATGTTATAATATATATATATGTATATGAATTATACAAAAAATTAATTTAACTGAACTCCGAATAATTATTTTTATATATTTATATACAATATAATTTATATTTTATATTAACACATATATTCATGTTATAATATATATATATGTATGAATTATACAAAAAATTAATTTAACTGAACTCCGAATAATTATTTTTATTTATCAAACAAATATATTCCCATAATGTATATTTTATTCTAAATTTTCTAAAATATATAGTAAATATACAATTCTAAATATTTAATATGATCAATAGAGATATTCTATTGTGTAGTTTTTGTGATTATTTGCAATATTTTGTAGTTTTGTATGCAAAATGATTACTGATTTTCAACATAATATTATGATTAGAGAACGATAATGATGAGTTAAAGAATAATAATATAATTATATATATATAATCTAAATATGATATACAGAATAAATATTGTCAATTAACCAACTAGTACTTACTACAAATGAATGTCTAGAATGAGTCAATTCTCATCTATCTATGTAAATATATACTTCACAAATAGCATTTAAGATATGGATCCTATTGAAATTATATTGTATGGTATCGTTAGTAAATATTTCAACTTTATATTTTAGATTATATATTCATAGATTAGATATCAGATTAAACTTTTATATATTTCCTGTTTCCTGAAAATTTTATTTTATAACCATACACGATTGCGAAACATAAATATATTACATTGTATAGTGTATATGATATACACACCATCATAGGTGCTACCTAATATCCGTATATATATATATATATATATAACACCAATAATAATAATAATCCTCAATAACTAATAATAATAATAAACAATAATAACTAATAATACTATATAAGCATGTGATCCTCACATTATCTGATGAGGAGGAGGAGGTTGAATACCACACTAGATAGAAAGTGTTCTTTGGCACCGAGTGTAAACGTCGTCTTTAATCAGGGCCAAAGTACAGGTAGATCATAACTATGAAGCTGTACGCAAGTGTTACTACAGTGCCGAATAGGTCGTAGGATTCACGCCTGATACAGCTACACTATGACCGTTTGGAACTATACGTCGATGTTACACTCCCCTTCCTCCCTAAAGTCCCATCCACCACCTTCCTTTAATGAAGTACGCCCATCATTGAAATTGTATGTTAAGATGATCTCGGCACCCCCTAGTATAAGCCCCTCCCATTATTGTACTTGTACAGGGGATGGGGAGGAGGAGGAGGAGGCAGCAGCTGCAGCGGTGAGATGATCTTTGCGGGCCTGTAGACGTAGACATCGGGGACACGACGACAGGGAAGTCACAGGGCGACATGAGCGGTGGAATACTGAGTTACATTTGTCACACTGTGCGAGGGGTAAGTGGCGGTAATAATGGGTGATGGTGTAGTGATAGTGAGGGTAGGTGTGGTAGTAGTAATGGGTGATGGGGTAGTGATAGTGGGGTAGGTGGTGGTAGTAGTAATGGGTGATGGGGTAGTGGTAGTGGGGGTAGGTGGTGGTAGTAGTAGTGGGTGATGGGGTAGTGATAGTGGGGGTAGTAGTAATGGGTGATGAGGTAGTAAATAAGTTGTAATAACAAATTAACGGTTGTTGTATTAATATAAGCATATCATTGTTAATACTATTCCTCATTATAGTGAGATTAATAGTTTAGCAGAGAAACTAATGCAATTAATAATAAATAAACTACGACTTTATAAATGTTATATAGGTGTAATGTTATACAGATTTAAGAGTATTTGCTTTGCTAATAAATCAGCTTACTATATATATGTATATTTAAATATATAAAAGATGTGAGCTAAGGAAAGAGTCAAGACACTAAGTGAATCGTGTAATTCGATGCTGTACACAAAATAAGTACTGCACCTAGGTATCTAACCTGAACCACCATAGGTTATTATGTCAGACAAATGTGTTGTTTAAAATGTACATGCTTATTAAGGGGATTCATGGTGTTTAAATTTCAATGTAATTAGATAGGAAATTTCAATTTAAATTACATAATATTACGATATATTATGTTAATTATTCTACATAATTGTTAATAATTAGAATATTAGTTATGAAAATATTAGCATTTTAAAAAAAAGTAAAAAATCTAAATGAAATATTTATTTTTTAATTTTATTATCAACTCTATATCTAATCACAAATATTTCCTGTAGATATAATGAACGTATAATATTAAACATATTGTGAAAATTTGACTACGTTTAGTTAATTATTGACTGAGAAATAGTAAATTTCATAATAATATCAAATATAATATATCTGAGATAATTGATATTAAAAATTGTCTATATTATTTATATGGTTCATGGTATTATTTTAGAATAATGCCAAAGTACAATCAATAGCATTTATACAATAAAACCAACAGGTGTTGCTAGTTGACATGAAAATAAAGATATTATTGAAACTACACACATTTTAAATAATTCAAATTGATAAATCGTAACTATTGAAAAAACGTGTTTTAACTTATAATCATTTTATTTGAAATAGATAATATTCTAAAATTACGTTTTTATGCCCTATATATGTTTTAACCTATACTATTTTCACATATAATATATTATACATGTACAAATCTATTTATTAAAATACAAAATATTTAACAACATTTTTTATTTTAAAGACCGTTAAAAATGTATTTTAAATTATTATGAATTATGAAAACTAAGTGTTCATTACTAATATATAATAAACCATATGATGCTTGTAACTTACATTCTATACATATCTATGAAGTGAGTAAAATCTAACGTATATTGCATGTACTTTAATAGAGCAATGAAAGCATTATGATAAGCAGTATTTGCCAGTATTTAAAATCTAAATATATTTCAGAAGCGGCAGGGGTTGGCTAGTAAGTATGTTGGGTAGATAAGGAGGAGTGTTGTATCTTTGCACAATCTTTGATATATTTATATTAGAAGTAGGTATTATATTCTTAAGATTCTTATGAGTAAATATATTATATAATAGTGATAGTATACTTTATACTGTATACAGTAATATTGAGTTAATGAGTGTCAGCACATGCATATAGTGGCAGTATCCACTACAATATACACACATGCATTACCTGGGTAGTGATGTCCAACTGAAACGGGTAGATGTTCGGAGTCTGATGACATATCTCGCAGACGAAACCTGGTAATGATGTAATAGCAGAGGTGATGATGTAATAGCAGAGGTGGTTATTGCATAACATTTGCTAATTCAGTGTAGTGCACAGAGATTTATTAAACAATATTTCAACATAATGTATACAAATATATGAACAGATATAACATACATATTGAAAGATTAAAATAATTGATATAAAAAGAACATACATATATTCTATTAAAAATATAAACCATAATTTCAATATAAATAATATTGGTTAATTTAAAAAAAGTATATATATTTTAGGATGTTTATATTGGTGAAATAATAAAATTTGTAACTGTTTATTTTAACTTAATAGTACAAATTAACTTACTAGATATCTAAGTTATATTATTTATTTCAAACATATGTTATAGTAATCTATTTGTATACTAGGGATGTAAATGATGCCGAGCCGAGACTATTGGTTTTTGATGCCGAGCCGTGAACTTTCATTTTCGGAAAAAAAAAACGAGCCCGGGCTGAGACTAGTCAAACGAGCCCGAGCCGAACCGAGACTCTAGTCAAACGAGCCCGAGCCGAGTTGAGACTTTTACAAAACTTTACCGATTCGAAATGATGCTTTTTTGAAATTACATTTTAATACTAATTTTTATATATTTCACATTTACACCAATTTAAAAAAAATTATATGCGCCAACTTCGCAATTCAGTAAATAATAATGTCAATTTCTTCTAGTGGTGTAAATAATACCGAGCTTTTTATTGCCGATCCGAGATTTTCATTTTCGGAAAAAAAAATGAGCCCGAGCTGAGCCGAGATAAGACTCTAACAAAACGAGCCCGAGCAGAGTTAAGACTTTAGGTAACTGAGACTGAGACTGCATCATGCTTTAGATTTGAGCATCATTTACATCACTAATGTACACAATACGACTACATTCACATATAAGATGATGGGCTAACTACTACCTTTCTGCTGGCACAGCTCGCAGTTGAACACGTGTTTCTTGGCAAACTTGATCACAATCTTCAAATTATTCATGAAATTGTTACCGGCCTGTATTTCCAAGAGATCCTAACATCAGAGTTTGTAAAGTTACTTTAGTAATACAATAATCATAATAGACATTTATTAGATGTTTTTAACTAATTTCTAGTAACGAGGGGTGGGGTGGGGGCTCTAGTAACGAGGGGTGGGGTGGGGGTGGCTCTAGTAACGAGGGGTGGGGTGGGGGCTCTAGTAACGAGGGGTGGGGTGGGGGCTCTAGTAACGAGGGGTGGGGTGGGGTGGGGCGGGGCTCTAGTAACCGAAATAGAGTAGAGGTCGATGTGGTCGTAGAGGTGAGCTGATATCTTCTGTTTTAGTTCATCCGCGATACTCTGTTTGCAGGTGAACAGGTAGGGACGTAGGTAACATAGCTGTATTCTCAGACACTGTAGAGGTCAATAGAGGTCAACAACAGGGTAGTAGTAGTAGTAGTAGTAGTAGTAGTAGTAGTAGTAGTAGTAGTAGTAGTAGTAGTAGTAGTGGTAGTAGTAGTAGTAGTAGTAGTAGTCAGGTAGTCAAGTACCCTGATTTCCTTGAGACGGGGAACATGATCATAGAGTCTGTTGTTTAACTGATGAAGGTTCAGCAGAGGCTGGTCGTATACTTCATTCAGGAAGTCCTTGTTTCGTTTGCAAACTGTTGCGACAGATTTTAAACTTTATTAAAATTTGTCTTTAAATATAAAGGAATAACTTGAATTTTTATCATTTTATTCTATTTTGTTTATTCTATCACAAAATAATGTCGGGTATGTGATTACAATTTGTGTTTCTACACATTCTACATGCTATATTTTGTATTTTTACTCGCAAAAAATGTTATCCATAATGTTTGCTTAATTAATTATTACATTTATATAGACAATAAGCTATCTTTAAATCATTAGAATTAATAAATAGAGAATTTTTACGAAAAAATATAAATATCCAATGTCTAATTGTAAATATATCTTTAATAATAATCACAATATGATTTTTTTTAAATTATATTTCTTCTAGATTATTTAAAATATAAATGTCAAATAACTCCATACAATAACATGGAGTAACAATAATGTGTATTATATTTAGTAAGGAAGATAGTAGCAAGTTTTTTAATATTAATAATTTCAAATAATTAGTATACTAATAATACGTTCTCTCTATATGTTCAATATAATAATACGTATAATATACCACTATGCTGATATAAGTACTAGCATAAGAAGCACGGCGCTAAATCAGATCCCAGTAACACTCTATAGTGCAACACTCTGGGGAGGGGGGAGGGGGCTATAGTAGTAGATGATATGTAATAGTCTACATTAATATATGCAGACATTAGGAAGAACTGTGCTTGATATGCTAGCTGCTAAATAGACACTCGCTCACACACACACTCGCTCACACACACAAGCGCACATACTAACCTAAGAACTGCTTAAAGTGCCAGTTATGCACAATCCTAGCAGGGATGTAGGCAACGTCTTGATCGTGTTGACATTCATTGCAGTAGTAGTGGCCATCGAATGAACACAGACGTTCTTTACCGTAGACTACAGGGGTTGGGTTATGGGGGTGTAAGGGGCGGAGAGTAATGATGGGATTGGTGGGGGGTAGGGGTATGCAGTCGTCGTATAGGAAAGGTTAGTGGGGTGTTAGTAGGTTATGCAATACTAAGTAATATGGAGTAAGATCATGTAATAAAGGTCGACTACTACCGTGTTAACGACAACAACATCTTCAGCTAAATACTACAGATGTAATATGTACAATCTTTATAGGGCTTAACAATGATTAATTATTAAATTTATATAAAGTTGGAAACGATTTTTTCCAAATATTTTAATAATGTAAAAATATAATTTACTTCGATATTCGATTATTTTTCATTTATTTTTACGGTAATTGTAAATCTTTATTTTTTAAATTTCGTATTACACTTCACTAACACAATCCTATGATTGATAGTGCTGACTTAATACCACTAGGGGGCAGCAGTGTAACCACTAACACAATCCTATTGGTCTAGTGTTAACTTACTACCACTAGAGGGAAGCAGTGTAACCACTAACACAATCCTATTGGTCTAGTACAAGCGTTACATTGATAGTGCTGATTGTCCAGGCCTACTTCCTGGGCAACATGACCCAACTGTTCCATGTTCACAGTGAATGCTGGTATCTGATGTATGGGGGTTTGTGTGAGAGAGGTAGGGAGGGAGGGAGGGCTATAGTACATGTATGAAAGTGTGTGTAAAATAGATATTTGTAATGGTGTTATTAAGCACATTCTTCGGAATTATTATTTACGAAACAAAATGTACAAATTATTATGTTAGAAATAAAATAATATAATATTTATCTATCATTATATCTATAAAGTATAATTAAAATCGTCAAATAAGTATATAAAAAGAGTACTTTTTGAAAGTCCAAATTGAATTTATAATTTAAATTACCGGTAATATTTTACTAATTAATCGGATAAATAAATTCTGTATAACTTTATGATTTATTTATCAATTTAGAAAATTTAAATACATTTATAAACATCAATGTCTTTGTTTATTTACAATTTTGTTTACATTGTAGTGGTAACTATGATACGAGTATTGTCCAATTGAAACATTTTAGATTACAAGAATTGAATATAATAATTTCATAATAAAATATTTATATAATAAGTATACTGAAATGTATATATTTCTACTTATATTGTATTTATCATACATAAAATATAAATAGGGTTTCACCAACTCGAACGCAATTATTAACTCTAATAATTAGAGCTTAATGTTTAACTCTAATATGTCTATCTCCGTTACACATACTAGGCGATAACTCTGAGAAATCAATGTTAACACAAATTATAAATATTTATATTTCATATTATTTTATATTATTTCATAATATTTTATATTAAATATTAATATACAATTTATTAATAAGAAAATTTATTAAATTTTAATTTTCCATATTTCTAAAAAATGTGCTATGAAAAAATTAAACATCGAATTATTATCTCCAAATATTAGAGTTAATATTTGCGTTCGAATTAGTTGAAACCGCTATAATACCACAATAATCTTACTTTATATATATATATATATATATATATATAGATATTATTGTTCATATCATATATGTTATAGGTTTAGACTGAAAAAGAGCACAAACGCACTGAAAGCAAAACACGCCATAACATACGCAATTTCTGCTGGCGCAAATTATGTCCGCGCATTAATTTGATACATAATTATGATTCATATTATATGAATCACATATGTATTAAAACTTATAAATGGAAATTATAGTATTGTATATCGTGTATATATAAATATATATGTATATATTATAAATACATACGATATCAATATAGTTCCTTATAGCCTGTTTAATGTCAAGTATAAACAATATATAATATTTGTATAATAATATACGTCAACGATAAGAAAACTGTTATAATAATGGTCTTATAAATTAATTTGTTCTACAAATTTTAGTTTTTAATTTATTCAAAATTAGAATTTGAATAATTATAATGCGAATATTTTACATACATGGATGTGACTAATATACTAGTGGGTGTGACTAATATACTAGGGGGTGTGACTAATATACTAGGGGGCGTGACTAATATACTAGGCGGTGTGAATAATAAGCTAGGTGGTGTGACTAATAAGCTAGTGGGTGTGACTAATATACTAGGGGGTGTGACTAATATACTAGGGGGTGTGACTAATAAGCTAGTTGGTGTGACTAATAAGCTAGTGGGTGTGACTAATATACTAGGGGGTGTGACTAATATACTAGGGGGTGTGACTAATAAGCTAGTTGGTGTGACTAATAAGCTAGTGGGTGTGACTAATATACTAGGGGGTGTGACTAATATACTAGGGGATGTGACTAATATACTAGGGGGTGTGACTAATAAGCTAGGGGGTGTGACTAATATACTAGGGGGTGTGACTAATATACTAGGGGGTGTGACTAATATACTAGGGGGTGTGACTAATAAGCTAGTGGGTGTGACTAATATACTAGGGGGCGTGACTAATATACTAGGGGGCGTGACTAATATACTAGGGGGTGTGACTAATAAGCTAGGTGGTGTGACTAATAAGCTAGTGGGTGTGACTAATATACTAGGGGGTGTGACTAATATACTAGGGGGTGTGACTAATATACTAGGGGGTGTGACTAATAAGCTAGTTGGTGTGACTAATAAGCTATGGGGTGTGACTAATAAGCTAGGGGGTGTGACTAATGAGCTAGTGGGTGTGACTAATATACTAGGGGGTGTGACTAATATACTAGGGGGTGTGACTAATAAGCTAGTTGGTGTGACTAATAAGCTAGTGGGTGTGACTAATATACTAGGGGGTGTGACTAATATACTAGGGGGTGTGACTAATATACTAGGGGGTGTGACTAATATACTAGGGGGTGTGACTAATATACTAGGGGGTGTGAATAATAAGCTAGGGGGCGTGACTAATATACTAGGGGATGTGACTAATATACTAGGGGGTGTGACTAATAAGCTAGGTGGTGTGACTAATAAGCTAGTGGGTGTGATTAATATACTAGGGGGTGTGACTAATATACTAGGGGGTGTGACTAATATACTAGGGGGTGTGACTAATAAGCTAGTTGGTGTGACTAATAAGCTAGTGGGTGTGACTAATATACTAGGGGGTGTGACTAATATACTAGGGGGTGTGACTAATATACTAGGGGGTGTGACTAATATACTAGGGGGTGTGACTAATATACTAGGGGACACAGTGACTAATATACTAGGGGGTGTGACTAATATACTAGGGGATGTGACTAATAAGCTAGTGGGTGTGACTAATAAGCTAGTGGGTGTGACTAATAAGCTAGGGGGTGTGACTAATAAGCTAGGGGGTGTGACTAATGAGCTAGTGGGTGTGACTAATATACTAGGGGGTGTGACTAATAAGCTAGTTGGTGTGACTAATAAGCTAGTTGGTGTGACTAATAAGCTAGTGGGTATGACTAATATACTAGGGGGTGTGACTAATATACTAGGGGGTGTGACTAATATACTAGGGGGTGTGACTAATATACTAGGGGATGTGACTAATATACTAGGGGGTGTGAATAATATACTAGGGGATGTGACTAATAAGCTAGTGGGTGTGACTAATAAGCTAGGGGGTGTGACTAATAAGCTAGGGGGTGTGACTAATGAGCTAGGGAACACAGTGACTAAGGGGCTGCTAACGTTACGCTGGGGGATGAACTCACTGCTGTTCACAACATCTTCTGCTGTATCGGGGGACTGCAGATCTCTCGGTACCTGTTCCTCGTCTATGTAGGTCAGGGGGTGAGTCATAGTGGTGGGGGGGAGTGAGTGATAGGGGTGGGGAGGAGTGAGTCATAGTGGTGGGGAGGAGTGAGTCATAGTAGTGGAGGTGAGTGAGTCATAGTGGTGGAGGTGAGTGAGTCATAGTGGTGGGGGGAGTGAGTCATAGCGGTTGGGGAGGAGTGAGTCATAGTAGTGGAGGTGAGTGAGTCATAGTGGTGGAGGTGAGTGAGTCATAGTGGTGGGGGGAGTGAGTCATAGCGGTTGGGGGGGTGTGTCATAGGGGTGGGGAGGAGTGAGTGATAGGGGTGGGGGGGAGTGTGTCATAGGGGTGGGGAGGAGTGAGTCATAGTGGTGGAGGTGAGTGAGTCATAGTAGTGGGGAGGAGTGAGTCATAGTAGTGGGGGGAGTGAGTCATAGCGGTTGGGGGGGTGTGTCATAGGGGTGGGGAGGAGTGAGTCATAGTAGTGGAGGGGAGTGAGTCATAGTGGTGGGGGGAGTGAGTCATAGTGGTTGGGGGGGAGTGAGTCATAGTGTTGGGGGGGAGTGTGTCATAGGGGTGGGGAGGAGTGAGTCATAGTAGTGGAGGTGAGTGAGTCATAGTGGTGGAGGTGAGTGAGTCATAGTAGTGGGGAGGAGTGAGTCATAGTAGTGGGGGGAGTGAGTCATAGCGGTTGGGGGGGTGTGTCATAGGGGTGGGGAGGAGTGAGTCATAGTAGTGGAGGGGAGTGAGTCATAGTGGTGGGGGGAGTGAGTCATAGTGGTTGGGGGGGAGTGAGTCATAGTGTTGGGGGGGAGTGTGTCATAGGGGTGGGGAGGAGTGAGTCATAGTAGTGGAGGTGAGTGAGTCATAGTGGTGGAGGTGAGTGAGTCATAGTGGTGGGGGGAGTGAGTCATAGCAGTTGGGGGGGTGTGTCATAGGGGTGGGGAGGAGTGAGTCATAGTGGTGGGGGTGAGGTGAGTCATAGTGGTGGGGGTGAGGTGAGTCATAGGGGTGGGTAGGAGTGAGTCATAGTGGTGGGGGTGAGGTGAGTCATAGTGGTGGGGGTGAGGTGAGTCATATATATGGAGGAAGAAGGGGGGGTGATGGTGGAGGGGGGTGGTTTAGGATATGTTATGATTACTAGAAATACTACACATGAATATACTAACAATATATTAGAAATACTTCACAAATTCTTGAATATGCTAACTATATATATATATACATTTAGTTTATAAAATATTTTAGTGATTAATTTGAATATAATAAGATATATTTTAATACATATAATTGAATCCTTAAGATTATACTTAGGTCAATAATATTACTTTTATCATTATGTTAATTATACAGACTCATTTAAAATATTATATACTATTTCATGTACTATAAATTTACAGTGTACACAGTGTATAAAGCCCATTGTACAGTGTACACAGTGTATAAAGCCCATTGTACAGTGTACACAGTGTATAAAGCCCATTGTACAGTATACACAGTGTATAATGCCCATTGTACAGTATATACAGACAGTAGGTAACCTTCATTGAGAGAAGACCATCCCTTGTAAGCAGCTAGAGAGTTACCCTGCCAATGGTGTTAGTGGTGGTGTTAGTGGCAGGGTTAGTGGTGGGGTTAGTGGTGGTGTTAGTGGCAGGGTTAGTGGTGGGGTTAGTGGTGGTGTTAGTGGCAGGGTTAGTGGTGGGGTTAGTGGTGGGGTTAGTGGTGGTGTTAGTGGCAGGGTTAGTGGTGGGGTTAGTGATGGAGTTAGTGGTGGTGTTAGCGGTGGGGTTAGTTGTGGAGTTAGTTGTGAGGTTAGTGATGGGGTTAGTTATGGGGTTAGTGATGTAGTTAGTTGTGAGGTTAGTGATAGGGTTAGTGATGGGGTTAGTGGTGGGGTTAGTGGTGAGGTTAGTTGTGGAGTTAGTTGTGGAGTTAGTGATGGGGTTAGTGGTGGTGTTAGTGGTGGGGTTATTGATAAGGTTAGTGGTAGTGTTAGTGGTGGGTTAGTGGTGGGGTTAGTGGTGGTGTTAGTGGCAGGGTTAGTGGTGGGGTTAGTGGTGGTGTTAGTGGCAGGGTTAGTGGTGGGGTTAGTGATGGAGTTAGTGGTGGTGTTAGTGGTGGATTTAGTTGTGGAGTTAGTTGTGAGGTTAGTGATGGGGTTAGTGATGGGGTTAGTGATGTAGTTAGTTGTGAGGTTAGTGATAGGGTTAGTGATGGGGTTAGTGGTGGGGTTAGTGGTGAGGTTAGTTGTGGAGTTAGTTGTGGAGTTAGTGATGGGGTTAGTGGTGGTGTTAGTGGTGGGGTTATTGATAAGGTTAGTGGTAGTGTTAGTGGTGGGGTTAGTGGTGGGGTTAGTGGTGGGGTTAGTTGTGGAGTTAGTTGTGGAGTTAGTGGTGGTGTTAGTGGTGGTGTTAGCGGTGGTGTTAGAGGTGGGGTTAGTGATGGTGTTAGTGGTGGTGTTAGTGATAGGGTTAGTGATGGTGTATAGGTATCATTAGTTTATTAAGGGGATATCGCCGTTAACAAAAATCATTTTTTTTTTAGGATTTTTAATTTTATTAATTCATATTTGTTTATATATTATTTATATTATGTGAAAATGTTAAAATACGGTTTTCTAAAATTAGTGTTTTATAGATGTATAAAATAAGATATATTTATAATAAAAATCGTTAATTTTTTTAAATAATCTTTTATTTTATAACTTTGTGTTTAGTATAATAAAAATGTTGTGAGGCAAAGTTTATATATTAAAACATTGTCTGTCAATATAACTGTCAATATAACTGCACCACTGCTAGAAGTAGTATGAAACCATTAAAATAAATTAGGATTAACTGAGTTTTTATGCAATATGAATTTTTTCATTGCTCTATTAAATTACATGTAATATAAATTAGCTTTTACTCGCCACATAGATATGTATATCATTTAAAACCAAAATATACTATTTCTTTGTGATATATAATAATAAAAACTTAGTTTTCATCATATATATATAATAATGTAAACAACTTTATTTAACTTTTTAAAAGTGTATAGGTTGAAACAAATTTACATTATAAACAATATAATTCTCCGAAATAAGAACCTATGTAAGTTGCATTGTTCACGTTTTGTACAAAATCGAATTACAGTTTTATATCTTTCCTTTGAAAAATCGTTGTTATAATTGTATAATATGTTCATTTTACATATCAGATTATCAGATTTTAGGTTTGCACCAGGGTTTTTATATATCTCAATAATTAATAACAGATCACATGTAATACTCCCATGTAATGTATCTCTACCTCATATGATCTACATGACCATCATAGACACAGCATTAAGATGAGAATGGGTTCGCAGCTAGGAATAATAAATACTATTTAAGGGAGGTCACACACCTTTTTTGGTGAAAATAAAGTGTTATTATTAAATGCTTTTATGTCATAATACTACTTTATATGCTTTTTAAAATCTGAAAACAGTATAGAAATGACATTAAAGTAGTTTTTGGACACATAATAAAATAATAAATAGATAGTTATTAACAGGATATGAGTATTGGTTTAAGTCAGGGTGTATGCAAAATTAATAGTGTGTGGGTGTGTGTTTATAATTAACAGTTTGTGTGTATATATCCTACATAGTATGTATATCTAACACAGTGTATGTTAGCTTATTATTAGCTTATTCACTATTGCAGTATGTGTGTACACATCTCAGGTAGTACACATAATAAATTAATGTTGACACACTGCAATAGTGAATGAGCTTAGTCGATATCATTACATTTTACTTTTTAAATTTATTATTATTCGTGTATTTATTTATTTATTTGTTTGTTTTATTGTATCAACTTGACGCACATAAACCTCTATCGCTATCATTGAGTCAATAAACATTTCTATTATTATTATTATATTATTATTATAAATATGTGACAAAGATGCTAGGTGATTGATTAACATTTCTTCTATTGTAGATCATGTAATACCAATGAGTTAAGAAATACTGATGATTTATGATGTAATACTGATGATTTATGATGTAATACTGATGAGTAATGATGCAATACTGGTGAGTTATGATGCAATAATGATGAGTTATGATGCAATAATATAATTAACGATGGATGTTATTTAACCTGGACTGAGGTAACGTGCATTTCTTCAGTTAAACCCATTATAGAAGATTCTGGACTGAAAATGTAAGGGATTGGTAAACAGTAGTAAACATTAATAGTATATTCTGTATAATATACTAATATAATAAATCAATAAAGACTAATTAAATAATTATTTTATTTGTAGGTAAATATATGTATATATATATATATATATATATATATATATATATATATATATATATATATATATATATATATGCAAAAGTATCAATTCAAAGGAATTCTCACACATTTATTATATAACACATTGTTTTATTGATAGTTTTATGTATATTTGTAAAAATCAAAATGGCATTTAATTTATAAACATTTAATAATATATATATGTTTGAATTTGTCTAGAGTGAAAATATTGGATTTAGATTTATATATCATTAATGTACTGTAGACATACTAACTGTGTTGTAATTCTAATATTATATGTACAACATAGATGTTTAATAATGATAAAAGAGGGAGGAAAGAGAAGAGTGTATAAGAGAGGCTAGGTAAATGAGAAAGAGATCAAATAGAGAGGGACAGGAGATGAGAGGGAAATTAGAGAAGAGGGAGGTGGGTAGGGAAGAATAGGAGATTGAGGTGGGTAGGGAGGATATGATATAGATAGTAGATGTAGTAGAGAGAGAGGAGAACGGGGGTGGAAGAAATGAAGGATGCTAGAATATACAGACAGATGGAGAGGTAGGGAAGAAGAGTGAGGGAGGAAGAGGGAGGGAGGAAGAGTGATGGAGGAAGAGGGAGGGCTGATACGAGGTAGGGAGACTGGTACCTGAGTTCAATGTTATCTTCATCTCCCGTAACGCAAGCAGAGTTTCCATCTTCATTCATTTCCTCGCTTTGTTCTGTCATAATATTCATTATGTAACACACATACTAGTATGTAATAAACATACTATTATGTAACACACATACTATTACGTCATCAGTATTACACTTCATTATGTAATAGTGTTTAATTTCTGCTTAATTTGCTATCTCATTACGACCATCACCTTTATAACTAAGCTGGTATCACATCATAGTGTACTAGCTATCATCTAGTACTACATGGATATTGTGCTGTTCCAGTGCCGTGAATAGAAGTGATCACAACGCCCAGTTTGAGTGACAGGTGTTCATTATAGGGCGTGGCCTAGCTTGTTATGATATTGTTCTAAAATAGCGAATGCGACTCTCTGCAGCTTTACAATCTTTATGTATTATTAAGTTGCTGATGTACTAAACACAAACCCCTGTGATAAACTGTGATATATTATAAATAGAAATTATGTTATTATTTATTATATAAAAACGTATTGATCCCAATATAAAACCATTCTATAAATGAGATGCAAGTTCTAAACTCAGCCCTAGCCCTAAAAGTTTCATTATGAATGTATTACTTGTACCCTTGCTTTATAGTTTTACGATACGGACTGCACTGTATCAGGTGATATCGGGTGCAGTGTTGCAATGTAATGGTCGAGTGATTAAAGCTGAAGCTTCTCGGGTAAGCTGCTAAGGATCTATGATCCCAACATATATCATGAAGTATAGTTTATCAGCATTGCTGGTCGACTAGAGTGATGGTGTACGGGAGAATGTAAATGCATACAATAAATAGAATAGGCTATGTAACTAATGATAACAATGATTGTAGTCGTTGATGATATCGTGTAACCATTCAGATGTTATGAGAGTGGTAATTAACTCTTTGTTTCTCTCTTTTGTGTCAACAATATTGGGTTTTATTTAATGTTATTTATAATTATTAGATATTTCAGATATATTATTTTTTAAATTATTATACAAATAAGGTTAGATCAAATATGTGCATTATATTTCATTACAAATATTCTGGGATTATTAGTATGATATAAATTAAAATATAAAATATATGTCATATATAAGAAATATTTATTAAAAAAAGAATACAAAATTAAGAATGATAAATATGATTAAATATAATTTAGTTCTCTGTGTAAAAAGACTGGCAGCCTTTCATTTCATAGACAATTTCTCAATTTACTTTGTACGAGTCCAAATAAATAACATATTCTCTGCACCCCTGCACTAGAACAAATGGCCGACAATATAAATTACACTTTCTAAAATGTTCTTCCTTCATTATACATACTAGGCTGCCTTCAATAGTTGTATTGCACTTTTTACATTTAGCCTACAATCCTTTCTAGATTTATTTAAAACCAAAAAAACCAAAAAAATATAAAAACTGAACAACCCTGTATATATATCACTAGTAGTTACTACTACTGCTGATAGCTTACCCACAATGCTGCAGTAGGCGTACACTGACGACAGTTTAGGCAGTAGGGGCGTCACAGGAGAGCTAGACTGCAAAGGGGTGTGGCTACTCGAAGACGATGATCTGATTGGACTGCCGATAGGCAGCGTTCTGCGATGATTATGACAGGGGAGGGATTAGGGTAATATGAAGTATAGTAAGGAGGATGATAAGGAGGAGGAGGATGAGGGGATGATTAAGATGAGGAAAAGGAGGGGATGATAAGGAGGATGAGGAAGAGGGGGTGATAAGGAGGAGGAGGAGGGGATTATAAGGAGGAGGAGGAGGAGGAGGGGATGATAAGGAGGATGAGGAAGAGGGGTTGATAAGGAGGAGGATGAGGGGGTGATAAGGTGGAGGAGGATGAGGGGATGATAAGTAGGAGGATGATGAGGGGATGATAAGTAGGAGGAGGAGCTGAATAAAGGGTGACAGTAGTAGAACATGCGCAATACTAGTTTAAAGCCCTTAGGAAGGAACACGCATATTAAATAAGAAAACAAAACAGAAAACAAACAACAATTCTTGTAATAAATATTATTATTATTCATAATAATGATATGATTGAGGAGGATGAGGTGAAGATCGCATTATTAGATAAGCTTATTCTAGGATACTATAATATATCTATAACCTAGGATACTATACTATATACATTATGATAATAACCTCGTGTAAATATCATCAATACTGTCTACCTCCGGCTCCTGGGTGGAATGGGATCACGCATTACACTTAGCGTTGCTTCATTGCACGTTGGTTCATAGCATTTAACGTATATTACAAATTTATATATATTTATTATTAAAATATAAGTTATATGTTAACCTCGATGTAAATATCTTCTATTTCGCCCTCCAGCAATCCTTCCTCAGAAGTTGTCGATGAAACCATTGACTTCTTAAGTTCCCCATCGCAGCCTCCTTCTCCTACTGTGATGTCATCTTCTTCTGCACCGGGAGATGCATATATATCTATTTCATAATCACTGCTAGTGTCTGCATGTGTATTATGTAAGGGTGTTACATCACACACATGTATTATGTAACGTTAACTTTTAACATGTTATTCTATTCTGAGTTCATGGAATAACTTTAAATTTATATATTTTTTCTTTACACACCAATATAAAGATAAATATATATATAAATAACAAAAACAACTATAAATGTAAATGTTGTAAACTCACAACTATATTTATAAGTTAAAGTTTTTAATATATAAATAATTCTATTTACTAAAGAATAAATTATAATAATTAATTATTTATTAAAATTTATGGAGCAATAATTATTAAAACCTTTCAAAATCAGTTCTGAATTTTTCTCAGCAAAGATTTCATTTTCCTTTAAAATAAATATTCAATAAGAAACCATGTATAATAAAATAAATAAAATCATGACAAAATATCATAATATATTTTATGTACTTTAATTAAATATGAAATAAGTTAAATAAATAGGTTAGCATGAATTATATAATGTATGTGATTTTACATTATCTATAATAGGTTAAAGAAATGCTATATAACTTTGCGATTTATTTATGAATTTTGAAAATTTAATTATATTTATAAATAGTCTCTGTTTGTTTAATATGTTTGTTAATATGTTGTTTATACTATATCGGTAACCCATACTAGGGCTTTAACTATGATACGAGTATTGTCCAATTGGATGCAAATATTTTAGATCACAAAAAAGTGAATATTATTTTACATTATGAAAGATTATAAAATAAAAAATATATATTTATTATAATATACAAAAATAAATATATATATATATATATATATAATTAATTATATATTTTTTTATTATAATAATGAAAATTAACTTTTTTCTAATTAGAAATCAATAATCCTATTCAATTATTAAATTAAATATCAAAAGATAAGACAGTTCTCCTAGAAGTTTAGCGAATTCCCAGTGAATGTGATTATTTATGTATTCTAGATACTTCTACCACAACAACAACAATAGCAACAATAGCAACATGGAAGATCATGATATGTTTACAAACTTGAACATCATGCGCTTGATCTCTAGTGTCGTAGGAGGAGTATTGTTCCATTTGACCTCTTCCTCCTCCTTCTTCTTCTTCAGTTGACCTTTCGTGAGGTGTTTCCTCTTCAGAAATATCATCTCGCTGATAGTCTGTAAGTATTCACATAGATTACACTGTGTTCTCATGGATAAGTTTGTGGTGTTCAAATAGATATAAGTGCAATAATACTACATGCTCTAACACTCTGCAATGATAATACATGTACATAACATGCTTGGCAATAAGAATTACTAAATATAACTATCAGTTAAGGAGATTAATAATAATAGTTAAATATAACAATTATTAATTATTAAAGAATTATTAAATATAACAATAATTAGTTAATAAGATTAATAATAATAGTTAATAATAATAAGGATAAAGTAATATATTATTTTATTATTTATATTATTGATATTTTACTATTGACCTGATGCTAATATGTAAGCTACTTTAGCTGTCAATAAGGTTGTATTCGGGTGTAACAATAATCATTCTTATATTAATAACAATAGCAAGGACAGAATGTCCAATATCTCTGCAAAAGTAACTTTTATACTCCAAAATAGATACTTTTGTGATATATATAATTACATATCAATGATATTTCAAAAATAGACAGAGATATTTCAGAAATATGTATTTAATTGATAATAAAATACATCTATTTTTTTTATATTTTTTATATTTCTATATAAATATGTTATTAAAATTATGAATTTATTTATAAATTCAATTAAACAGTGTTTTTCTATATTGTTTAAATGATATTGCAAATAATATAATTTATATTACATGTAAACACACTATATATATATATATATAGTATTATATCACGTTTTTAATATAATAATATTGAAATATATATTTAAAAATGAGTTTTTGCATTGATTATATTATAAAATTCCAATATATCCATCTGACCAGTCAAGACGGCACACTGACCATTGATACGGTGGTAACTATAGCATCCTTTAAGTGAAACATGAATGTGTATCACACAATATGCATCAGCCCTGTACTTGATCATAATAGAGCTATAGAGAACACACTTCTGATTCACAGCTACCTCACGGATATTGTGTTACGAACCTATTACACGAAACACAGGTGTTCCGGAATGTACCGGATAGGCTATCGGAGTATCTATTATCACCTGATCATCATCGTCTTCTAGGAAAGATTGGGATTTGTTATATTAGTAGCTTCGACGCGAGATATAACTCATAATGATTCATACGTAATATTTATTTAAAGATTTGTAAGTAATCATATTGATATTAGTGACTATATTAAAAATTAATACTAACAGTATTAGATAATATTGTTAATAATTTAGTAGAATTTAAAAAAACCTGATCCACTTTTAGCAGAACTTACGGGAGAAGGGATAATGCAGGGAGACGGGGAAAGAATACTAGAGTCTTGGCACCTTGTAGCTTCCGGAATATTCATACTATGGGTGGGTATGTAGTATTAATTATAATGATGGTGATATTAATGATGATGATGTTGATGTTTATGATGATGATGATTATGATGATATATATATATATATATTTATATATATATTAAGTAATATATAGTGGATAACAACAGATCAAATAAAAAAGCATATAATACACTAAAACTACTTACGAAACGAAACCAAAAAAAGACAATGATTATACTCGACAAAGATGATAGATAAACCTATAGCTGAACATGGAGCCGTAATGAAACGTTGGACAGAATACTGTAACGAATTATACAACTATCTAATAAAAACTAACGTGAAACTAAATCATAATGAAGCAAACAAAGCTGAAGCTGAAACTTCGTTACCAATTCTCGAATCTTAAGTTGAACATGCTATCAAATCTCTTATAGATGGGAAAACTCCATGTCCCGACAACATTCCAAGTGAATTAATAAAACACGGTGGGGAAAATCTTCAAAAATTATTAACATCATTATGTCAAATGATATGGAAAACCAAAGAATGGCCGATACAATGGACTCGCTCACTTGTTATACCCATACCAAAAAAGGGAGATAGCAGAAAATGCTCAAATTACAGAACCATCAGTCTTATAAATCACGCAAGCAAAATATTATTAAAAATTCTACTGAATCAATTAAATTCACAGGCTGAAAAAATAATATCTGAAGAACAAGCAGGCTTCCGTAAGGGTATAAGCACCGTAGAACAAATCACAAACTGTATAATAATTATGGAAAAACATATAAAAATACAGAAAGATCTATTTCATAATTTCATAGATTTAAAAAAAGCGTTTGATCGAGTGTGGCATCAAGGACTTTGGCAGGTTATGGAAAATGTTGGTATATCTTATTGGATAACGCAACTGATTAAATCACTTTATAAAAGTTCAACTAGTGCAATTCTACTAGACAATATTAAAGGTGATTACTTCAAATCAACAGTTGGTGTACGGCAAGGTTGTCTCTTATCGCCAATTCTTTTCAACATTTATCTTGAACAAATTATGTCAGATACGTTAAAAGATTATCATTCAAGCATATCTATTGGCGGAAGAACAATTTCAAACTTACGATTTGCAGATGACATAGATCTAATAAGCGGAAATAACTGCGAACTACAAAAGCTAACAGATAGCCTAGCATTACATGCAGGTAATTACGGTATGGAGGTCAACAGTGAAAAAAGCAAAACTATGGTAAATAGTAATACAAATAATGCACATACTAAGATCATAATGAATGGAGAAGAACTGGAAGAAGTAAATCAATTTAAGTACTTAGGTGCTACACTTAAAAAAGATGGTTCAAGCGAAGGAGAAATCAGACTACGTATAGCTACTGCAACATCAGCAATGGTAACACTTGACAAGATTTGGACAAGCAAAAAGATTAACTTCACCTTAAAGTACAACCTATATAAATCATTAGTACTCTCGATATTTCTATATGGATGTGAATCGTGGACTATACTAGAATCCATGGAGAAGAAAGTAGTTGCATTTGAAAACAAATCTTACAGACGTCTCTAAATATCACCTACCGACAACAAATAACAAACTTTATCGTAAAAGAGAAAATTGTGTCACTGGTTGGAAACTATGTTCCTCTTCTCGCAATAGTCAAGAAACGGAAATTATGTTGGTTCGGCCACATCACTCGACACAACTCATTAGCCAAAACGATTCTTCAAGGTAAAGTAGATGGAAAAATATCGCAAGGACGACCCAGGTTAAACTGGATGAATAATATTTGCAAATGGACATCGAAGAACTTAGATGATTTGTTACTAATGACATTAAACCGAGATGATTGGAGAAGTTTCTGTTATCATAGAAGTGTTTATGTTCCCCTACGATTCTCGAGTCACGGGACTAAAGTAAAGTAAGTAATAAATAGTAACCGTATAGTAATTATATATATATATATATATACTTATACTTATATATATATAAGTATATATATATACACTTAATTTATATATATATATATATATATATATACACAATCATAAGAGAGAGAGAGAGACTAAGAGATTAAGATAGAGAGAGATAGAATTAGAGAAATATAGAGGGATAGTAGAAGAGAGAGAGATATAAATAGAGAGAGAGATAGAAAGAGACAGAGAAAAAGAGAGAGAGAGAGAGAGAGAAAGATATAGGAGAGAGAAAGAAAGAGAGAGAGAGAGAGAGAGAGAGAGAGAGAGAGAGAGAGAAAGAAAGAGAGATATATAGTAAGAGAGGGAGGTGAGAAAGAGTGAGAAATAGAGATATATAGTAAGAGAGAATGAGATTAAGATTGACTAGCTATTTGACCCAGGGTACCTACGTTAGTTTGCCTACTGTAGTGGTAGAGGTGGTAGTGGTGGTACTATTCTGGTACAGGTCGAGGATATCAGAGAGACGGGCGTCCACTAGATCTGGTTCACTGATCTCACTGTTGGCGAAACTAGAACTGCACGGTGGGGGGTGGGGTGGGGTGTATAAGGCAGTTAGGGGTGTATAAGGAAGGGAAGTTAGTGGTGTATAAGGGAGGGAAGTTAAGGGTGTATAAGGCAGTTAAGGGTGTATAAGGCAGTTAGGGGTGTATAAGGCAGTTAGGGGTGTATAAGGCAGTTAGGGGTGTATAAGGGAGGGAAGTTAGGGTGTATAAGGGAGGGAAGTTAAGGGTGTATAAGGCAGTTAGGGGTGTATAAGTGATGGAAGTTAGGGGTATATAAGTGAGGGTTAAGTGATGTATATGATAGGGAAGGATGGGGGTGTATAAACTGGAGGTTATTCAATGCAAATACAATGATTTTGTGAATAAAAGATATATCACTAGTATCGATTTGAATCAATTTTAATACCATACATTTATAAAGAGTATGAAATATAAGGTGGAAAATTTCCACTGCAATACCTTCGGTTTTTAAGATATTGGTTACTTTTAATAATATTAAATTGTTTACCAAATATATTTAATGTATAATAGAATTATGTATAATAGAATTTAATAATCAATTTCAAATGCTATCTATATTTTCTATGTTAACAAATTTTAAAAGTCTATTAAAAATGTCAATGTCAATGTTAAAATAGCATCAATTTGAAAAATATCATTTTTATATATAATATTGTAATATTACTATATATATTGTATATTTTTACTATTTACTAAATAGTATTCAGTATATAATATTATATATACATATATTTAATTGATATTTAAACTTTATAATTAACTGTTATTCTAATAATACATAATATAATGTATATTTATTATCAAATTTATAAAATATAATAATTATATTAAAGATAAAATTAAACGCTAAAACAATATAATACATGTACATATTAAAACATAATATAAATTGTATAATGTATATTTATTAAATATAGTTTATTTCATATGGTTGGTTCAGTATTAAATGTTCTAAACCTATTTATTTAATTTTATTATGAATAATTTCAAAAGCGAATTCTCAAAGAATTGTTAAGCATGTTTTATAATATGTATAATTCTACATTTAAAATGTACATATTTATCATATTTCTCGAATATGGCTGTATATTTAAAAAAAAATAGTTCTTATTATAAAATACTATTTTATTCTTATATGAAACACTATAAATTAAATTGTTATTCTATTAAAAAACAGAAATATAGATTTTCATTTATAATAGTGAAATATTTTTCAAATTGACATGTAAATAAATATAATCTAAAAATAGAATTAGAATATTTAGTTTATAATACATGTGACGCCTTTTTTCATTAATTTCATAGATTAATTAGAGTAACGTATGATAAATGGGAACTCTGGCAAGTGTAGTTAGTCCCCACAAAGTGTAGGGTTTGTACCCCTACTAACCCTAGAAGACTGGTGTACCCCTACTAACCCTAGAAGACTGGTGTACCCAAACTAACCCTAGCAGAGAGGTGTACCCCTACTAAACCTAGAAGACTGGTGTACCCCTACTAACCCTAGAAGAGTGGTGTACCCCTACTAACCCTAGAAGAGTGGTGTTCCCCTACTAACCCTAGAAGAGTGGTGTACCCCTACTAACCCTAGAAGAGTGGTGTACCCCTACTAACCCTAGAAGACTGGTGTACCCCTACTAACCCTAGAAGACTGGTGTACCCCAACTAACCCTAGCAGAGTGGTGTACCCCTACTAAACCTAGAAGACTGGTGTACCCCTACTAACCCTAGAAGAGTGGTGTACCCCTACTAACCCTAGAAGAGTGGTGTTCCCCTACTAACCCTAGAAGAGTGGTGTACCCCTACTAACCCTAGAAGACAGGTGTACCCCTACTAACCCTAGAAGAGTGGTGTACCCCTACTAAACCTAGAAGACAGGTGTACCCCTACTAACCCTAGAAGAGTGGTGTACCCCTACTAACCCTAGAAGACAGGTGTACCCCTACTAACCCTAGAAGAGTGGTGTACCCCTACTAACCCTAGAAGACAGGTGTACCCCTACTAACCCTAGAAGAGTGGTGTACCCCTACTAAACCTAGAAGACAGGTGTACCCCTACTAACCCTAGAAGACAGGTGTACCCCTACTAACCCTAATAGACTTGTGTTTCCTCTATCTTGTCCATAATCTAAAATCAAGGTTCATAATATTAATACCTTATATATTTGCTATAATCAACATATTGAATATAATATAGTATACACATATAATGAAGTAAAGTAATATAACAAAGTAGAGATATACACTTCTGATATATTATGTGGTACATTATATTATATAAAAATTCTTAATATATCAAATATTTTAAATCAATAATAAACTAAATATTTAAAATGGATTACAAAATACTAAAATTTTATTTAAAATGGTCATCTTATGTGTATACAAATTTATTATATATTATATATATAATATATATAATAAATAGGCATATATTAATTTGTTTTTTAATCAAACATAATGATATGAAACATATAAAGTGAAATAGCAAACAGCAAGGACAGTATATAGTATACTTATGAAAATTAATGCAAAAATAAACACATGGCCTTATTCCTTAATTTCCAACATTGGATATTTCCATGCATAATTGTAAAGAGAAATTAAAACTGTTTCGAAAAACATCACTCGTGAAACATTGAAACAGGAATTTTTGAAAAAGATTAGGTTTCAAAACATAATTCAGTACTTTATGATAGTAGTTTGGTTCATACTGCGACATCGCTGCCCACTTTCAATGCAAATGTTCAACAGTATTGCTAGTTGTAGCATTAATCATTAAGCTGCTTCTAAAAGTAGTAATTATTGATTACATTGAAGATGCCCTACCCGGAGTGCTGCACACACACATGTGTGTTAGGTGTATGATGCATCACAGTTTTACAGAGGATATACACTTGTGGTATGGCAACTCTCTTTTCATCGTCGATATCCTTAATGATTCTATTTAGAAAAGTTCTAAATTAACGTGATATTGTTGAGGATAATGATATCAACAAACACTATTGTGTGTGTATGTGCTACCTCGTTATATAGTAGTGGTTGTACGCTGCAATGCATCACGAGCCAACTCTAACTTCACATCTATGGTGCTCGTGGTGGCGTACGTTGTTAGGGGGATGATAGCTGTTAACCTGTGTATATAGATGTCGCCGGTGTATTAGGGGAACAGAATGAACCACCGACACTAGACCTTCTCCTTGCCCCGCTGCCACATTGCTGACAGGGCATATCTCTAGCTGGCTCACCCTGGTGGTCGGGGTTAACTTGTCCACGTACTACTGGTGTAAGGTGGTGGTGGAGGTAGGTTATATGTGCTGTGTGTGTGTGAGGTGGTGGTGGAGGTAGGTTATATGTGTGGTGGAGTGGTAGGAAGTGATAATAACACATATACAATGCCATGTTGAAGCCCTTTAGTAGCAACAAAACACTTATATAATATAGACATCCACATAAAATAGAAAACACAGTCTTCTAATAAATTAGTACTATTATATTGTATATGATGTATATTTTTGTTAATACCCCCATCATTAATACCCCCATCATTAATATCCCCATCATTAATACCCCCATCATTAATACCCCCATCATTAATATCCCCATCATTAATACCCCCATCATTAATACCCCCATCATTAATACCCCCATCATTAATACCCCCATCATTAATACCCCCATCATTAATACCCCATCATTGATACCCCCATCATTAATACCCCATCATTAATACCCCCATCATTAATACCACCATCATTAATACCCCCATCAATGATACCCCCATCATTGATATCACAGTCATGAAGTCAGCCATTAATAAACATATAATGATCTCCTCTGCTAGCCTCACAAATGCCTGAGCTGTTACATTATTACACGATCTCACTGTATACATAATAGCCAACGTTTCTATTACACACTCACACACACACAGGCATATTCATGTATTCAGACACACATGATAAACTAAACTTATACCTAGGCAGTAGCTTCTGACATTGACAAGAGGGCACGAGTCAAGTATATTAACAATCACAGGCGAGGTATAGCGAGGTATAGCGAAGAAGAGATCTCCATGAGTCACTACTACTACTACTACTACTGTACTACGATGAGTAATATTGTAGGGTTGGGGCTAGCACAGGTAATGAGTGATACTGTAGGGGGGGGGCTAGCACAGGTAATGAGTGATACTGTAGCCTACCTTCGCCGTGGGTACAGCTGCACTTAGAATCAGTGATAATACCACACAACATCAGAGGAGTTATTGACCACTCGTTTAGGATGCTGGAGTTGGTGGAGAGTTCAAAGTTGAAGTTAGACAGGCCTAGAGTTTGTGTTAATAACGTTAAGGGTAATACAAGATAGGGGCAATATAGGTAAAGTTAGAGAAAATACAATAGATGAAGATTTAGAGTTAGTGGTAATAAATGTAAAGGTCCTAAAGGTAGAGAAAACACAGGTAACATAGGTCTAGGGTTAGTGGATATATAGGTAAGGTGAATATAGGTAGTAAAGGTAGGTAAGGTAAGATCGTAGATAATATAGTGTAAGTATGTGTAATAGTGACGGGACACTATAAGGTATGATATGTAATAGGTAGTGAGGTGAGGTTAATTAAAGAATATATGTATTAATAATTAATAATAATTATGTTATAATTAACTAATAATGTTATAATTTATAATTCATAAATTATGTCTCAGTATTAATGATTCATTTATATATATGATATACAGATACAGATAGATATATGAATGACCTTGAAGATATGTGGTAGTGATCTCGAGATATTCAATGTCCCTCATGTAGGCATTAGTACGGTAGAAGTTCCTGATACAAAGAGATGAGATTATGTATATAGGAAGGTTAAACAGGAGAGATACAAGTATGATCAAATATTTATATATGTCAATCATTTTGTTAATTTAATAATTCTGAAGGTAAATTCTGCCCCTTTAGATATGTACAATTATACGTAATCTAAAGCTAGCCAGCCACAGAGCTAATACAGTAGGACATACATTTTAGGACAGTGATAGCATACCTGCAGCTGCGAGGCTCTGAGATGATGCTCTGAAGGTAGTTCAGTAGTACACGATCATTCAGAGATACCCGTATCCATGCCTGGTGATATGGTGAGGTTAGTGATGGAGGGTGGGTGGGGGGAGGGAATGGGGAGAAGGGAGGGAGGGAGGGGGAGGGGGAAGGGAGAGGGGGATGGAGGGAGGGAGTGGGGGAAAGGGAGAGAGGGAGGGGCGGGGGAAGGGAGGGAGGGTGGGATGGAGATGGGGAAGGGGGGGGGAAGGGAGGGGGGAAAGGAGGGGGGAAGGGAGAGGGGTATAAGTAGTACACAATAATTCAGAGATACCAGTATCCATGCCTGGTGATATAGTGAAGTTAGGGATGGAGGGTGGGAGGGGGAGGGAGGGAGGGGGGATGAAGTGGGTAGATTATAAGTGTGGATAATTAATATAGAAACTTATACATAATTACTAAAGATATGCTATTAAATATCACACAACATACAAACACATAGACAAGCAGTGATACTAATGAGCTGCACTATATGATACAGGATTACAATACGATATGTTGCCATACCCCCCTGTGTGCACACACACTAGAAGTATGACTACCACTAGCTAGGTATGTGTCACTATATGTATAGCTAGTCATGTGTCACTATAGGTATAGCTAGGCATGTGTCAGTATAAGTATAGCTAGGCATGTGTCACTATAGGTATAGTTAGGCATATGTCACTATAGGTATAGCTAGGCATATGTCACTATAGGTATAGCTAGGCATATGTCACTATAGGTATAGCTAGGCATGTGTCACTATAAGTATAGCTAGGCATGTGTCACTATAGGTATAGCTAGTCATGTGTCACTATAGGTATATCTAGTCATGTGTCATTATAGGTATAGCTAGGCATGTGTCACTATAGGTATAGCTAGGCATGTGTCACTATAGGTATAGTTAGGCATGTGTCACTATAGGTATAGCTAGGCATGTGTCACTATAGGTATAGCTAGGCATGTGTCACTATAGGTATAGCTAGGCATGTGTCACTATAGGTATAGCTAGGCATGTGTCACTATAGGTATAGTTAGGAATGTGTCACTATAAGTATAGCTAGGCATGTGTCACTATAGGTATAGCTAGGCATGTGTCACTATAGGGATAGTTAGGCATGTGTCACTATAGGTATAGCTAGGCATGTGTCACTATAGGTATAGCTAGGCATATGTCACTATATGTATAGCTAGTCATGTGTCAGTATAGGTATAGCTAGTCATGTGTCACTATAGGTATAGCTAGGCATGTGTCACTATAGGTATAGCTAGGCATGTGTCACTATAGGGATAGCTAGGCATATGTCACTATAGGTATAGCTAGGCATGTGTCACTATAGGTATAGCTAGGCATGTGTCACTATAGGTATAGCTAGGCATGTGTCAGTATAAGTATAGCTAGGCATGTGTCACTATAGGTATAGCTAGGCATGTGTCACTATAGGGATAGCTAGGCATGTGTCAGTATAAGTATAGTTAGGCATGTGTCACTATAGGTATAGCTAGGCATGTGTCACTATAGGTATAGCTAGGCATGTGTCACTATAAGTATAGCTAGGCATGTGTCACTATAGGTATAGCTAGGCATGTGTCACTATAGGTATAGCTAGGCATGTGTCAGTATAAGTATAGCTAACACTGACTAGAGGTACGGCTAGGTAGCTAATAAAAATCCATCCCTACAATATCCTATATTAGTGTCAGTGATGCCTGCATATTGAGGGTATCCCACACACACACATATACATTAGAGGTATATTGAGCATTACAGGTAGCACAATAGATCTTAGACTAGGTAGCCAGCTAGATACAATACTATAGGTATGGCCAGCCAGCTAGATAGCCCACCCATAGCTAGCACTATGTAGGTGACTCACTAAAGGATGACTAGCTAACCCGACAATATCCTATATTGGTCTTGATCTGATTCAGTGATCTCAGTTCAGTGACTGTACTGTTATGCAGGAAACACTCGAGGAATGGCCAGAAGTTCTAAATGGGGGTGAGCGGGGGGTAAACAGGGGGTGGGGGTGGGAGGAGTAAGATGTGAATGATAATTATGTATTATGCTGATATTGTATTGCAGGTTTGAAATTCAACAAAGGAAACTATTAATAAATAAAACTTCTATGTAAAAACGAATATTTAATTTTATAAATATTTAATATTTTAATATTGAATACATGCATGCAAAGCAACACTTTGAAATACAACAGAAAGTTAACAGTAATTATTGGCTAATACCTGGAGAGTTAGGGGCATGAGGAAGTCTGACTGCTGAGTTAATATAATCAGGGTTGTGATCTCAATAACATTACTAATACATAGAACTATCGTATCATTATAAATGCAACATGTTTAATACTTTCTATTGAACTGCATACATACATACACACATATATATCTTTCTTATGATTACACTTTATTTAAATTTAATTTGTGTGAATAAATAAATGTACATTTCATACTTCCACTACTACTTATACACACACGCATATATACACAAACATACTCACACGCTAGTGATGTAAATGATGATGAGCTTTTGATGATGAGCTTTTGATGCCGAGCCGAGACTTTCATTTTCGGAAAAAAAAACGAGAACGAGCCGAGACTCTAGTCAAATGAGCCCGAACGAATTTGAGACTTTTACAAAACATTTCCGAGCCGAAATAATACTTTTTGAAATCATATTTTAATACTAATTTTGATATATTTCACATTTATATCAATTTAAAAAAATATTCTGTGCCAACTTCGCGATTCAGTGAATAATAATGTAAATTTCATCTATTGGTGTAAATAATAAAGAGCTTTTTAATGCCGAGCCGAGACTTTCATTTTCGGAAAAAAATAATAACGAGCCGAGACTTTAAGTAACTGAGACTGAGACTGAGACTGCATCATGCTTTAGATTTGACTGGCATAATTTACTGCATCACTATCACACACACCCACACACTCACTCACACACTCAAACACACGCGTACACAGTCACACATACGCACTCATACACACACACACTCACATAAATACTCATACACCCACACACACACTCACACTCACACATAAGCCACACTAACCGTGTAAATCTTATTACGTTTAGATTCTCCACTCAGGAAGTTGGAAAACTACCAGGGGAACATTCGATAAATAGTTAATATATGTGACATGTGTACTGTTAATCTATATATCACTATACATATTAGTGTGGTATATTTAATATAGTTTATATAATTAGACTTTAGAAATATTATATAATTAGTTTTGAAGTATTATAACATTATATTAATGAAATATTTAGACTCTAATAGTATACCTATTTACTAAATTATCTTATTATAGAATATTGATATAGTGTATATTATAGAAACTTAGATCCACTGAATAATATTGCTAAACATGAAATATTTGAGATAGGTGAATATATTTAGCTATATTCCGATATCAATCTTATGTATATGTCCATTGAAAGTTCCTTAAAGAATACTATTTGTGTACTATGTGATGATACTTATTGTTGACAATAATATTGTATTATAACTATATCTTACTAATATAGTATATTGTAATGCTAAACATGATTGTAATGGTGAATATGACAAACAGTACAATAACCCTTGTGTGTCTGTGCTGGTAACCTTAGACTTGATGGGAGCCCTCAATCCGTGTAGGAATACAGCCTCGAGAACGTTGCACAGCTGATTGGAGGAGTCGTCACTGTGGGTAGAGAGTACGGTTTGGGGGTTAGGGGATAATATAGGGTGGGGTAGGGGGATAGGGGATAATATAGGGTGGGGTAGGGGGATAGGGGGCATTATGGGGTAGGGTAGGGGTTAGAGGGTAATAGAGGGTGGGGGTAGGGGGATAGGGGGCAATAAGGGGTAGGGTAGGGTGTTAGGGGTAATAGAGAGTGGGGATAGGAGGTAATAGGGCATCAATAGGATTACGAATACTAGGGGATCTATATGGGATTAGAAACAATAGGATATTTATAGAATTAGGAATAATGAAGTTACGATGAATTTCAGTTTATTAACATGTCCTAATATGGATTAACATGGGTTAATATGTCCTAACATGTCCTAATATAGTTACCATGGTAACTGTAATACATAATTACATTCTTTATTTTGATAATGTTGTTACATTATTATTTATTTATTCCGATAAGTTCTTTTATCATTGGAAAATATATTATACTTTACACTATATATTCGCTAAAATAAAAAATCTATAAATATGTTGATTCTATTATACCTCAATAGTTATGTGTATATTATACCTTGCATATTTAGAATATATGCTAGTGTAATAATGCAGACAATTAGAATAGAAATATACTCCTACAAATCTACCTTAATACCCAGGCACTGAGTTATATGGGTCCAAAACCATGGAATTCACTCCCACCCTATACAAGATCTATAAAATCGCATAAAACTTTCAAGAAATGTATACAACAATTTATATCAGGTGGCAACCTGTAATACTAATATTGTTTGTCATTATTATTTTATTTATTAACTTCATTACAGTTTATTCTATTTTATTATTATTAACGGTATTTATTGTTTTACCTACTTTTATTATTTGTATTTCTATATATATATACACTTTTGAGTAATCATTTATGATTTATTTAAGTGTTTAATGGGACGCGATACCATCGTTTGGTTTACATGTAAAAGATACGAAAAAATGCTATTTTTAGAATTCTATTAACTCAAAAAATATTCACTTTTTTTTTCTTTTTTTTTTAATCTATTAATAATATTCCATATTTTTATATTATATGTTGAAATTTATAGATGTTTACACATCTTTATGTCATACGTTTCTAAAAAAAATAATTGAAATATCTGATAAAAAATTTTAATTTTCTAAATTGATAATTAAAATTTTTTAAATAAATATTTTTTAATTTTGACAAATAACTTTAATCTTACAGGTTTTATCTAGTTATATTGAAAAAATGAAGAAAAAATATTCAATTGTACAAAAGTTAATGCTAGTTATGTCAGCATGATTGGTCACAAATAATTATTCTGAGTAAATCAAGTTTCAAATATAATATATGAATATAAACAATATGATTATACAGGTACAAATAATATAATATAAACAAAATGAATAATGTAATGAACATAATTTAAACACGATTTTAAAGATAATGTTTGAAATATTATAATTTTACATTAAAAAAAAATTTGAAATTCAATTTTTTTTCGAAAAAATCAATGGTATCGCGTCCCCTTAAATAAAGTTTCAATGAAACCCAAAGAAATGCATACTATATAATATATAGATGCATTGCTCAGTAGCATTAGTAGCGTTAGATCCATCGATATAAAGAAAGTGGATAAGCAATTGAATGTAGTTTATGGCACTACTACGGGCGCTGCAGTCGAAACCCACTATATGGCCCACTACTTTTTATTTAAAATTAATATTTATTTATACATATATATTAATAATTACTACCAATTTTAATGTACTATCTATACTACAAATAAAATTATATATTTAAAATACATTATATCAACATTTCTCGTAATTTTGTATATTTAAATTGAAGATATCATACTATTTTATTGATATTTATAATCTGATACATTGATATAGATAGAAGTCACTTTAATCTATTTCGAATAAAAGCCTACCGACATATATAATATGACTAATATCCAATCAAAATCACTGATGCCATTTTTTTAATTTATCGATAAAGGTGTCATTCATGTGTCTATCTGTACATGCATTGCGTACGTCAATTGCTTATCCACTTTCTTTATATCGATGGTTAGGTCATGTAATAAGACTTACATCAGTAATGTTAACTGATTATATATTTAGTTTTAATTGTAATACTTTTACACAATGTAATTAATAAGTCAAAGATATAAATATATACTGTGAATATTATAAATGAAGGTTTTATTTGCCCATTCTATACAAAATGTTATTTTAAATTTCAAACTAATTAAATTATTTGACTTACAATTTACTTAATATTACATACTTGAATGACTATAAATAATATAATGTATTCAAACATTGATACATGCACAAATAAACCATACAGCACTAATACAAACATATAAATCACATATATATATATATATATATTAAATTTAATTTATATATCAAAAATAAAAAACATAATAAATTATAATTCATTATAATTATACATTTAAAAATGGTATCGATTAGAATCAACTCTGTTTCATGCCTACGAAACACATAAACGCATGTGTCATTTGATACTATGAGGCGCCGTAGTTGTACAATCACGGGCTGACCTGGTGATGTTATTCTCAGAGTTCACGAACCGCTGTTCGAGTTCTTGTATAGAGTGCCGCAGTGCTTCGGTGATGTGATACTTAACTGTGTGTGGTGTGTGATACTTAACTAGGACGATGGTTCAACGGTCGATGCGTTAGACTTCCGCGTGAGAAGTCAGCGGTTCGAATCCCTGCGCAGGAAACAATATTTAGTTTACAATTATAGTAAGAAAATACACATTAGTAATACCAAAGATTTTTCTAAGGAAAGATATAACACTCACGCGAAATCGTGTAATTCTATTTTGTATACGAAAAGCAACAGCGCCACCTATATAGCGTCAATTTTCGGATCTGTGTGTTCTTAATAATATTAATACTAATTAATATTATACTAATTAATAATCTAAATTCGTATCAAAGTATACACTTTTAAAATGAAAAATAATATGCTTAAAATTATTATTTATATGATGAAAACTAAGTGTTCATTACTAATATATAATAAAGCAATAGGATATGCTGGTTTTAAATGCTATACATATTTAATTTATAAACTAATTTATATTGAATGTAATTTAATAGAGCAATGAAAACATTGTAGTATGCAAATCGCGGTAAACCTAAATCTATTTCACTGATTTCAATACTACTGCTAGAAGCGGGATGCCTGAATACTAATCCTGTTGCGCAGATTGGGAGTGTTATTTCTTTGCTTCACAAAATCGTTGGTAATACTATAACCATGACATAGCATAACATGGGTGAGAATGTGAAACTAGCAATACATACACATACATAATGTGATGACAATGTTAGAGGAATGATGAACTCACCAGCTGAAGACATTGTGATACTGCTGCTGCTGCTGATGCTTCTAGTGGTGGTGATGGTGGTGCTGGTGCTGCTGGTGATGCTTCTGGTGATGGTGGTTGTGATGGTGGTGCTGCTGCAGGTAGTGGTAGTGACCTGATCAATGGATAGGTAAGTGTTACATAATAAGAGAAGGAATGAATGCATGCAATGCGAGGGGATTACTTATTGGTGGGTTTCACGAGAACATTAATTCATATGAATCAGTAGATATTCTAGATTGGTAAATAGATTTTCTAAACAAGAGTATTTTTATAACTCAGACATCTGTATTGTGACAACTGAACCCTAGTTATCATTCACATATGTGTGTAGTGTTGTAAAGCTTGTATCAAAGTACTACACCCAAATACAACATGTGTATAGTGTTACACTTATACATAGATGCATCGATCTAGTTCATTTCCATTAGAAACATAATACATCTACGTTATATTCTACTTTAAGAAGTAATAAATGAATATAATTCAAATAGAATAATCACTTATTATTAATGTATTATCTAAGCATATATTACGCAATTTTATCTGTATTATTTAAATTAAGTATTACCTAAGTAGATTACAAAATAATTCTACAATAATACAAAGTAATTCGATAACAAGTGTGATTGTTAAATTATTTTATTTAAAAAATATATAGTCTTAAATATAAGATGATATATTTTGTTACAATTCCTATGCATTATAGCCGATAATTTCAAAATACGGGTGCTGGAATTAAACTATATGGGGTGATTATAGCCAATATAATGTGTAAATTAATTCATTATATAATATTGTAGTTAGTTTATTTTCACAAGTGACTTATTCCAGAGAGATTAATTAATTAAATATAGGCCTTCTAAAGAATAAGCTCTTTACTAAAACTGTATACGCATCATAGGAAAGTGTAGTGTATAATGTATACCATACAGTATATAGTATACACTCTATACTGTATACACTGAATACAAAGTATACACATATCATTGTATTTACAACATCAATATTGCTTTATATTAAATATTTTATGAAATTAAATTTGATTATTTTATGATAAACCAAAATAAAAACCCCTTTAAACAAACCCATAAAAGTCTAGTAAAACCCTTAGATTAAGTTCTTGTTATTTCCTAACTCAATATACGACTATCACGGTAAACAAGTATATGTGCGAGATGTCTCAACACCTCTGCGCTTGACTGTGTATTACTACACATACAACTAGGGTTGTGAGTTAATAAAAAACACGTTTTAAACAGACGTTTTAAACCCGTTTTAAAACGTTTTAAACATAGAATAAAAAACGAAAAAAACAGAAAAAAACAAGAGACATACATTTATACATATATTTATTTAATTGTTAATATTTAAATTTAAATTTAAATTCAATTTGACAAATAATAATTTATCTGCTCTTTTTTTTGATATAATAAATTGTATAATAATTGAAAAATTAATGATTATTTAATAAATGTATAAAATATGTGTATACAAATATAATATTATTATTAAAAGTTAAATTAGATTTCTTTTATGTTTTGATATAATAAATTGTATAATAATATATATTAGGTTTATATTATATAAAATAATAGTATGAATTTTCATATTTTTTTAATAATAATATATTAATATATAAAAGAAATATGAAAGTTCATAATATATATTATTATATAATTTATTATATCAGAACATAAAAGAAATCTAATTTATTTTATTATTTATAATAATGTATTATAATATAAATATGAAAGTTCATATAGCTTTTATAATATTAATTATATAATGTACATATATCTATAGATTGTGATATAATCTCCATGTCTATAACATTAAATAATACAGAAATACTCAGTGTTATATTGTAACAAAATAAATATTATAATTGTCATACTAATGTATATATGATTTATTATAATTGACAATATGATTTAATAATGCTAATAATACAGATAATACATTATTTGAATTATTACTGATTATTCATATAATATGTACTTACTTTATTATTATTTTATTATTTAACAACATATCTACTTTATTTAAATAATTTTATATTTTGTAACAGAAAAAAACGGATTAAAAACGAATAAAACGAATTAAAAACGAAAAAAACCGTTTAAAACATGTTTTAAACAATAATAAAAAACGCGTTTTTTAACAACACTACATACAACAAAAGTAAATATGTGTTGCCTATGTTTTATGTGTATTTTCTATGTGTTATATCTTATAAGTATTGCACAATATGAACACTGACCATGCACTTGAGAATTAGCATAATATATAGTACTCTATGATGTTGTATTGTATGCTGTATTATATCATCTCTAATATCGGTTATATTATAATTATTTAAAAAAGTAGTATTACTATATGAAATGTAACCGAATAATGATTACTCTAAAACATATTTAAAAAATTGATTATACTATAATATCTCATGTTATACCACATATTATGTGATAGAGTAGATTATTTAATAAATTATACTTATAAGTTATAAGTTATAAAAATATTAAAAGGTAATACCTAGTAGGTATAATACATATTATGTATATGATAGTTTGATATATTGTTGTTATTGTTATTATTATGGAGTCAGTTCATTCCATCCACCATATATGGCTCTAATGTCTCTTCGAAGCCGCTCTCATGTTAATGCATCCATGTTTTTAACGACAGCCGATCATTTATTTATACGCAATTATATAAAATCACTTCTAAATATTATTTTAAGACCTATTGTATTGGTGCGGAAAGGGCTTGAACCCGTATCCTAAGCAGTACTGCCTATGTTAGCCTACTACACAGATGTGTATCTGAATCCTTAGCCAACCGAGCCACACAACCACCTTTTATTATAATAATGTTATATAATTAAAAGTACTATAATGTTATTACATATTTGTATGCATTAAAGCATAGATGTAACTGTATTCATTGTTGGCATTAATGTAAAACGATTGGTTGTTAAGAGTGATGTTAAGAGTGTTGTTAAGAGTGATGTTAAGAGTGATGTTAAGAGTGATGTTGAGAGTGATGTTGAGAGTGATGTTGAGAGTGATGTTAAGAGTGATGTTAAGAGTGATGTTAAGAGTGATGTTAAGAGTGTTGTTAAGAGTGTTGTTAAGTGTATTGTTAAACGTGTTAAGAGTGCTATTGAGAAGTATTGTGTGCATATTCATTATTTCATATGTCAAATAATATATAATATCTATACAGCTATTTATTGAAATAACTCTTTTTCACAAATACAATAATTCTCTTGGAAGTATACAAATTACATTATTATTATTTGTTATTTTGGTGGAGTCCTTTCATCCCATCCATGAACTTAGATGATATTTTTACTTATAATCATAGGACTCTAATTTACCTTCATCCTTTATGTCCCATTCATGGTTATAATGAGAGCCAGTCATTTTTGTATACACAATTATTTATAGATTACTTTTAAATATTATTGAAGCCCTATGTAATTAGTCTGGACAGGGATTGAATCAATGTTCTACCTCCAGTGTATCTGATGACCTAGCCAACTTAACTATACAGACAGTTTATTTATAATAATAATATTCAATATAAATACAATTATTTTATTACAAGAATACGAATGCCATAATTGAATGAGTTGCATACTTTATATGCAATAGTATATATTAACATTACGTGAGCTATTTGTTGATAATACAAAGCTAATAATACACTTTCAAGAAGTAAGTACTACTAATTATATATTAGATATAGCAGAGTATTTATATGTTGAATTGTCAACAACAATTAACAGAAGAATCACACTAGTTGTTATTAGAAAGAACAATTATTAGATTATAAAAGGAATGCGATAAACTAAGCTACATTCTTATATTTTACGTTATCTTAATAATCGTGATTGTTTTATATTTAATATAAGATAATGTAATTATTACCTATTTAATACCTATTGAATTTACATATGATCTGTACATGTATATCATTATTATTATGCAAAACTCATCAATTTAGGTAGACTACATGGGTATGTTGTGAAAATGAAAATACACTAAAAACTAATTCACATCTATTTTACATGTAAAATTTCTTAATTTTTATTTTGTATGAATTATAAATTTTTGCAAAGAAAATGTTTGATAACATTACAACATATTATATTTTCTTAATTTCTTATTATTATTATATTAACAATATTTTATATTATTGTTATATAAGGATATTCTTCCGTCTATTAAATCAATGTTCATGAAAATAAAATATTAATTCACTCAATATAATAATCATTATTATGGCATAATGATTATAATAATGAATGAATTATCATTAAATGAATTATGACATTTATTATTATAAAATGTATAATAAATATCATAATTATGGTTGTGGATCAAAACCGGCGCCAAAAATATATGACTAATAGTTTATTCAATATCGAAGCTCGCGCTTTCGTAGTTGAGACGCCCGGCTCTAAATATAGGCGTGTCATACTAGATAAACTCCGCCTATAGATATACTACGGACATGTATATATATATATATATATATATATATATATATATATATATATATATATATACATACGTTACACCTAGTAGTGTCGGTGGGATAGCTATCACTCGTCTTTTTCTGGCAATACCGGTGCTGCGGCTAAAAAGGATTTCATCCATTAGAAGGAATGATGACACTATTATTCAAACTTTTCCAGATAGTGTTATTCTAAAATGGTCTACACCTCGAGTATACGATGAATACACGTTTATTGATAACACCTCCATACATAAATATCATTCAATATATTTATTTAATTCTGTCGATGGCAAGGGTTTAGAATTAGGCACGCATAGTCCTTTTATTAATAATTGGATAACTTCTCCTATAAAGATGTTTTCTGGTCGCGATTTTGTAGATATGGTAAAGCTAAAGCACGGTCTACTATATACACATTACAGATGTAAACGTATGTTTCCAAGTTTAAATACAAACTGTTTAAGGCGAGGGTGTAATTATAAATATGACTGCCTAAATCATATTATGCAGACCTGTAGATTTAATTATAATAACATTATTCACAGGCATAATTATGTTAACGCTCTTTTAATCACTCTACTTAATAAGTACAAATTTACAACTATACTGGAACCACACATACGAACACAACTTGGCTTACGCAAACCTGACTTACTGGCTTACCGAAATGACATTGTTTATATTATAGATACGCAAATCTCAACTGATACAATAGATACCGATACTAATTACCGACACAAAACTGACTACTATAAAAAACCTGAAATACTCTCCTACGCAAAACAACTTACTGGTGCAAAGCAGGCTAAACTAAGTGCCTCTTGTTGGAACTGGCGTGGTATACCCTCATCCCTAACGTCTAAAGACCTATATTCGTTAGGCCTGAGGAAGCATGATATTACGCTACTCAGTATTCGTGTCATGACAGGCAGTCTAAATATTTATCGCACAAAATATTTACTGCTGCAATGGATTATTGTAAAATCCTTAATTACCTGGCCTCTCCCTTGCCTACTTCGTCATATTTTTATTAATATGTTTTCGCTAATAAATGGGATAATTGGCTCTGGTTATTAACTAACCATTGTCCGAAAAAAAAAAAAAAAATATATATATATATATATATATATATATATATATATATATATATATACATACGTTACACACATACACACACACACACACACACACATACACATATATGATATATATATATATATATATATATATATATATATATATAAAGTATATCTCTCTCTCTCTATATATATATATATATATATATTATATAATATATTATATATATATATATATAAAGTATATATATAAAGTATATCTCTCTCTCTCTATATATATATTATATAATATATTATATATATTATGAATAGTCATATGTTCGCTGATGTTGCTTATATTGATATGGCAAAATCATTTGACAAGGTATCACATACCAAATTATTACATAAGATATATAATCTTGGTATATGTGGGAATGTGTATTCCTGGTTTGAATCATATCTCAAAAATAGGCTACAAAGAGTTAAGGTTAATGATCAATATAGTGATTTTACTAATGTAACTTCAGGAGTACCACAGGGTTCTGTGATAGGTCCTCTCCTATTTCTGATTTATATAAATGATCTACCTACTATTTTTAAACCACAAATAATCACCTCACTTTTTGCAGATGATGCTAAAATATCAATTATCTATAAATCTATAGATGATCGGAAGGTTCTGCAATCCGGGCTATTTGAACTATCATCCTGGATGTGTAAATTGGACCTTGAACTTGCCATTCAAAAATGTTCAATTATGACATTTGGGAATATCAATACACATTCGTATACTATAAATAATATTCAATTAAATAGTCTAACAGAGTTTAAAGATCTTGGAATCATTTTTAACACTAAACTGACATTTGACACTCATATAAACCAAATGTGCAGTAAAGCTTTTAATATTCTGAATATTATATTTAGATGCTTTATTATTAATGACCATTGTTACCTAACAAAAGCCTTTATAACATATGTTAGACCTTTATTAGAATATAATTCTTGTATTTGGAACCCTTCTAATATATATGTAGGCCTAAAAAATAAAATTGAAAAAGTCCAAAGGACATTCACTAAAAGGCTTTTCTATAGATGTGGTATACCATATACAAATTATGAAAATAGGTTATTATTCTTAAACTTAACTTCATTATCTCAACGCAGATTACGGGCTGATCTGATTCTTGCCTATAAATGGTCTAGTTGATGTTGATTGCTCGGGGCTACTTGAAACGTATTCATCAAGAAGTCGAGGTCCTTCCATTAAAGTTCGAAAAGACAAATGCAAGACTAATGTTACTCTGAATTATTTTAGTAATCGTATTTCAACTCCTTGGAATTTGCTATCTAATTATACGTATTCAGCAACTTCGGTCAATCAATTTATTACAAGGCTTGATAATTCATTGTATTAATATTTTATTTTATTTTATTAATTTTTAATATTGAATTATTATATTATTTTATTTTTAGTTTTATGGGGTTAATTTATTCGGTTGCATTCTCTTTATCATTATTTATCGGGTATTACGGGTGTCAGTGGACAAACTCTTGGGTCAAGTTTGTACCCCCAAGGCACATGGATTGAGGACCCCTTTCCCTAAAGTTGATACGGTGATTAAGTGCTTGTATCTGAATAATTCCCCTTTTTATTATTATTTTTGTATTATATCATTTGTTAATCTTATATTTAACCATATGTATCATGGCATTTATAAATCATTATATATATTCGTTTATATTCGTTATTTGTTTTTTATTATTATTATTGTTTTATGTCATTTTGTTTGTTTTAAACAATAAACTATATCTATCTATCTATCTATATATATATATATATATATATATATATATATATATATATATAAAGTATATATATATATATATATATATATATATATATATATATATATATCTCTTTCTATATATATACACACACACATGTGTTTTTGAACAAAGGAGTATGACTATGAAATACACTGCAGGAATACTCAGCAATTATAAATATATTTTTAACTATATACATTTCACATGTCACATTTATGAACTTATTTATAAATATTTTTTTTATTATATAATAATATATAGAATTAATATATTTAAATAATTTACTTTTAGAGTTATATGTATTTATTAATTAAATTAAATTAATTTAAATTAATTTAATTAGTCAGGATAAAATTATATTATATATTTATCTTTTATATTCTTTCAAAACTGATATTTAATTTATATATACATATATCTCATGTATAGGACATATATGTACACACACACACACGCACACACACACACACATGTATATATATATATATATATATATATATATATATATATATGTCTGTAGTATATACAACTACACCATATCAATGCAGACTGTAGTATATAATAGTCCTTTATATTGTTTATTATTGTTTTTCCGTTGTATATTGAATGTATATTATTATCAAATTATTATCGTATTACTATTATTTTATTATTATTTTCTTCCCGCACGAGCGAAGGGGTCTACATGACCCTATTTTAGTGCTAATAAACTCAATATCATCATCATATATATATATATATATATATATATATATATATATATATATATATATATATAAAGTATATCTCTCTCTCTATATAATATAATATATATATATATACCAAATACCTATATATAATATATGATATATATATAATATTATATATATATTATATAATATATATATTTATATATAGATATATAGTACGTGACACTTCAATGTATTTTACATGTAGACGTAGTATATAGTATATACGGTTGTGGTTCATAACCGGCGCCAAAAATATATGACTAATAGTTTATTCGATATCGCAGCTCACGCTTTCGGAGTTGAAACGTATATATATTGAGAGAGATACGTACTTTATATACACACACACATACACACACACACACACATACACACACACACACACACAGTGTGACACACACACACATTTATTCACGAGTTTTTTAACAAAGGAATTATGACTAGTTATATATGGAATCATAGGTTTATAGTTTACCTTAGGCTAGATATAGCAATAACGATCTAGGTCAAATACTATCTATATATTATGACGGCGGGAGTCTCAATTGCGAAAGCGCGCGCTCCGATATTGAATAAAGTATTAATCATAGATTTGTGGCGCCGGTTATGAACGTGTTCCGTATATACTATATACCAGGGCCGTGTTAAGGGGGGGGGCACACCGGGCACGGTGCCCGGGGGCCCACTCAGAATTTGGGGCCCATCATTTTTTAAAGAAAATTTGTTATCTAATCAAATAATTGCACTATTTTAATATTTATGTATTGATTAATATATGATTTAAGATCTTTGATTATATACTTTATATACTTTTTTTTCCCATTACATTTTTAATTGTATTGTTGCAAAATAATTTGATTCAATCCTATTAATGAATAAATTGCATAAAAGTGGCATATTATTCCATTCACCTAGTCAAACATTTAAATTTATAACTGGTTATAGTAACTGGAAACATATTCACGAGGATGCTGTTTCACATGAAAATAGTAGTAGGCATCGAAACGCATAGGAACCCTACATGCTAATGATTAATAGAGTAACTAATTCAGTTATCAAAATTAAAGCATCCCTGGATAATCAATTGGAGAATGAGAAATTATATTGGTTTAAAGTTATAGAGAGAGTTATAAATGTCATTAAATACCTTGTTTCACGTGGACTGCCATTAAGAGGTGATAATCAGGATTTGGGTTCAACAAGAAATGGAAATTATCTTGGAACTATTGAATTACTAGCTAAATATGATAACTTGTTAGCAGATCATTTATTAAAATATGGAAACCGTGGAAAAGGAAATGTTAATTATCTATATTCAACAATATGTGATGAGGTTATTTCACTATTAGGTGATAATGTAAGATCAACCTTAATCAATGAATGTAAAAAGGTAAATACTATAGTATATCAGTAGATTCAACACCCGACATAAGCCATTTTGATCAACTAACAATAATAATACGATATATAAATAAAGATGATATTGTTGAAAGATTTTTAACATTTATACGTACATTTATAACATCTCACACTGGAGAATATTTAGCAAATATTGTATTATCTTTCCTGGACGAACATGAAATATTGCAAATTGTAGAGGACAGAGTTATGATAATGCGTCAAATATGTCTGGCCGATATAGAGGTAATATATAAAGATTATTATAAAATTATTAATTAATATAATATAGCTATCAATAGTATATTATTATATATATATTATAATATACATTATTTATTTTAGGTATGCAATCAAGAATCATTGCAGTTAATCCAACAGCTTTATGGATTATTTGCACTGCACATTAACTTAATTTAGTTGGAATTTCTGCATTAGAGACATCTTCAATCATTATTATTTTGATCAATTGATTATTTTGATTTCATAAAAAGATTATATATATTCTTCACACCACCATGAAGATGGAATATCATGAAAAAACAACTAAGTGAAAAGCATTTAAAAGTACCAAAAATACTGTGCACAACAAGATGGTCTTCGCATGCTGATGCAACCGATGCCTTAATGAATGGATATTTAATTTTCAAAGAGTTAATTAAGCAATTTATTGAAAATAAAGAATGCTATCTAAATGTATTTCTTTAAATGAAGCAAAATTGTTGTTTAATAAATTTAATAATTTATAAACGTCTTTATTTACTGTGATATGGAATACTATAGTAGAACGTATAAATCATACTTCTAAAGAACTTCAAAGTACAAGTCTTGATCTCAATACTGCAGTTATATTATTAAAGAGTCTGCATAGCTATGTTTATAAGTTAATAGATGAGTTTAATAATCTTGAGAAAAAGGCAAAACAATTATGTAAGATAATAACATATTCATCCAAAAGAGCAAGGTATATTAAACAATATAATTTGTCCTATTCTAATTAATAATCTATTATAGATTATCTATATTACATAGTAAACAGAAATTACATTTTGAAGAAACGGACCAATATACTAATATATTAATATACATTTAATGATTTAGACTGTTTAGATCAAATAATTTGTACTTATGCTGAGCCAATAAACTTATTCGGATTTTTATGTGAACTTGATAATCTATCCAATGAACAAATATCTGAGATATCATCTAGATTATCATCATTTTACCAATACGATATCGATGTAAATTCAGTAATGAATTTATTCAATTTGTTGAATTTGTAAAGCTCCTAAGAACGAAATCTGAATCAAATATATTGGAAATTGATAAGGAATTAATTTCAAAGGAAATTACAGAATTATTTCCCAATATGTGCATTATCATTAGAATATATCTGACATTGATGATTTCAAATGCTACTGGAAAAGAAGTTTTTCAAAACTTAGACTGATAAAAACATATTTAAGAAATTCTTTAGCTCAAGATAAATTATCTAACTTGGCATTATTATCTATTGAAAACAATATATTAAAATCATTACATACAACAGAAATTACAAATATTTTTGTAAATATGAAAACTCGAAAAAAATTATAAATAAAGAAACAATATATAAACGCTCAATGTATTAATTATTTTATATATTATTATAATTTATTATCATTATCGCTAAATTGAATATTTTGTGTATAATATTATCCCCTATATATTTCACAGTGATTATTTATAGGTATGCCCGCTCCTCATAAACACATTAGCAATTAATTATTAGATATATTACATAGGTTTCTCACATATATAAATTATATAAAAAACTATATTGTCCATCTAGGGGCCCACTTAAATATGGTGCCCGGTAGTAGATTTTTTCTTAACACGGCCCTGCTATATACTATACTATATACTAAGTATATAGTATAGTATAGTATAGTATATAGTATAGTATATAGTATAGTATATAGTATAGTATATAGTATAGTATATAGTATAGTATATAGTATAGTATAGTATAGTATATAGTATAGTATATAGTATAGTATATAGTATATACTATATACTACGTGTACATGTAAAATACATTGAAGTGTCACGTACTATATATCTATATATAAATATATATATTATATAATATATAGTATAATACTATATACTATATACTAAGGACATACATGGCCGTAGTATATCTATAGGCGGAGTTTATCTAGTATGACACGACTATATCTAGAGGCGGGCGTCTCAACTACGAAACCGCGAGCTTTGATATTGAATAAACTATTAGTCATAGATTTTTGGCGCCGGTTTTGATCGTATTCCATAATTATTATCATAATAATAATAATAATAATTATGATCATTTTATGAAATATATTATATGCTGTATTTATACTTTAAAAATATATTAGTTGTATCATTATAATAAAATATATATTTAAATATAATATTTAATTATTAAATAATTATATTAAACTAAGTTTAATAATAATTTAATTATTTACATAAATAATAATTCAGTATAATTATTATTATAATAATTATTATAATAATATTGAATTGAAGTTATATTATAACTTATAACAAAACAATAAATTAATTACATACATAATAATATATTAATAATACTAACAAATAAATATATTTTTTATATTGAATTGAGGTTATAATAAAACGCGGAATAAAACAATAAAGTAATTAAATATATCAATATTATATTGAATATAATTTAAACATTTATTTACGTTTGAATTTAATTATTGATATCTGACCGACAAAGATTTTTATTAATAATATATTAATAATAGACACCTAACAATAATATCCAATATGTATGATATATACATACTAATATCAAGACCTCCTATAACCTCGAGGTTATAGGAGGTCTTGCTCAGTGCCGGATTAAGCAAAGTATGGCCCCGGGGCAAACTTAATTTATGGGCCCCCTAATTTTTATAATTTAAAAAACATATTAAATGTATCTACAATATAAATATACATAGTTACATACATTGGGTAACTAACATATGTATGGTATAGGTATGCCCCGGTATAGGGGTATGACGTACATGGTACGCATACATGTATAATTTTTATATTTTATAAAGGTATATATTTATAAACTATAGTTTAGATTATAATTAGTTTGAATAAAAAAGAGTTTCTTAATTAAATATTTATTTTGCGTGTTTTATTTTTTGAAAAAATATTAATTATTCTTTCTTGATCAATTTATTTTAATAAACTTGACTCCAATGGTAATAATGCTAATCCTGATCATTTTTCCTATGTGAGCGAATTTGTTACTAATTTAAGTTTAGAAAAACTTCTTTCACCTTCTCTCACCTTCTTTCACCTACTATTTGACACATTAGAGATATATATATCCTATATACAATTTCAATATTAGGATAAACATCAATAATTTCTCGAACATATTTATAATCCGATAGTACTGTTTTTTGGTAATTGTATTATATCTATCAGATTCGATTAAATATTTAGAGAAATATATTAGTCATTTATTCTTATTTATTAATTCATCATTGATATCCGTAGAATATTTCTTTATGAGAACTTTACAATTATTTGTTATTTCTGATGCGCTAATGGTTCTCAGATTTCCTATAAACCGGAATAGTGTAGCCACTTCATCATATACATCAATCCTCTGATTTAATGCAACTATATATTACATATTAATTATAATTATCATAAATATATAAATATATGTTATCTAAAATAATCATTATTAAAATATATATATATATATATATATATACTATATAATTACCAATTAAATTAAGAAAACATTCAAGTTTAAATCTTTATTTTGGTGTAATACTCTCATTAGTATTCAATGGTTCATCATCGAAGTATTTCTTTGCAATTTGTATTCGTTTTTTTAGATTCATTAAATTCTGCCTTACATACATGTTCTTACGTACATAAGCCATACATATAAATTCCTCATAATTGTTTCTTTTTTCATCTATGTAATTTGATAGATCTACTAAATTATTGACGGCTACCATCAACTAAATTGAATTAGACTGTAATATTTTGCTTACTGCATTTATTCTACATAGCAAAGACTTCCAAATTGTGCATAGCAAAATAGTTTCAAATTCATTCATTCTCTTATATAGATAATTCAGCTCAATTAGTGATAAGTTATCACTGATAACGCATTAAGATTATCTTTTTTGTAAAGTGCGCTTACTGCATCAGTATGTAAAGACCATCGTGTACCGCACAATCTCTTTATTACAACATGTCCAGCTTTCTTTAATCTTGAACTTAATATATTCCATCTTTTAGGTGTACTGAAGAAAGTGTAAAGTCTTTGTATAAATGCAAAATATGATGATACAGTTGTTGATGACTCAACTGCATATTGACCAACTAAATTTAAAGAATGGGCAGCATATGGTATCAACATTGCTAATGGATTATGATTTTGTATATAGACTTGCATCCCATTATATCTTCCAGACATGTTACTGGCGTTATCATAGCTTTGTCCACGACAATTCTTTATATTAATTCCAATTTTCTTGAAGAATTACAATAATACATTAGTCAAGTCTAAACCAGTATGGGAATGTATTTCTACAAATGTAATGAATCTTTCTACTATTATATCATCTTTTAAATATCTTACTATTATTGTCAATTGATCAACATGTGAAATATCAGGCGTGGAGTCAACTGATATACTGAAATATTTGGCATTCTTAATTTCGTTTATTATAGTTGATTTTACTTGTTCAGCAAGTATTAACATTATTTCATCACAGATAGTTTTAGATAAGTAATTAATATGACTACTACCTGTAATAATGTAAATAGTTATATATCATATAAATATATATAAATTATAGAAAATGTAATACAATTTTGAAAAGTATATAAATATATGTTGTATATTATAATTTATATTTATATAAATTAAGTATTATACAAACCTTTAGCAGAATACTTTTCTATATATGTAGACACAAAAGGATCATACTTCGATAATAATTCATATACCCAAATAATTTCCATTATGATTTGAACCAATATATCTTGATCAGAGCCTCTAAATTCTAAACCTCGCTCACATATGAATGTGATAACATCTATAGTACTCCTCAACACATCTCGCCAGTATCGTGTTTCATTTTCTATTTGTTTAATCAGGTCTTTATCTATTCTTTGTATACTGTTAGACCTATTCATCATTGTTGTATGTGCTGATATATGGTTATCACTATTTTCGTGAGCTGAAAATTGTTCATATACATGTTTCCAATCATTGTATCCTTTGTTAAAATTAGTTAAATTGCTACTAAATAGCTTACAAATAAAGCAATAAATCATTTGTGTTTTAGGTGAAAAATACAACCAAGCTCGTGATATAATTTCACCATTAGTTAGTTTTTTATTAAAAAAGGGCCCCAAGTAATTATTTTCAAATGATAATTTCTTTAATAGTTGGTTATTATTCAGAAAAAACTTATAAAATTAACTAAAACATTATTATTTTTATCAAATGTATGGGCCCCTAGAAATGTGGGGCCCAGGGCATTTGCCCACTTTGCCCCCGTCTAAATCCGGCACTGGTCTTGCTAATATACAGATTTGGCTTTAAGAAGCCTAGAGGAATGAAAAAGTAAAATCTTGTATGTTATATATATTGATTTGTATTTTACCTATTAATAAATTATAAATTAAACTTTAAATCTATGTATATATTATATATATATAAAATATATAATTAGTAATTCTTATTATATATATGTGATATTCACCAATAATCAAACTAGAAAAAAAAACACTTCAATCTATGATATAAATCTTATATTTTGTAATCATAAACCCATAAAATTCAGAATATGTTCTAACATTGATTTATTTTGATTGATTACAACATTTCTCTTGGATAACCTACTAACTTATGTATGTATTAAAAGTATTGTATAATTGTCATCATTTTTCTTAAACAATTTTAAAAATAATATCTCGTGAAGGCTATTTCTCTGTATTGTATTATTTTCTTTTATTATTAAAACCAAATCAATTAAAGTATAGCTTATATTTTCGGCCATCAGCTGCTCCATATGTACACATGGTATATAAAATATAGATGGAAAATCCTTTTATTTAAAATCAATAACTAATTTTTTTCTTATTTAGAATATTCTGAATATCTGATATTATATTATTTACCGAATTATATATCTAACGATATTTTCCGAAATAAAATAACAATATTTCTATATAATAAAGAATATTATTATATGTTATAAATTCCATTATAAACTAAACTTAAAGCTCGTTCCTTTATTATCTACTCTTCATTCAAACTTATAATTTCATACCAAAATATAACTTATAATCTATTATATTAAAAATGATCTAAATTATTTTTTTTATATAATTCTTAAAAATTCGTAATGAAATGAAAACCCATCTAGTATTACAATATTTACTAATCTAATTCTGGGAAATATTTATTAATATCGACTTCTAGATTTTATTTGTTTGAATATTTAAATAATTTAAAAAAAAAATGCATACATCCAATAAACACCCATTATATTTTGAATAGAAATTAGACATGTTCTCATAACCAAGTTTAATAACAATATACATATAATTAATTAATTAAAGTATATGCTATTAATTCACATCAATTAATTTTGGGTAGATTAAGATGTGTAATTAGAATTATTTACAGAATTAATAATGTGGTCATTAATCATATTATGTTCTGATAACACACAGATTATCGATAATGTATTCAAATCACCATAATTTACATATAAATAATGTTCATAATGCCGACATAAGAACATATTTTGTTTACAACAAAAAAGTATTGTTTTCAAAATTAATCTTAATCTGTTATATTGAAGTATTTGTAGTTAACACTAAATATTGTGTTCTTATACTTCACAATTTCTATAAATTGTTCATTATCAACTAATGCATTTATATGGTATTTAGTGGATGTTTTTTAAAATATCATTTTCATTGTAACATCCATACTTTATGATTATTTTAAACTACACATGATACAGAACCAACCATCTAGTGTTTAGTTATATGTTAACAATTATGAATAATAGATGAATTCTATGATTTATACAGTTACCTTTGTGATATTCGCACTTATAATATATGATATATTGATTGTCATCGCTCATTAGATTAATTGTCGATTGAATATATCCAATATCATACTTTAAATGGTTGGATAGTGATCTGTTTAATAATAAATCATTCAGAAAGATTTAAATTGAGTTATAGTAATACTACTAATCATTTGTTACCTAATAAAACAAATAAGTAAATAGTATACTATCTATATATTAGCCTAATTTATTTAATGTTGGTCTTAAATTTATATTCTATAAGAATATCTTAAAATTTAAAACACATTGAAATTATACGCATTTCCCCCAATTCCACCATGATATATATATATATATATATATATATACTCCCAATCAAAATGTTATATATAAATCATATACTTCTTTATACATATAAATAGAGTTTATAAAATTGAAATAATTTTAATATAAAAATGATTAAATTGCATATAATTATGATTATTATATTTACCAATCATTATACATTCTACATGCATAAATAAATAAATAATAGTTGTATAAATGTATTCATTTATTTAATTGAATAAAATTATATTGAATCGTATTGATATTACATTGCGATGGAAACATGTGAAAAAATTACAATTGTGAGTAAATTATATATATTCGATTGATAACACAACGTAGCACAAGTCATACATAAGTAACATTTCTAAACAACCGCCACCTAGTGTTAGGCAATGTGACCATCCCAGTGAACATGGGCCTTCGTCTGTCAACCAATCAGAGGTGGTGGGGAAAGGGGAGGAGCTAAACAACTCATTAAAGATGAACATCTGCCAAGCAATCAGAGGGGGTGGGGAAAGGGGAGGAGCTAAACAACTCATTAAAGATGAGCGAGTATAACGCTTAACAAGCAGAACGGCTACACAGCAGGAGTAGAGGTGGACCTCTTGATCTCTAACGTGGCGATGAAGTCAAGGTACAACCTGAAACTGAGCGTTGACTCTTTCTCAGAGAAGGAGGCTCACGTGTTCCAGCTTAACGGACCCAACACGGAGTACCGGAACGACATCTGCACTGGACTGACACAGGAACATATGCTTCGTCTGCAATTAATGAACGAACTGGAGCTGAAACACAAGAATAGGTTAGATAATAAAAAAACCTCATTTAAATGTATATATATATATATATATATCATATTATATTCGTTTAGTATAAATAAAACTCTTGAAACGAGAATTTCCTTCTATACTCGGATTATAAAAAATATCTTACTAATTATTAATGCATAATTATCTCACATTAATTAAATTATTAGATAAATATTTATAAATTATAATGTTATACTTAGGATAGGCGCGCCATTTTTTCTATAAATAGATTCATTTAAAGCATTATGAAATGAGTAAAATTTGTAAAAATAAATATTTTGAGTAAATTGATATTTTAATATTATATAAAAAATTTGTTATGTGTAACACAATTTTTTTCTTCTCAATATCAGAAGTGGCACCTATCCTTAATTACATTAACTTTAGTTCTAAATCATATTTATAATTTACAGTTTAACTGAAATAAATCACGCTACACATCTGGAGATATAGTATAATAATTAATGAAATTAAGTATACGATTATAATATAATTAATTTTAAATCGTTTTATTAACGTATTTTTTATCAGAATTTAGAACGAAATTCTCTTTTCATTAATGAATAATATAATATATATGTAATAATAAGTATCAGGGCTAAATAAGATTTTTGTCAGATACACCCAATATCGTGGTGATTGTTAGTTAAAAGGATCATTTGACATTTATAACCCCGAAATAGAAACTTCTTTAGTCCCGCTACTCATTATCACAAAATTACATCTACAGAGGGAATATACGCCTGTTACCTGGTTGTAGGAGAAATGATCAAACTGGCAGACGTCTCGTGCATATTTCGTATAGACAGTAAAAATAATGACAGTGATAATAAACAAATTTGATATGAATCTGTTGTGTCTTAAATTCTCGGAAAACCAATGGAACATGAGAGAAATTATGAGTTAGTATAAAACAAGAAATAATTAATAATGAAGATTCATCAACTCCAGATTCCCATTCACTTTCTGAAGATTCGTCTACCCTGTTAATGAATATCATACATGTATTAATATATTATTAAATATGAGAAATATAATATAATTTAGTTTAATTAATCAAAAATAAAATAATCGCAATAAATGTTGTCAAATTCATGAAATATGTATATACAAAAACATAATGTGATCGGATAGGTTAATTTGTGTAATCTTAATAATAAAGTTGCAAAGCTGATATAATAATTCTATATAACGGTAATTAGTTTGAATATATAACATACGTGAGGTTGTTTTATCTAACCTATTCTTGTGTTTCAGCTCCAGTTCGTTCATTAGTTGCAGAAGAGGCATATGTTCCTGTGTCAGTTCAGTGCAGACATCGTTCCTGTACTCCGTGTTGGGTCCGTTAAGCTGGAACACGTGAGCCTCCTTCTCTGAGAAAGAGTCAACGCTGAGTTTCAGCTTGTACCTCTACTTCATCGCCACATTAGAGATAAAGATGTCCACCTCTACTCCTGCTGTGTAGCCGTTCTGCTTGTTAAGCGTTATACTCGCTCATCTTTAATGAGTTGTTTAGCCCCTCCCCGTGATGGTGAGTGCAGAAATCGTACCTGGTAAATTTGAATTAAATATAAGTTTATATACCGGAGAATGAGGGAGAAGTTTTAGTAAGAACATGTAAAGATGAGAGGAAAGAGTTAAGAATAAAGAGATCTTCACATTATAAACATAATTAATTACTTAGGCTGTAGTTTCTAGCAGGGTTCGAATGATTTAAATCAGCCAAAAAAAATATTTAAAAAAAATCATATTTTTTTTGATTAAATATTTCTCAAAGTATATTATATAATTATTAGATCATGATTTTTATAATATATTAATTAAAGCAATTATTAACTCGAATTATTAGAGGTTTAACTATATTTTTTAAAAGAGGTTTTTAAAGAGATACCTACTTTTTTAGAATTAATAATTGCATTTGAGTTGGTGTGAAACCCCTTTTACAGATAAGCATTTATTTTATTTTAAATATTGGATTTAAATATAAAGTTAAACTTTAACCTCTAATTATTAGAGTTAATAATTGCGTTCTAGTAGAAACCCCTTTTATATGCCAGATTGCATAATAATTAATTGAAATCAATTTTAAATATATTTAATTCCTAAAGAAAATCAATAAAATAAAAACTGTAAACAATAGACGATTGTTTGGATATTATAAGTTATAACATATACATTTTCTATATAAAATATAAATTCATAAATTTATTTATATAGTATTCATAACATTCTTTGAAAAGTATTGTTCTATTATATAATTTTTATTATTTAACATAAATGGTAAATTTTTGTTAATTTGTTTACATTCATAAAGTAATTGTTTAAATTCTACATTCTATTAAATTATTAAATTAAAATAATTTTAAAAGTGTATTTGAAACTGTATTTGATCAAATACACCAAATACGACACTCAAATACAAATACAAATACATCACTGAATAATTATTCAAATACAAATACAATACACAAAATCAGTGTATTTAAATACAAATACAAATACGTATTTGACCACAAATACCTTGTATATACCACAGATATGATGAATACCAGATAAAGTAAGCAAAAAAAATGTTACACTTCTAAAGTATACAGCATTATCAAAGATTTTTTCTAAGGAAAGATATAACACTCATGCGAAATCGTGTACTTTTTTATACAAAAACCAACTGCGCCACCTATATAGGGTCAATTTTCGGAATTATGTGTTGTTTATAATGTAAATTCGTATCAAACTATGCACTTTTAAAATGAAAAATAATATGATTTAAATTATTATTTTATTATGAAAACTAAGTGTTCATTACTAATATGCAACAAAGAAATAGGATATGTTGGTTTTAAATTCTATAAATATCTATGTGGCGAGTAATAGCTAATTTATATTGCACGTAATTTAATAGAGCAATGAAAACAATGTAGTTAGCAAATTGCGAAAACCTAAATCTATTTCACTGATTTTCATACTGCTGCTAGCAGCGGGATGTATGAATACTAATCACATTGCGTAGATAGGGAGTTTTATATCTATGCTTCGCAAAATCTTTGGCATTACATAATTACATTAAAAAATATATTACATATAGATATATGAGTTGAGAACGTATTTCCAACAATTGAGGTGGTTCCGAGCATATACAGTTATAAATAGATCATATTTTTATTAATTATTATTTAAATAAAGATAATTAAAATTGTATCAGAATTTAATATAAAATACAATTAAAAGTAATATTACAAGGTAAATACTATTACAACATATTTAATAATCATTTGATTTAGTTTCAGGTTATATATATTATGTTCATATATAGTGAAGTTAATAGAGTGAAAATTAATTTAAAATTTAATACATAACTATTATAATTTTATTAAACGATAAAAATATTTAAAATGAGGTTAAATGAACCACCAAAAACGTGGTTATATGAATACTATTCATATACTTAAGTTAGAATGATATTATATCTTGTATGCACCGACATTATTGACAATGACACTGAAGATGATGTCAATGCATCCACTGTTTACAATATTTGCACAGTTTACAAGATCTGTATTACACATCATTCAATTAATGTTAAGCTTTGCGATTTTTGAAATAATTAACAATTATTATTAAATAAATGTTTATAATAAAGATTATGTAATAATCAGTGTCGTAATAGTAATTGTTATATCACTATTAACTAAATATTGTATCGCTATTATAATTTATTTAATCTATAGATGTTGTTGCCAATATGTATATATTCATTCAACCCATCCAGTGGGATTGAACTTTAAAAAATATTTGTTGTTATTGAAATATCGTAACCTTATAACTTATATATCTAACTAATGTATAAGTTTTAGATATAATTAATACTCTTTTCGCTGTTCGTAATCAATCGGAGAGATTATTGTGCTGGGGGGGAAAGCATGGGAGAAATAATATGTCTTTAAATGACATTTGAAGGAGGAGGTTGATGTCATTGTTCGAAGGTGGTAGGGTAGGTAGTTCCAATGATATGGGGCAGATAGGGCTAATGAGCGTATATGGGAGGAATGGATTTTATATAGGTGGACGTGTAGTAAAGAAACAGGTGTTGGAGGATCGGGTGTGGATTGGAGTAGTATGTGTGTGTAGATGGAGCAGGCAAGGTAGTCGGGAGAGTTGTGATGTATGGCTTTGTGGATTGTCAGGGAGAATTGTATTTAATACGGTAAGAGACTGGGAGCCAGTGTAGTTGTTTGAGGAGAGGTGTAATGGAATCAGAGGAACGACGTGGAAGTATATGGACGCAACAGACTACAGCATTTTAAAACGAAGAACTTTAATAAGTTTGTAGGTGGGGAGATTGAATTGTAGGTTATTGCAATAGTCGAATAGGAATAGGCGATTGTGACAGCAATGGGGAGGGGTATGGAGTGTCGAATTAGGTGGAAGCAGTGTAGGTGGTAGTGGATGGATTTATGCATGTGGGCAATGTGAGTATCAAGGGAAAGAGTGAGGTTGATGTGTATGTCAATAATTAGTTATTAATATTTATAATACTTATAGACTATAAGTTATAGTATAAACTATATCTAAAACTTATACATTAGTTAGATATATCTTATTATATTATATATATATATATATATATATATATATATATATATATATATATATATATATATATATATATATATGATTCTTATAGTTATATATTATAGATTATAATCTAATCTTATGATAATTATCATTCAGAATGATTCATTCTATAGAATGATAATCTATGTAATATAATTGTAATGATTTTAAAAAATTGATTATAGCACTTTATTATAAACTTTATAATAAAGTATAAAGTATATATAAAAAAATGGTCATTCAACACCAATATGATATTGAATATCCCCAATCAAATAATTAGTATAATAATATTATTATTATAATAATATATTATTATAATGGTCAACAAAACAGAAAATAATAATATTATTTTGAAGCCCTTTACATGAAAATATTATATAAATATCATTATAATTTAAAAAGAAAATTTAGAAAATTTTAAATTTAGACATTTATAATTTAAACAGAAAAAAATTAAAATTCTTCTAATAAATATTATTATTATTATTATATATTATATATTATTGTAATTAATTATTTTCTATATAATTCAATGCCTGTTTTGCAGATTCTCAGTTTATTTATAATTATTATAATATTGTATTTTTAAAATAATTAATTTATTAATTGATTTGATTAATTGATAAGTTAATAATTAAAACTTAGTTAAATTAGGTTAACAACATTATTATAATGATTATACGAATTTATTTTATTGTTACAATAATTTTAATTAAATTATCATAATAATTATGACTGGATATTATGTTGTAAATCAATAAAACAATAGATCTAAATAATATATATATATATATAATTTACTCGGTAATTGTTGAGGTTCATTCGCCGTACCCTGCACAGTGTAATTTCAATACGATTCAATAAATATAATTCAATCAAATAAAAAGATACATTTATGCAAGTAATAATTATTTCTGTATCCGGATTTATTTATGTATCAATCCAATTGGGTATAAATATTGAATTTATAATTATTGGTAAATACTAGATACTCACAATTATATGGGATTAAATCATTGACTTGTATATGTCACAATACAAGTCAATAAGTTAAATTACATTGAATAATAGATATTAATAGATATTATAATATTATTATATATATATATATATATATATATATATATATATATATATATTCAGTTTCACAAATACTATTTATTAACTCAAATAAAACGTCAATATATATTTGAAGTATATATATACTTAATTATACTTAAAAAACTATATTACAAAATTATTGTCCTATTTAAAAATGTCGATTATAATATAAATTCATAGTACCAGTAAAGCCCTTTGGTAGTAGGTACCTAATAGGTATTACCTACTAATATATATTGCTTACCATCATTATTTACTTCCATAATTAGCCACAGGATAATTAGATAAATTAATATAGTATAGAGCTAAATATAACTATTTCTCTCTATCTCTATCATAGATATTCTCTATGTAAAACCATTTTCTATCAAGTTGTAATGGGATACCTGTAAAGTTACTATATTTCAGGCAAGTTGCCGGATAATAAGGAGGTTTCCAACTAATATTTTAGTAAATTGTAGTAATAGTATTTCCCATTAAATATATATATAGAATATACAATATTGTTAATATATACTAACGGCTAACGGTGTTCAAATAAAATAATAATAACAATAATAATAAAATAATACTACTAATAATTTAATACCTAATAATATATAAATTGTTTACAAATTAAATTAGCATATTTTGTTATATAAATATTAATTTATTTAATGTTGGCCTTTAAATTATATCATAAAATAATCTTAAAATTCTAAATACACATATTGAAATTATCTTTATGTATTTAGATACGACATGTGCCCCGATGACCTGTGAATACGCCCCTGATATATATATAATATATATATAATAAAAATGTTATATATAACTCATATACATTTATGTAATATATTAAATGAATACTTTATAAAATTTAAATTATTTTATTTTTTTAAATATGATAATTTTAAGAAATTCCATATAATTGTGATTATTATTATTGTATTTACCAATCATTATAAATTTTACATGGATACATAAATAAATATATTAAATATATTATAATAATATATATTACAATAATAATTGTATACATTTATACGTTTATTTGATTTAATTAAATTATATTTATATTAAACTGTAATGGATACATGTGAAGGAACCACAGAAATTACAGAGTAAATTATATATGTATATATATATATATATATATATATATATATACTTTACTTACTTTTTATATATATACTATATATATAAAAAGTATATATAATAATTATATAGCATACTGTTTAGATATATTATTTGATTGATTTACCACCTAAAATAAGAACTAATAATTTTAAATTATTAAATAACAAATTAAATTTATTTTAATTATGAATCAGCCTGATTATCAGGGTTAAAACTAACGTGCGATAGTTACAAAGTAAACAACGTGATGCGGGAGTCGCGCATACACATAAATAAATATATATACCCAATAAAGGACAATTGCTTTCTTTAATATGTACATTTTATGACCTAATAATTAGGCTATTTCAAATTAGAATTTTATGATAAACTTAAATAAAATAATGTTAATAATCATAATGATTACCATTACTATAATCATTATAATAACGTACAACTTTATTAACTTTAAGTATTTTATTTAAGTTAATAACTTAATTATTGTTAAAATGTAATATTATAATAAATTATTATTAATAATTATTAATTATGGCAGTGTGCGAATATTATATTTAAAATATTATTATTTAATTTACAGATATGACCATGTCTTATATAGATGGGTATCTTAATATTTTTTTTGGGGTGACAGCATCGATATAAAGAATGTCGATGAGAAATTGAATGTAGTATATGGCACTATCCACTACAGGCGCTGCAGTCGCAACCCACTATCTGGCCCACTACTTTTTATTTAAAATGAATATTTATTTATACATATATATTGATAATTACTACAAATTGTAATGTACTATCTATACTAAAAAATAAAATTATATATTTAAAATGCACTATATCAACATTCCTCGTAAATTTGTATATTTAAATTGAAGATATAATACTATTTTATTGATATTTATAATCTGATCCATTAATATAGATAGAAGTCACTTTAATCTATTTTAACGAAAAGCCTACTGTTTTAATATTTGACATATATAATATGACTAATATCCAATCAAAATCACTGATACAATTTTGTTAATTTATCGATAAAAGTGCCATTCGCGTATCTATCTTTACATGCATTGCGTGCGTCAATTGCTTATCCACTTTCTTTATATCGATGGGTGACAGACGTTTCGTATAAAAATATCAGACGCAATTATTATACGAAACGTCTGTATGAAACGTCTTTTATACGAAATGTCTGGAATTCTTATACGAAACTCTGATATTTTTATACTAAACGTCTTATACGAAACGTCTGGCATTCTTTTTTGTGGATATATAAATAATTTTAATATTACTAAAAATAATTAATTAATTATTTTAATATATATAAAAACATACCTCTTTATGTTTCCATATACTATGTTAGATTTCTATACCCCGTATAGGCTAATATGTTTATGTATTTAATTATAAAATATATTTTAATATACTATGTTATTACATGGTGAACAAAATGTTCAGATGTAAACAACATTATAAATTATAATGTAAATTTAAAAAACATAAAATATATTTATTAAATAAAAATTACTTTATATGTGTGTTATAAAGGTAAAATACATTACCGTTTTAATTTATATTATACTGTTATTGTAAATTAATATTATTCTATATATGGGTAGTGTACTATAGTAAAGTAATGTCTGTGTATATAGAATACCTTTATTATATTGAACATTAAATATGAATTTATACTATTAGATGTCCACTAAAGTTATTTTGGATAAAGATAAAATTATGTGCCGATTTGAGATGTGGGATACGTAAATACTGTATTTATAATTTATATAGATACATATATATATATATATATATATATGTATTTAAACTAAACTTATTAAAATTAATTTGTTGTGTATGTGGTATATAAAATGATAGTTAATGTATATTATACGTATACGTCATTTAAATTGAATTTACCTTCTAATCATTATACTAAATAATATCATTGAATAATTGTATAGTTTTAATATAAAGAAATTAACGGTTTATAATATCAAACTGTGTAAAAAACTACATAAGTTGTTAGTTATTTCGTTAATTGTATAATATTACAAATAATGATAATTGTTTTAGATTCAAAACTAACATAATATAAAGTATCAAAATAAAGTTGGAATTATATTAATATAATATTTATTTTTTTGTGTTGCACAATATATTAAACATATATTCGATATAATATAAATTAAGTTACTATATAAATTAATACAAATTAA
>OZ025244.1:75253072-75283072 GCA_964019155.1 Osedax fenrisi
GCATGGTGGACAAGAGTCTGTACAGAGAGAATAAACTCCTTGACTTAATATCACTGAATGTAGAGACAGCAGAGTTTGTAATTACTTACGTTATTATACTATATTACTATTACTAGTTTCATATTTATTCAACTATCTATATCTCAGAAATCCCACAAAACCTGATTTTTACTAATGATAATTATGTTTTGTACCTATGTAAATATATGTTAGAATATTATATATATATATATATATAATATTTTATTTATAATATTTATTTAATATATTTTACTCCTAATTATTATAAATTTCTAAAAGACAACTAGTTATTCATTTAATTCAACTAGGAAATATACATCATTTTATTTTATTATTATTTTGTTAAGATATATATATTATATTTTATTAGTAGTCAAAGTTAATTAAAAATTAACATATATATATATAAATACTAATATAATATTTGATTGACTTACAAAAATGATTGATTTTTTAGGCATCATAATGATATAAACAAATAAAAATTAATTATAAATTTTAAAAGTAATATATTAAATATAATTTAAATTACGCTTTTTTATTAAAACCACATGTACAGGTACGAAGTAGCTAAATGTGAAGTGGAGATAGGCCGATATCAACTCGTGGAGTCTGACCTTCAGGAGAAAGAGCTGCTAGAGGAGAAACACCTTCACGCGATAGCTAAGAACCGCAGAGTGAAGGAGACTAACCTTCGTGACCTTCACACAAAGAAAAGAGAAATGCGTAAAATGTTTTTATTTTTAAAGATATTAATTTTATTTGTTTTTCATTATCACACTCAATATTACGGATTAATTATTAATTATCTAATTACGTATATATTTTGTATTATTATTATATAGGATACTATACATATATATATATATATATATATATATATATATATATATATATATATATATAACTAATACGTTACATAATCGATTAGTACAGAAATTGAAGTAGAAATTGAAGATCAAAGAAGACGTACTCAAACTATTGAGAAAACTAAAAAAGTTCACAAGAAAATGCACGAATTTGTTCAATACACGATTGATAAGTAACGTACCCCTACCACGCAGTAATGTAGTCATGTAGTCGTGTATCTATATATGTGTATACTACTGATTCTAATGTAATGTATATATCTATATGTATACTGCATAAATATGTAACAATAGGTACGGTTATTTGATAAAAATAAAAACTATTAGATATAAAACTATTATTATATTACTATACTTTTATACTTAGTTAGTAGGTGGATATTACTTACCTACTAATACTGCTAACTCTGACCCCCATCAGAATTCGTAGAAGAGTGGAAGAAGAAGAACAACAAGAGAAGCGACAGGTCACAAAGAGAATGGATGCTATCATTAATCTGAAGAATAACATCAACGCAACAAGAGTTGGTGCAACATATCAAAATAGATTACTATACACTATATTAATATGTTCATAAAGTAATTAATTAATATGTTAATATTATAGTTTCTAGAACTAAAAGCATAATATCTTAATATATTCATATTTAATATATCTACATCTAATTTCATAATACCTGAATTATTTAATATATTAATATCTTAGTATATTAATCTATAAACCCTTAATAACTTAAAGCCTTATTACACGAACTCGCTGGATGCTTTAGATTCTAATTAGCGTATTGTTTATAATATAACAAACCTAACCACTGTCACCAGGAGAATATTCAAGCGATGCAGGCCAAAGATGCCGCTCTCGCAGCTAAACGTAAACGTGTGGAGTTCAGGCGCGATATCCTCTGTTTGGGGCGCGGGGGCAATGTAGCCGAAATGAACGCACGCGACAACATTCTAATGAAACACGCCACAATTCTCAAGTAATTTGTTCTCTTTTAGCCGAGTTATCCGGGGCCAGTTGTTTTGGGGAAATAATAGTCGTTGGTTATAACTGGATAATATTGAGATCAATAACGATTATCCTGCACTAATACTCATAGGACTATTCATTATCTCAGAATAACTAGCCCTGCTAGCTTTAGTTACTCTTACAGTAGCTACTATTAGCTGTCAACTCTAGTTAATCACTTACTTTGAATATTCTACAACTATTCCTATTATGGGAGTTTATTAATAAACTATTCTTAATAAACTATAAACTCTATTATCAATAAAGAATTCTATTCATATTTTAAGAAATAATTATAATATAAGTTGGTTTCATATTTTATTACTTAATTACGTTATTATAATAAATTTAAATATATGAATTATGGATTGTTTTACCAGGTAGCATAAATTGTCATTTTCTATTTAATGAAAATTTGGGAGTTTATTAATAAACTATTCTTAATAAACTATAAACTATATTATCAATAAAGAATTCTATTCATATTTTAAGAAATAATTATAATATAAGTCGGTTTCATATTGTATTATTTAATTACGTTATTATAATAAATATATGAATTATGGATAGTTTTACCAGTCAGCATATGTTGTCATTTTCTATTTAATGAAAATTGCATATTTATTGATCATTACAAAATATATTATTTTTAATTTTCAATTATTATTGTAGCCATAATAAATTACTTTTAAGATATTAAAAATTAAGTTATATGATTTACATATCTATATATATATATATATATATATAATTTATTTCAATGCATTTAGATATCTTCATATAAGATTTCTAATAAATATGCATATTTATATAAAGTATTAATGTTAAGCAATAACATTAAAGTATTTACTAACATCATAAAGTTAAATGTTAATTAAGTTGATGATATGATATGCCCTAAGTCTCCACACATACATTATAGCAATATTTCAGGAAATTAAAGAGCGCAGATAAAGAGAGAAAGATCGTAATAGTGGAAAAACTGTTACAAGAAGAAGAAAACATGAAGAAACGGCGTGATTTGTACCCATTTCTCTTTGATGAAGTTTTTATATTAGTTTATGTATACAAATTATTTAAGTTAATATACTATATTTTATGTTATATATATATTAGAATTTAAATTACTAATCTTTATTTTTATAATAATATATATTTTTTTATATTATTTTATAATTAATATATATGTATTCTGTCAATTTTAAATTAGATTACCCGTTTCAATGCCAATCGCCACTCATGTCAATTCTTGTAATATCATAAGCTAAATCGTAGAGTAAATTATAATAAAATTCTTTCATTATTTATATGCTTAGATTACTAATCCAATTCTAGTTTTGTAATCAGTTTTATAATATTACATTATTAATCATAAATATTTATTAATTAGTATACTTTTATATTTTATATTTTTAACAATTCATGCATTTATATCACCTTTATGAAAGTATTAATTATACATATAAATATTAAATTCATAATATATTTTGTCTTTTAATTAGATATATTTATAAGTAATTATTTTTTATTATGCTACTTTATATATATATATATTGATTTAGTAAAAAATATTGTTAGAAATCATTTATATAATGAAGTCAGCATATAAATGCATATTTAATTAATTATGATTAATTTAATAATTAAAGAAACTAAAAGTTAATATATTATCTTATAATTAATTAAATCACCTTTAAATTAAGTAAAACATGTACATTTAAAATATTAGTATTTATATGCGTATTTCGTAGAAAAACTATGAGGTGTATTTTAAATGTCAAAATTATGCATTTGAATAATAGTATGGTATCTAAAACATAATGTTATAATAGGTATTGAAAGGGTTAACTAAATGTAATTTAAGATCTAATATTTATAAGAATTGTAATATTAAATTTCTGCAAAATTTAATTAAAAAAATGTATTAATAAGATTAAATATATTAATAAGAAATCATTACATACACTTATTCATGTTATTATGTATTACACACTACTTATAACTTGACAATAACATATTTGTTTTTTTATTAAATTATAACTTAATAAAATTGTTATATAGTTAAACTAATTGTTGAATAACCTAAACGTACATCATTGAAAAATACGAGTTACTTACTTACTTGTAATCCTGTGACTCGGAAATCGTAAGGGGAATTAACACACTTGACTTTGAAACATATTATCTCCATCCGTCTCGATAATACACATCATTTACCAAATTATTAATATCAATCTTTGTCCACTCTGAAATGTTATCTAGCCATTGCTTTTCTGGGCGTCCTCGTTTCGTACTAAAGGAGTTACTTAATATAATTAGTATTGCTATAATGTATTGATATCTATACTTACGCTTCTTATAGTATACTTTTCATACTATATATACGCAGTGTTATAGATATATATGAAATATATATATATAATGTATATATATATATATATATATATAAATATAAATATATAAATATATATATATATATATATAAATATATATATATAAATATATATACACTCGCATATACTAGTGAATATCAGAGCAAATTTTCACAAATGTGGCATCATCATTAAGTATAACATTATTCTACAGAAAAACTACGCGAAGGATCGAGTCTTGGAAAGGAAACCGAAGAAGAAGTTGAAAGTTCTCGAAACGATGATCCGCAATGAAAACTACGAAGAACTTCCCTTCGAAATAGACTGCAGTGTTAGACATCTAATTAATCACTTAGCGTCCCAGGCTACTCTTGCATAGAACTATATGTGATCAACTCGCAATTAGTGTTTAATGTTGAAATTTCATGAACATTCCAAATGTTCGATGCAATATTGAATAGTTTGAGTTCATTTGCAACACTAGTATTAGCGTATAATGTATAATTCAATGTATCGGGACTGCTACTTCAAGATTTAATTGTTATACGACATTACAATTTATCTTATTGTTCTCACTTGCTTTTTATTATTAAATATATACGCCTAACTAGCAATATCAACATAGACTCCTCACCCCTAGTATTGATTTCCTATAGACTCCAGTAGACTGCACGCCCATAGTATAGATGTCCAATATCTAATACTGTTTACACTACTGTAGTAGGTGTGTATTACAGTGAGTCATCATTTATCTATCACCAACTTCATTTGTTCCCTACCAAACGCGTTTCATGGTGGCTGTAGGGAATGTGATTTATGAGATTTAAACAAATCAGGAGTATTACATAACATTGATCATAACATTGATCTTAACATTGATTTAAGAGTTTATAGAACTACATATCTAGGATTATAACATTTATCTAGCTGCTCTAAATACTAGAGTAATCAATACTATAAATTATAATTGTAAATATATTAATTGTACTATTATTTCATTTATATTATTTGTTATTTCAATATTAATAGCTTCTCCTAAACTCTCTTGACATTTGATTTAACCTCTATTCTTACATGAGAGACCATCCCTTAGCCTAAATATATTCTGACTCAGAATTTCTGAGTAAAACCCATAATATATAAACATGTATTAATATTGTCTATTGAATTTTTCAGAAATTCGAGGAATGTGCAGATTCTGATGATTCTGATGAAAACGGAGCGAACTTCATGACGAAAGAAAACACGATGGTCATGAATACTGATATCGGTTAGCTGTCAATAAGTATCTCAATCATATCGGCTAGCTGTCAATCATTTACTCAATTATATCTGTCAATCTTATGTGTTATGTCAGTTTGATATCAGTTTGATATCAGACATAGATTTGGACCATGATTCATAGGTATTGGTATCTAGGAATTATATCTGGAGTATAGTGTATCCATACCAGTATATAATGCATGTTATACAGGGTATAGTTTATATATATATATTTATTGGTATGTATAAATATACACTAACTAGGTAGTTTAGCAGGTTAAGGCATCAGGAATGTATGTAGTAGCTAGTGCACAGGTTCAATATATGTTAGAGCTATTGGTATATACTAGTGATGTAAATGATGTTCAAATCTAAAGCATGATGCAGTCTCAGTTTCAGTTACCTGAAGTCTCAACTCGGATCGGGCTCGTTTTGTTAGAGTCTCGGCTCGGCTCGGGCTCGTTTTTTTTCCGAAAATGAAAGTCTCGGCTCGGCATTAATAACCAAAAGTCTCAGCTCGGCATCAAAAGCTCGGCATCATTTACATCACTAGTATATACAATACAATTGGTTTTTAAATAATTTGTAGAAGTGACCTTATACAATTGTGTTTACATAATTATTTACTTTCATTAAATCATGGATGCCTTAACTTGGGAGCAGCTTCAAAAGTATATTTTATACTTTTGGTTATAAATGAAAACTCGGATGAAATGGGATGAAGAAATTTCAACCAAAATAAAATAACAATATAAATATATATATATAGGTATATCAATTTATAATACTTAATGATAATCCATAAAAATTAATATATCTAGTAAAGGTCAATATGTAATACATTATTATACAGTCGTATATAATATAGAAACATATTATTGTAGCCGAATCTGAGATAATCGTGAAGCCGGAGTTTGAAGGTCTTTGGAAGGATCATCGTGAATACAAAGCTCCAGATTTTGTACACAAGAAACCCATAGGAGGAAGTCATATGCAAAAAGTAATGCACCTATAAATAGCATATTTCGTGTTTGAATGAAATAGTTTATGTAAGATTATGTCAATAATATAATATTCCAATTATAAGATGTATATATTATATATCTATATACATATAATAATAAAAATTAAATTATATTAAATTAAATTTTACAATATTTCCTTACAAATTATTAATTATATAATTCACATATATACTTTTCCAATTATACTTTCTAATTGTTTATACAAATATACATAAATATATAATTAAACTTAAAATATAATGAAACTTAATTCTATAGGAAATTCATTCCCGTAATTTGGAAATTCAACGTGAGAACATCGTTCACAAGCAAGTAGCGGCAGGACGCGAGTTCAAAGGTGAAGCTTCTTTCAATAGCAAACCGGAAATAGTCCATTTTAAGGTATTATATATGGTACTTTATCATATAAGTGAATATAATTTATTCTAGTAAACAATATAGTATATTTTAAAAGTGAATAATTATTTAATAAATCTTATTTCTACGTTTTATTTAAATAGATTTAAATTTTTGAATACTATTCATATATATATTATTTATAGGGTATTTAAGTAAATTGTCATACAATTAATTTTAATAGGTCAATATTTTATATTTTAAATCTTTATCTCTTTTACTACTTAATGTGTAAAATTTATAATTATATATACTATATCATCAATATATATATATGTATTTAATATTTAATTTTGCTTAATACTCCATATTTATTTAGTAATCAGAATGTATTAATATTCCATTTTTTAATTATTAAAATTCACTATCACCAATTAAGAATAAATAAAAAATCATATTTTTAAATAATTTCATTATAAAAGTATAGATATCTTAAAATTTACCTTATACAGTTTATATTATTAGTACTTGCATTCATTGATATATATATATATATATATATATATTAAATGCCTACGTTGGCTAAGGCGTCGGACACGCAAGCAGTAGGACACGGGTACGAGCCTCGTCCGGAACAATTCATTAATTTAAAAAAATGTGTCTTAAAATATTATTTAGAAGTGATCTTATATAATTGTGTATAAATAAATGATAGGCTATCGTTAAAACCATGGATGCCTTAACATGAGAGCGCTTCGAAGATACATTAGAGCCATATATGGTTATAAGTGAAAACTTCATCTTAGTTCCTAGATGGGATGAAAGGACTCCACCAAATAACAATAAATATATATATATATATATATATATATATATATATATGTATATATGTATTTATATAAGCTATTATTATGTTAATGTATAATTTATTGTGAATAATTTATTAATTATTTATAAATAAATTTATTATTTTTCTGAAATAATTTCACGATAATTTCAGGTGGAACCATTGTACACTGGTACAACATTTATTGAGTAATAAAATATTGGAATATATTATACATATAAATTAGATATTTGATTTAACTGTCAAAATATAACTATTCTAAAGTTACATTTAATTTAATGTTTATTTATAAAATCTAAAAATAGATAACATATTATTTTTTTTCATTATGGCAGCATTATTATTTTGCATTTATTTGTAGGATTTTGATGTCGGTAAAACGTACAAGAAGAGAATGATTCTCACAAATGTCTCTTATACTGTGAACTTCTGCAAGTTTATCTCGATTACTGAACATCTCAAGGATTTCATTGAAATAAGGTACAGATAAGTTAAATTAAAAGAAAAATAACGTATAATAAAGATATAAAATATACTATTTTATAATACGATATTAATAAGATATAAAATATGGTATTAACCTAATTTATTACAGCTTAATCTTATCTCTTATGTATTATAATTATTATTTAACAAATATATCATATTATTTCCATGCATAGTTTACTGTATAATATTCAATAGTTGACTACAGTGATTAATTAATTAACTACCATCTATTCTTATTATTTCTATATATTAAACATTTAAAAGTAAGTATAATTTCTCTAAGTAACTTTATTTCAATATGGCTCTCCCTAATACGTATTCAATTCTAAACCGTTGCTAATATGATGATAATTAACTTCTCTAAGAAGAAGTTCATTATCTACTACAATACACCATAATATTACTTTTATAAAGGGTTCAGTTCATAAGTAAATGACTATTATTTGAAATCCTATTTTATTATAAAAATATCATTTATTCACAGCCTTCATTGTATTTAAATATAAATTTATATCCATATATATATACATCTATCTATCTACATTAATATTGTCCTCATTATTTAGTTTTGATTCACCAGGGCAGCTTTCTGCGGGTTTGACCTGCGAACTTTACGTTCAGTTTAAACCAATGGTCAGAGCCTTTATTAATATAGTAATCATTTTATTATGTTATTATAATATTATTTAAGTATGTTATTATGTGATAATTTTAAAATGTAATTATATAATTATATAAATTTACATATACGGATAACTATTTATTTTTTTTATATAATATAATCATATAGATCAGAAACGTTGTATTTACTTAAGTTTAATAATATTTGTTTCATAGATAAATGAAGATTTGGAAGGCGAAATCAAATTTTTAACAGAAACAGGGCCTTTTAACATAGCACTTATCTGTACGATCAAAAAGTGTGACGTTAGTATTAATCGACATAGCATTAGTTTTATAATCAATTTAATGAATAAATAATTTTTTAAATCAACAAAAAATTCATATATGAATTCAAATCAAACAGTTTATATCAATAATAATATTTTTAGAATATAAAAAATAAAATATTGACAATAGAAAGACAGTAATCATAACAATGGTAAATTTTTAGGTAGTGTATCAATAGTTGTCATGTGACAATAACATTAGCATACCATATTATATGCATGTACACTGTACATTGTACAGTGTACAATGTACACACCAGTACTAGTGAGACAGTTGAACATGTACAATGTACAAGGTATGAGTGTATGCTGACCATATGATGTACCAGTTGATACCACATGAGAACATTGAATGTTTACAATACACAATACATAGTGTCATACAGTGTATGTTGTATGTACTAACTATTATGGAAGTGTATCCTCTACACACCTGTACAATGGTGAACAGTTGTCTACAATGTGTACACATGTTACCTATTGAGTGTAAAGTGTAAAGCTTCTATCTCACAGTTGTCCACACCTGTACTATTGTGGAAGTGTAGCATGCAAACACTATATACACCCACACCTAACGCAGAACATAGCGCTTGCTCTATATCTCATAGTATGTACTAACTGCCTACCTGTACACCTATCTCACACAGTTGAGCGTATCAAGTCAACGGTTAGACTACGGAGTGGCTGTGATCGGGGAGACCGTCGCGAAGAGCTTCACCTTAAGGAACAACGGAGCACTCGCTACGAGTTTCTCTTTCTATAAAATATCAGGTTCAGCGTCTCCCGTTAACTATCACGTTAAGCATGAACTCTCGTAGTAGTTTCTCTAGACTTAAAGAACTGCATAATATGTACTTGGATGTACCATGCAGTCTGATGTACAAAACTAAACCACTCTTAGTGGGTTACATTATAATGTATGGCATATTCATTTATATTCTAATATATTTTAAAGACATTTTACAAATAGATTTTACCATATAAGGTATATATCTCAACCATATATATATATATATATATATATATATATATATATATAATAAATATTATATGTGTATTTATTATAGAGTAAATTTATATGTTTTAGCTATATTGTAATGGAGAAACCGTTTACAGCTTTGAAAGACTTCAACTTGGGCAGTATAGAGGAATCTTCAGTTCTACGATCTGTAAGTTAACAAAGTAACTACTTATGTACTAGAAGTTGACGTACCTCCCACTACGTACCTCCCACTACATACCTCCCACTACATACCTCCCACTACATACCTCCCACTACATACCTCCCACTACATACCTCCCACTACATACCTCCCACTACATACCTGCCACTACATACCTCCCACTACATACCTGCCACTACATACCTCCCACTACATACCTCCCACTACATACCTCCCACTACATACCTCCCACTACATACCTCCCACTACATACCTGCCACTACATACCTCCCACTACATACCTCCCACTACATACCTCCCACTACATACCTCCCACTACATACCTCCCACTACATACCTCCCACTACATACCTGCCACTACATACCTGCCACTACATACCTCCCACTACATACCTCCCACTACATACCTCCCACTACATACCTCCCACTACATACCTGCCACTACATACCTCCCACTACATACCTCCCACTACATACCTCCCACTACATACCTCCCACTACATACCTCCCACTACATACCTGCCACTACATACCTGCCACTACATACCTCCCACTACATACCTCCCACTACATACCTCCCACTACATACCTCCCACTACATACCTGCCACTACATACCTCCCACTACATACCTCCCACTACATACCTCCCACTACATACCTCCCACTACATACCTGCCACTACATACCTCCCACTACATACCTGCCACTACATACCTCCCACTACATACCTCCCACTACATACCTCCCACTACATACCCGCCACTACATACCTCCCACTACATACCTCCCACTACATACCTGCCACTACATAACCGACACTGCTATCAATACAGACTATGGTTATGAACAGTGCTATTAACCTGAGTCCTGAAGTTATCACCGACGAGAATAAGGAACGAGCTTCCACTGTCGTGTCTTCTCAGCCCACTCAAGGTTATGTTCTCACGATGTTGTCCTTGCCAGCCATCGGCCACACTACTTAATAATCATACTTCTAAGTCTGTTGAGCAGATGATATTTGTTTAAAAGATGCACTATCATACCACTATTATTTTTATTCAATTATTGTAGAATCAGTTATAACTATAGTTAATAAATAATATAACTAATATTTTACATATAAATATTAAAAACGAACAATTCTGCGTCAGGATCAGGAATAGCTATAATTAATAAATAATAGATTAGAAAATAATCAGAATCTGAGCAACGCCTGTTTGGATACGGTTGTGTATTATTCACTTTATAATATTTATTACAAATATTTCGCATAATATATTCTGTGGAGAGAAACAGAGATCATTAGAGTATTGAACATTGTGATTTTGATTGACAGGCGTAGTGGGCGAAAGTGTCACCGGGGAACAACACGTCTCCATCTATAAAGGACATGACCTCGACATCGATTACATCGACAATGTCCTCTCGCTGTCGGATGGTTTCACGGTGGTTGAGGTGAGATAACCACACATTATTATAAATATTAAATAATATTAAAATTATTAATTCATTTAATATGATTATATATATATATAATTATTATATATATATATATATATATATATATATATATATATATATATATATATATATATAAACGTACATATATATATAATTTTCTGCATAAAGAACCAATGACTAAAGCCCCCACTGACAGCCAGAGACTTGTATGATCGGTGCATTCTCTTCGTTACGTCTAGACATCACGTGGCAGCCCCTCTACTCCGGTAAGGTGGATGCAGAGTTTGTGGTGACCTTCACAGACGAACTGTCGGAGAATGTTCGTACCTATAGCTTTCACTTTCAACTTTTACTTTCGACTATATATTTCGACTATATATTTGCTTAAATATAACATCGATGAACCATCAATTAGGCCATATCATGAATATCAGTTAATAAGCCCATATCACTATATATTAAGCCACACCCAAACCACCACTTAATTGTTAAGTCCACAGCATTATATAGCAGTTGGCCACACTTATATTATCGTAGATAGCATTTAGAGCCGTTGTTAAGATATCGGAGAATATCGATGTATATGCTAGAGTAGTTTAGTGGCAGCGTAGTAGAATTTTGCATATCGGAGGAATGTAAATAAGCATATATTCAAGTTTAAATTTAATACTCTCTAAAGTAGACATATCTATATGGGTATTGTTACATTTAATATTATTTTATAAACATTTTTTAAATTATTTATAACGTTCATTATTACTCATTATTTATGATTCATTATTTAAATATTTAAAATAATTTTTAGATTAGTAATTATAATAAAATCATTCAAATTCAAATTCAATTACCACTAATCATCAGATTTGTATCGACACCACGGCGACGGCCATTGAACTTCCTGTGTGGGTATCTAGGGAGAACGTAGACTTACGTATATGTATGTTGGATCGGTTGTATCAAGATACCATTGTGTTCAATAATCGGTAAGCATTATTATTCATTCATTACCTATAGGTCATTATTAGACTCAGTATGAGGGAGATTCTTGTATAGAGATGTTATTGTATAGATGTGTTATTGTATAGAGATGTTAGTGTATAGAGATGTTATTGTATAGTAAATTTTTATACAACTACATTTAATTAGTGTCCTTATTGTGTCCTTATTATGATCTAAAGCTGAGGTCATACTGTGAAGTGAATATTCGTTAAAAACTGCCGCTGCGAATATTAGCATACATCTAATGTCTATAGAAGAGCCGATACGATTATAATTAGAAAATATTCCCAAGTGTAGCCTTATCTTCATGCTGCTTAATGTAATGAGAAGTTAATGTTGAAATCAAATAAAATTAAACGGCTTCAACATATATTAATCTCTATAATGTAATAACGGCACATTATTAATATATCAGCGTGTGACAAATATATTCCGCCCCCTGCAAGTATTTGAAGTGCTGGTATCGGGGTCATATTAGACGGCCTCCTTATCTCGGTGTACTCTCTAGCCTCGACTAGTTCACTATTACTAATAACCCCGCCACCGTCTCAGGGCATCCACCGCGTTGAAACTGAAGTTTGAGGTGTGCGCTGAACTGAGGCAACACCTGGAACTCTTGCCTAAGACGGGCTACATCCAGGCTAACTCCAAGTTCTCCGCTCAATTGAAGTTTCTACCGAGGTTTATACACAACAGTATAACATTACCGGCCTATACTTTGTGTGTACTATGTTGATGTGTAAACTCTAGCGTGAGAGTCAATAGTGTATTACTTTATATATATATATATATATATACATTAATGAATATATTAAAAATAATTTCAAATTATTATTCTAAAGCAATTATTATTGAATAATATATAGTTTGAGGATAGACATTATTAAATTGTATTGAAGTGTTTCGATGCGTTCACGATCACAATGTTGACCTTGACCTCACATCGTTGACCTTGACCTCATTAACATGCAGAAAGAGTCTGTTTACGGAGAGTTGTCCGTACTTCGACGTCGACACCGGCGTTCTCGAGGCTCCTATGACTATTAGTGTTGCTGATCAGGTCAGTATCATGCTAACTAGTTCGGTAGCATGCTAACTAGGTTATCAATGTGTTAAGTAGGTCGGTAGCATGCTTACTAGGTCAGTATCATACTAAGTAGGTCAGCAATGTGTTAAGTAGGTTAGTAGTGTGCTAAGTAGGTCAGTATCGTGATCACAATAGTAGGTTATTATCATGTTATATCATAGTAGCTATATACTAACATGATACATATCTGATTATTTAAAATGAAAAAAATAATATTTCTAGTAAGATTAAATTTAAATTATTAACTATTTATTTATGAAACTATTATAAAAATCAAATTATCATATTATTAAATTATTATAATTTAAACGTAATCATTTTGAAACAATATATTTCATATAGATACATTATCGTGGTTGTAATTTAGAGTGAACTTTTGTGTAGCAGGTAACTTAATCAGATGTACACTTATTTCATACATTTCATAGATACCACAGTTGTCTATCCATCTCTCCATCTCTCCAACTCTATACACAGTACAGCCTCGATAACCCATCTCTTAACCTACAGACGAGACCTGTGAACTTCACGGTGCACGCGATCGTCACGAACTCTGACCTCGAGTTCGATAACACCAGCGTAGACTTTGGCTACGTTACGATACATGAGATGTGTAGACACACGCTGAATATCGTCAATAAGTCGATACTGCCACAAGAATACGGATTCCCGGGATGTCCAGACGTTAGTCCAGATGTTATTATTCGCTATTAATAGATATTAATAGACACTATTAATAGATATTAATAGACGCTATTATAGAATAATATATTATTATATATGTCACAAAATTATTAAAAAAAATACAATATATTTAAAATTTTAGAATTTCAAAGTTTCTAATTTCGCCTATCTTTTACATGCCATCACGCTAAGGAGAATCTCCCCCATAAGGAGAGGATATATTTTTATATCAATACTTACAGTAATGTATATATGAAAATTGTATAGAAATATATACTCTAAAAAATAATCAATAGTAAATATAGTGTAACTAAGTATTATTGTTATATACAAAAAAATAATTATAACTTAAATATTATAACAAAATAATCATAAATAAAAGTTTATAGTCATTAAAAAATAGCAATTTCTCCCATGTGTTACGTGTATAGTTACGAATGTCTTACATACAAATACACATTGAACTCTAACATTGAACACCTGTGATCTATCACAGTACATAGAAGTACAACCAGGAGACGGTTTCGGAACTCTTCTGCCGTCGGAGTCGGTGACCTTGGACTTGTTGTTCATGCCTGACCGAGCGGGAGAGTACAACTTCACGCTGACCTGTAAGACTCTTGTGGACAGGTTTAGTAAGCACAGCTAGAGACAGAGAGAGTTTAAAGTCAAGAAATTAAATTAAGATATATATCTATATACATATACAATATTCATAAGTAAGTAAATATTACCAATTTATTAAACTAATAATATATTATTAAATTATTATTTCATATTTATATACCACTTCATTATGTACATTTTATAATTATTTGTATTCACTTTCAACTAATATTCTAGTGAATATATAATAATAATATTAATAATAATAAATGTATTGAGTTAAAAAACTAAGTGTAGCAATACAATAGATTTTAACAATAATAAATGACCTAACACGACTTAAAATAAATGACCTACAAATATAATAAATTGATGATCTTGTGATTGTTATAAGCTGAAAGTTGGTCAAATAGATAGGTAGACAGTCCAATGATACATTGAGTAGATACAACAGTAGTCTGTGATCTGGTCAACTTGCCATGCTACAATAGTCTCACCCTAATATTATCCACTGGCCATTAACGATCGCCTCCCCACCACTGATTGTAGAGATTTTCGTATCGTATGCCGAGGTATAGGTGTACATACACCCCTGTCGCTGTCTCATCGCTGCGTAAGGTTCTCCGCTACGGCTCTCTACGATGAGATAGACACGCTCAAGGTTCAGATGAGGAACGATCATGTCGACATCAATGAGTTCAGTCATCCCGTACCTCGTATCGGTAAAGGTAGGTTACGCGTGTATGTGAATGTGTGCGGGTATGTATGGTGGTGTTTCCGGTATCGTTGAAGTAATTATTCGATAAATAAAATATATACGTTTATAAACGTAATATTAATTTATTTAATTTCTATAAATTTCTTAAGTTTTTATCCGAATTATAATTAGAAATATTTTGTTTGTGTAATAAAAGAAAATAAAAACAATAATTAACAATGTATTTATTCGCATATTTATAGGCGAGTATATATATATATGAATCAGATAGAGTGTAAACACTTGATAACAGCATTACAAAAATAACAATAAATAAAAAATATAATAAAATATATATATATAATAAAATATATATATATATATATATATATATATATATGCATATATACATATACTTGTGTACTAGGAGGGATTCAGTGGCATGTGGCTCCAAATTTTATATTTATAAAATATGTTGTAGAATTTGTACGTTTATACATTAATTTTAAATATTGGCCCATTGCTATATTCCGTAATAAGCCCTGGGGTTTAGACAGTGTATGAGTCATAGTTAGACTATAGCAGCCAGTATACCTCATTATACATATATTCATATCTATGTGTATACTGTTTAACTAGTTCACGTTCAAGTTGTATGTGTCCGTTAGTTCTTCACCACTATATCTCTTATTATATGTCATATATTTACTCTGTTATTAACTTCTAAACAAACCTAACCCAGTTTTAAATTCCTACCATAGCATCATACCTATCTTAATCCACCTACTATTAATACTTAAAATCATTACCCTCTACCAATTACCTCTACTATTAACCTCTAACCCCATTACCCCTACTTTAGGAACTAAACCCATACTATTGGTCCTAATCGCTAACCCCACATATTAACCCCTACCTCCGTTGCCCCTACTATAGGACCTAACCCCTAATTCTCTTGACCCACCTATTAAACCCTAAGCCCATTGCCCCTACTCTAGTACCTAATCCCGTTGCTCCTACTCTAGGACATAAACCCTAACCCCATTGCCACTAACCTAGGAAATAAATCCTAACCCCATTGACCCTACTCTAGGACATAAACCCTAACCCCATTGCCCCTACTCTAGTACCTAAACCCTAACCCCATTGCCCCTACTCTAGTACCTAAACCCATTGTCCCTACTCTGGTACCTAAACCCTAACCCCGTTACCCCTACTCTAGGACCTAAACCCTAACCCCATTGCCCCTACTCTAGACCTAAATCCTAACCCCATTGCCCCTACTCTAGGACATAAATCCTAACCCCATTGCCCCTACTCTAGGACCTAAACCCTAACCCCATTGCCCCTACTATATGACCTAAACCCTAACCCCATTGCCCCTACTCTAGACCTAAACCCTAACCCCATTGCCCCTACTCTAGGACATAAATCCTAACCCCATTGCCCCTACTCTAGTACCTAAACCCTAACCCCATTGTCCCTACTCTAGGACCTAAACCCTAACCCCATTGCCCCTACTATATGACCTAAACCCTAACCCCATTGCCCCTACTCTAGACCTAAACCCTAACCCCATTGCCCCTACTCTAGGACATAAACCCTAACCCCATTGCCCCTACTCTAGGACATAAACCCTAACCCCATTGCCCCTACTCTAGTACCTAAACCCTAACCCCATTGCCCCTACTCTAGAACATAAACCATAACCCCATTGCCCCTACTCTAGTTCCTAAACCCTAACCCCATTGCCCCTACTCTAGACCTAAACCCTAACACCATTGCCCCTACTATATGACCTAAACCCTAACCCCATTGCCCCTACTCTAGACCTAAACCCTAACCCCATTGCCCCTACTCTAGGACATAAACCCTAACACCATTGCCCCTACTCTAGGACATAAACCCTAACCCCATTGCCCCTACTCTAGTACCTAAACCCTAACCCCATTGCCCCTACTCTAGAACATAAACCATAACCCCATTGCCCCTACTCTAGTTCCTAAACCCTAACCCCATTGCCCCTACTCTAGACCTAAACCCTAACACCATTGCCCCTACTCTAGGAAATAAACCCTAACCCCATTGCCCCTACTCTAGTACCTAAACCCTAACCCCATTGCCCCTACTCTAGACCTAAACCCTAACCCCATTGCCCCTACTCTAGGACATAAACCCTAACCCCGTTGCCCCTACTCTAGTACCTAAACTCTAACCCCATTGCCCCTACTCTAGTACCTAAACCCTAACCCCATTGCCCCTACTCTAGTACCTAAACCCTAACCCCGTTACCCCTACTCTAGTACCTAAACCCTAACCCCATTGCCCCTACTATATGACCTAAACCCTAACCCCGTTGCCCCTACTTTAGGACCCATCGTCCCTGTCGGACTCACTTCATTCTGCTTTCGTATCGGCGATGACATCCCTCTGAAGATATCGCCCGCAGTCGGTTGTATTCGCCCTGGTGAGGTTAGCTCTTACTATGTTTACATCTCTCTGGTGAGATTAGCTCGTTAGATTTATTTTAAACAAATTTAAATATGTTAATTTAGTATTATTTTGTGTATATTTCAATAACGTATGTTATCATTAGTAAATATTTATACTCTATACCTTTGCCTATATATTTGCTTAACTAAACTATTAACCCCCGCAACCACGCCCGCCCCTCCTACAGAAGCAATCGTTGATGCTGACCTACCGCCCTGTACTATCGCCCTCAATGGTCAGACAAGCGGCCGTAGAGATGATTGCAGCTGAGGACAATGACCGTCTGCAGCGAGAGTATAAGGCGGAGCTGGCTGCTGAACAGGCAGAACTTCTCGTTAGTCACATGACACACTGATGGCTGTGGGTTTTTGTTAAAAGTGCTATTTTAGCATTACATATTTGTCAATATTCAATATTAGATCTATTTAAATCAAAATTGTTTAATCTAAAAATCTTTTTATAGAGGTATTTTTAAATATTTATATTAAAAGAAATAGAATAATGTTCACTTTTATTTTTATATAATCTGGGATATTCTCCAGTAATGAAAGACAGTAATTAGTTTCATTAGAAAAAAGTCAATAAAATATATTTTTATTATGAGTTGTCTTATTTATTAATTGTGAAAATGAATTTATTATCGAATTTCAAAGTGATGCATAACTATTTGATCAATTGGCAAATGTATATTTTTACAATTAAAATTTATAAATAATAATGTCCTATTACTATAAATGTAACTTTGAATTTTTTTGCGTATATAAAATAACCTACATATCTGTTCATGAGATAATATATTACAATTTAGAGGTCTATAAATATTTATAATATTAAATTAATTTTAAATGTATATATATATTGTACACCTTTGTTTAAAACTATGTTTGAAATACAATTTCCATGACAAAACTAGATTGAAAACTATTTCTACACCTCATCTAATAATTAATTTATTGTATCTAAATTGTTTATATTATTGGCCACTGATTAAATATAAGGTATCTCTCCCATCTAGTAGCTACTATTTTAACTAAGCCTATTATGTCATATTTATTAATTTAAAGACAAAATTATACAAAAATGAATCTATTTACAATATTATAAACATTAGCATAATACATATATAAACTCTTATAGTTATGTTCATCTTTATCGTCAGGAGTGTTCTTGGCTAAAAGTATTTGAAGGACAAATTTTAAGAATATAGTTGAATTAATTGAAAAATCCAAAAATAATTTTTTTTGTTAAACGATATATTATATAAAATCATATTAATTATATTTCTAGATGAGGTAAATAAAATTGATTAATTAATTGGAACTTATATTATATTAAAGTATCTATGATTAAAGTTAATATATGTTGTATGTATTACTTTTTTATACTAATAGTTAAATGTATATCTTAATTCTAAGTCCTTTTTAAAGTAAAAATATATTGAATGATATGTATTTATGTTTATTATATTATTAAATACGAAAAACTTCTAATAAATGATTATTATTATACATTAAAAGATAGTTGATTCACAAAACTCCACAGAAAAGAAAAACCTCTGGTAAGAAGGATGCTAAAGGAAAGCCGATCGCTAAGACACGACCTTCAAATGAAACTCAATCACCCATGATCACAGTGAAACCTCCACAGGATGTGGTTCTCAAGGACACGGACACCATCGAAGACGGGTTCCACTAACACTAGATAGCAGAACCATATTCTCACTATAATAATCAATATCTCAGTTTGTACTTAACTATCTCCTTAATGGTAAATATTGACCAAGGATAATTCTAGGACAATTTATTTCTCCTGGACACTGGCACTAACAACCCCCTGGAACTAACAACCCCTCTGACACTAACACCCCATGACACTAACACCCCTTGAAACTAACAACCCCACCACTACTAATACCCCCCTGCCACTAATACCAGTGGCACTAACACCCCCCTGACCTTAACAGGCCCTGCCACTAACACCCCTCTGACACTAACACCCCCTGCCACTAACACCCCTCTGACACTAACACCCCCCGCCCCTAACACCCCCTTCCACTAACACCCCCCCCCCCCGCCACTATCACCCCCCCGCCCCTATCAACCCTCGCTACTAACATACCACCCCCCACCACTAACAACCCCCCGTTCCTCACACCCCCCACCCCTATACAGATCTGATGACTACGTGGCAGCCCAATCCGCCCTGACTCGTAGTTTCCCGGGAGCGTTCAACACGTACATGTTGCCTTGCTTCATTGCCAGTGGAGACTGCGAACGAGATGAACATCTCCAGTACAGGTGTGAGGCGTGCTGTAGCTGTATCGTTATGTCCTTCTGATCATTAATCACATACTCATATATCTGGGCAATAATAATAGAAAATATACTATATTAGGTAAAGCTATTTTGGAAAAACAACACATATATGTATACATATATAATATGAACAACAAAATAAGAGATAAAAATTGTCTTCTTATAAATAATTATAATTATTATTATTTATATATATTTAAAATTTTATAATAACTATATTTTAGGTAACATTATGCTATTATTAATCATTATTAATTATTAATTTATCTTTACATTTATAAACTAATAAAGTATAATTATTCTAATATTCCTATTATTATAATTATAATTTTATAGCATTTACTAAAATAAAATAAAATAGCGAAGGTTTATTATTAAATATTTCTTAACCGAATAATTCTATTCATACTGATTGATTGATCATTAATTAACTTGAATATTTAAAATTATATATTATTAATGAGCGCATGTGGTAGTTATGAGGGCTTGGGATGGGGATCGGGTATTTCCATAATTAATTATAGAAATAAGAATTAATAATTCAAATATTAATTTTAAGATATCATAAAATTATCGAGAAAAATATTAATATCCATTCTTAATATAGTTAAAATCATTTCTAAGTTTTATATAAAATAATATTTTAATCTTTTTATAAATTTTTAAATATTAACAAAACATATATTTACATTTTACATTTAAACATTATTATACTATATTAATATAATACTGCTATAACACAATAATTAAACCTAGTACATGACTATTCTATAGAATCATCTATGTTATAATCATCTATAGATGATCTAAGATCTAAGATATATAAATATTAAGACAAGAATTAAAATTATAATTGTAATATTTTTTGAAACACCTAATAGATATATTATTATTTAATGATTCTGTAACACATTTATGATGATAGTAGTTAATACGCTCTTATTACGCTCTTTATACTCTCTAAATACATTATTTATACTCTCTTTATACGCTCTTTATACACTCTTAATACGCTCTTTATACGCTCTTAATACGCTCTTTATACGCTCTTAATACGCTTTTTATACAGATAACGTTACATAAGAATATAAATAAATAAGATTATAATTATAATAATAAAATAAAAATATATAAATAAAAATAGTATATATTAATATTTATAACGATAATTTTAAATAGTATTTAATAATACATTTAGTTTGTATTATTAACGTATTATTAGTATGTACATCGATACTAACCCCCGTGCCCTGCCCACGTCACGGTTCAGCGAACACAACACGATCTACCTGGAGGTACACTGCCCAACGATACGGCCTGAGCTAGTGGTGATCTCTGACAAAGGGCGCACTAAGACCGACTTCCAACAAGTGTCCATCGGTCAATCGGTCCTAAAGCCAGTAACCGTCCAGAACATATCCGATAAACCCATACAAGTTAGTCTATAATAATTAATATTAGTGTCGAAAATATAGCCGATCTTTTTAATGAAAGGAGTTGTAAGAAATATTTATTAGAAAGAGAAAGAAATGGGGATTTAGAATACGAAATGTGTACTTAAGTGTGTATATATATACTTCAGTAGCTTTATATATATATATATGATATTAATACTTTTAGTTTATATAAATACTTTATATTTACAATAGAAAGAATGGGTTAGGTTAAGATCACAACACTGCAGTCTACATAATGATGATAACATTTGTTAAATCTCACGAATATATTATATCACAATGAAACCAACAGTCCTTTCTTAGTAACCATCACCATCACCCTATAGCTGAGGTAACACTTACGAATCACTTGAAAACCGCATTTGCAATATTCGCTACGATCTAATATGTATACAACATATCTAGTATTTATGACATATCATATAACATTATTTATTACATATCTAGCTATAACACGTCACGCTTCGTTGAACAGCTGACGGCGTCCTGTTTGGACACGAGCGGAACTTTCAGCGTTCAGAACAGTCTAAGACTTCTGAAACCCGGCGAGTCTCACTCTATGCTCATCAGATTCACTCCGCTCTCGGAACAAGTCGTTAGTTCATACGCTCACATCGCTATTAATGTTACCCGAGCGTTATCCAAAAGTTGTTATTTCATAAATATAAAGTGATTCATTTATAGTAATTATATATTACAATATTTAGTTCCAGGAATATATTGAAATATACGGTCGACACTCTAAATTAACGCTTACTTTGGAGGGACAAGGTCAAATGCCTGTCGTAAGTTTATCGATAGATGGCGGTTGCATGGACCTTGGTGGAATACTGATGGGCGAATACAGGGAGGAGCCATTCAAAGTTTCACTTCAATCTATCATTTCATTCTAGTCGCATATTTAGTTTAGTTTATGATTCCATTCATAAGTATAGTTTTATTAGTTTTTACAAAATATTTAAAATAATTATCAATTTACACCCATTCAGTGATGATTAATGGAATATTAAAATAATTATTGTATGAAAATTAAAAATAAATGTTAATTATGATTTATACTGTAAACTTTACAGTGAACTTTCATTTGAATACTGAATGATTTACAAACATAACTTTAATATCACTTATCAATAATCGATTTTTCTGTTGATTTATTTTAGTATTTTAGTTATCAATTAGACCATAGTTTTGAATAGTTGAATAATTTATCGATGCCCCCTTATTTACCTGTCGAACATAATCATCAGCTATACTTTGTTAAATTCGATAATTTCATAAGCTTGTCTAAATCTTTCTTTTGTAAACCCTCCCTCTCACCCTATATCTCTACATCTATATCTCCCTCCCTCCCTTTATTTCTCAATTAATCCCTCATTCAATAACTTATTCCTTATTTCACTCACTATTCCTTCCCTACTCCCTTCTTTACTCAATCCATATCTATATTTCAATATATATCATGCATTCCCTTACTCCCTCCCTCTTTATATCCCAGGCCTTCATTTTCCCACCCCACCTTGCCTCCCTATCTCTCCTTGATTCCCCAACCTATCCATCTCTCACTCACCCCTTCCCTCCATCAGATAAACAACATGTCCAGACTAGCGGTGCATTACAAGATCACAATAGACAGTAACTCTTTGAACCTGTACGAGCGGTCACAACAACTTCCAGCGATGTTCAGTAAAGAGAAGAACAATGACTCACTAATCGGTCAATAACATTAGTATAGTAATTAACTGCGTGTGTGGCTCACTTGGCTAAGTCGTCAGACACACAAGCAGTAGGACGTAGGTTCGAGCCTCGTCCGGACCTTAATATAGATCTTAAAATAATATTTAGAAGTGATCTTATAAAATTGTGTATAAATGCCTTAATGCCTTAAATGCCCATGAATGCCTTACATGAGAACAGCTTCGAATGGACATTAAGGCCATATGGTTATAAGTGAAATCTTCATCTAAGTTCATGGATGGATAAAATGACTCCACAAATAAAAATAACAATAACAATAGTGTGCACATGTGATTCATTAACTCTATAATCTGTTGGTATCAATACTACAGACTATAGTATTGACACATGTCACTTGTTATGACACTAATCATGGCGAAACCAATTATTCTACAGGTGTTCCTAATAACAACGGCCTGAATGTATTCGACTGTGTTCCTATCCAAGGAGTTATAGAAGCAGGTTATCTAAGTGAACCACAGATATATAATTAACAGCATATATAGACATAAATAGGCATACCTAATTATTTATCTGTGTAGTAAACATCAGTGAGTCATCTGAAGTTAGGCTAACATACAATCTATGACACCGCATAGTTAGGCTAATCTACAATCTATGATACCGTAGTTAGCTGCCATATTGCCTGTAGACTCCTCTATTTGATGATTGTAATAATATTTATTTATTGAAATTACGATATGAATTTTTATATATATATACATATATTGTTTACAATGCAATAAGTGAATCAAATGGACCCCTCAAGATCTTTTATATGTTATAAATACCAGTTAGGGGCCCAGGATAATACACTTCAAATAGGAAACATTTTATTGTGTGTGATTTATAATTTTTTAAGTTATATGATTATTTATTTTTCTTTTCAATATATTTCAATATATAGCTGAAAACAAAACCTATCTATATGTAAGGTGATGTAATTAACCTCAATGAACACCTGACTAGGCATGACTCAAGATGTTCTGGTGACCTTTGCTCCCGACCACGTCAGTGACCTCTACTCGGATGGTATTCACATTCATCTCTTCGGTGGAGTTAGTATCCGGTGTACGGACAGACTATGGACAGACGGACAGTGATTATTACTGTAAACTAGCTCCCTCTTTAGGCTAAACTTATAATATGAATCCACATCCTATATATATATTATAAATGATATTTATAATATGTAATATTTAAATAGTTGATAGTTTTCCAAAAAGTTTTATTTTATTTATACGGTAAAATAAAATTTAACAAAATATTACAATAATGTCTATCTTTTTAAATGTCATCAGAAATGTTGTCATAATTATCTGTAATATTTAAATTATAAAGACATAAAGAATTCCTCAAGTTTCTCGACTATACGCCATTAGTGTGAATTTATTTGTTTATAATATTATATTATTAGTTGTAATACATTACATATTTAACAAATCTTAACTAAGTTTATAATTTCCAATTTAGATAAACAATCATATATTTATTTAAATTAGTATTTTATTAGTAAATTTAACCTTATAAATAATAAACCAATTTTAATATATGGGGATTTTAATATTGATATATAAATTAAAACTTATTAAATTAAATTATTAACTTATTAATTATATTCCATACTATTAATAAGCCAAACTCATATAACATCTTCATCTATATATTTTGTAATATTTAATATAATATTATAATTTGAATAATATTTCTACTTGAATTTAAATATGATTGATCACAATTGGTACTACTACTATAACTATCACCAGCACTATCACCATCACTATTACTAGTACTATCACCACCATCACTATTACTAGTACTATTACCACCATCACCATTACTATGATACATATACCACCATGATATGTATTGATATAAACACACATGCAGAAAGAATCGTACGCCTTCCAGCTTAAGGGACAGGTGAAGCCCCACATAATGTACATCTCAGGAGGGGAACAGTTGTCTCCTTCTATAGAGTCTTTAGCTCTGAGGATGCAGTCTGCGGCCAATTCTCAGGACCAGCCAGGTAAATAGTGAAACACCCTAACCTAACCACCTGTCTCTCTATACTGTAACCTGCCATATCATTACTGGCATACTTTCATAATAATAGCGTAATAATAGCGTAATAATAGCATGATTTCATAATAATAACGTAATGTTATCGTTAGTCAATATTTAGACTTTATACTTTCGACTATATATTTTCTCAAATAAATAATTATTTATTGATTATAATCAAGCAATCAATAATAATAATTATTATATCAGTAGTAATTGAACTATCATTACTTATTATGTAAACGTTGTCATCTTTAGTTAATCAGAAACATTGATACGGAATTAGTTTGGATTGCTATTTATTTACTAATAATATATTTTAAGTAATACAAATATTCTTATGTAACCAAGTATATTTGTAACTAAATATACTGTTTGCACAATTATATATGTACTTATAATAATTCACCATGTTATATATTGATAAAATTAAATATATTAGTATTAGGTAAATATTAAGTTGACATTTTTTATATATATTATAATAATTACTTTATAATCAAAGTAGGGACATTAAGTGAATATAGTTTGAAAGCGTACTCTATGAATATTAATAACACATAATCACCTGTCACTCATGTTCACAAATACAATACTTGCACATAGAAAAACAGGAGAAACGTCCAAAATCAGGAAAACGTGGCGCGGCAGTTGCTAAACGTAAGCTGGTATCTCACGATATCTCGCGATTTCTCGTTGCGCCTCGACGTCATCTTGCATTGCTTTCCTAAATCTTTAACGGCCAAACTCTTCACTCTAAAACGTTCTCGATACGCTCGTAATCATTATAATCATTTTTTTCTTAATTTCTAAGCATAACAATATTAATTATAGACCCACCGTTGAGCGTCGAACGTTTCCAGTAAACATTTGCGCATGTTAAATATTTAATAGATAGGTTGAGGCTGCCGTTTTATTCCGTTGTAGTGGTTACGATCGTCAGCATTAAAATATCTCTGCGCACGCACTTGTTCTCGATGTTTCGTTTCGCCGTACCCCTCGCACATCTACTACTACGATAACCCCGCCCCCACCACGCCCCTTTAGCGACGCCGCGGTCTCAGCTGACTAAACCGCTGCTCGTTAACCTGCTGGCTTCTTACGACGAGGATGGCATACAGCCCGCGGTCAGCGAGATTACGGTGGGCTGCGTTAGAACCATGGCGGTCAGTCAGAAGAAGGTAGGTCTCACCCCCTTACCCCCCCCCACCCCTATCCCAAGCCACACGTACCCTCATGACCACCCCCATATTCCCCATACTAACCCACTAATCCCACCACTTCAACTAATTAACTTATCGACACTCCACATTAAAACTTAATTACAACCTTATTGTCTGATTAGTAGATTAAAGTTATTAATGATTAACATTTGTATTAAAAGTTCCTTTTTCAAATTACAATGATTGTTCACCCATTAAACCACCTACCCTATTGGTCTAAACCCCGATAGGTTAAGCATTATACTGGTATACTTGCAGAACTCCATATTGATATTTATATTTCACACACTAGGTGGCAGAAGTGATTAAGAGAAAGGTATGCGTTATCGTTTGTTGCTGTATGCCATGCGATATAAACCCTTGCTACTGCTTCGTTACATCATATGTCCATTCTTGCGTGACACATTATTATATTGCGTCCTACATATATTGCTTAATTATACTATTGCATAATACTAATAGTTAATAATCATTGCACCATTAATTATCATAATATCATCATTCATAATAATCACATATTTCAAGGACAAAAACAAACAACTTGAGTCAAGCAGCCCTTTTACCGTAAGATTTGTTACAATATTGTTAATAGTTGTTACCTTCCTATGAGTCACCCTCATCATCATCATCAACCTCCTCATCATTATCATAGATCATAGTTCTAATCTTATTATTATTGTTCCACCTCTGTGTTCTCATGAACTCGATGATGATCTTTCCGGAACATTCCGTCTGCTTCTATAATATCGACTAGTCAGATAATGCCCCTGTGTTGTAGAATAGCGCTGCTTAATGCCTCGTGACCAATATACTTAATGATTAGACATTAAGCCTGTTTCGTTCTTCATGCTTATTCAATTATTGTGTTGCTTAATAAACAGTTTATAAATACATCATTATTATTTACATCGTTATATTCATACGACTACTCTCGGTATTATATCTAAACTTTAATCCACAGAATGGTGAATTTATATTCGAGAACCTACAATCTTTGACAGCTCTAGGATTCACAGTCGAACCGAGTAGAGTTTGTATTGTATTTATTACTTCTTTGTTTCGATAAATAATATTGTTATTTTATCATTGAGCGATGTCATTATTGATAGAGTAAGATTGAATGTTGACATAATCTTAATCCCTGCTTAATCTTTATCTTTAAAACTATAAATTACTAATTAAAATTATTTAATAATTTTTTAAAATAATATTCAGGTGTTATCTATTACTTTTGAAATTTTCAAATAATTATATTGATTATAATCAATATACTCATAATTATGAATTATGGAAAAACGATATTTAGATAGATGCCTAATTGTAATTAAATCTAATTAGTAATTTTCAAATTCATTTATGCTGAAAAATTATTTTATCTATCTACGTATATTCAAAAATGTTTAGCTTCTCATGAGAGTGCATAGTGTATATTACATTCTACTTTTTCTAGTGTATATAGTATATATATATATATATATATATATATATATATATATATATTTAAATAAACAGTTATTATCCAAATATGAATATTCTGCTTTATAGATATTTGTGTATTAGTGTTATATTAGTACTATTTTTACATTATATATTGTATTAGAAAAGTAGTAAAATATATGATATGTCCATGACACATTAACTCTTATTTTCTAACAATAACAACAACAATAACAATAATGATGATAATAATAATGAAAACAGGGAATGATTGAAGCTCCGAACAGGAAGCAAGTTACGATCACGTGGAACCTGCCTCCGAAACAGAATGTTCGTCTCTAGTGTATATCGTAACCCTTGTTCTGCTAACCTGCCAACCTGCCACCCTGCCACCCTATACTTGTGACATATACTATCTGTATAGCATACACTATTAAATAGTACATTAATACTTGTTTTTTTATAACCTCAATCTTCTAACCTTATTATATATAGTGTATAACCCTATAGTGTATAGTGTATAACCCTATAGTGTATAGTGTATAACCCTATAGTGTATAGTGTATAGTGTATAACCCTATAGTGTATAGTGTATAACCCTATAGTGTATAGTGTATAACCCTATAGTGTATAGTGTATAACCCTATAGTGTATAGTGTATAACCCTATAGTGTATAGTGTATAACCCTATAGTGTATAGTGTATAACCCTATAGTGTATAGTGTATAACCCTATAGTGTATAGTGTATAACCCTATAGTGTATAGTGTATAACCCTATAGTGTATAGTGTATAGTGTATAACCCTATAGTGTATAGTGTATAACCCTATAGTTTATAGTGTATAACCCTATTGTGTAAAGGAAACATAGCACTTTAATCGTATGCTATCAATGCATATATTCACTATAAAATAGTACGTTATTAAAATACACGTTTTGACGCATAATTATTTCTACAACCAAGGGTGGGACATATCTCTCTGCTCATCGATATAAAGAAAGTGGATAGGCAATTAAATGTATACACTTTATATTTATTAATAATATTAATATATATAATATATTTAATATTATGTATGTCTTTTTATTAACAACATGCACTAAATGTATGTAAAAGATAGATTTGCGAATTACACGTTAAATTGATAAATTAATAAAATGGCATAAGGGATTTTTATTGGATATTAGTCATATTATATATGTATATATTAAAACAGTATGTTTTTCGTTAAAATAGATACAAGTATCTTCTTTAGAATTTAGAATATAAATATCAATAAAATAGTATGATATTTTTAATTTAAATACACAAAATTATAAGGAAGGTTGATATTTTCTATTTTAAATATATAATTTTATTTAATAGATTGTATAGTG